>OZ022584.1:16113416-16713416 GCA_963669155.1 Arbacia lixula
TGTGCTGAAACTCTAATCTTAATTGGAATGGAGACATATTGTTCTCGAAGACTTATTTTCTCTCCTTCGCGAGGCAGTTTTCTATTTTTTTTTTTTTGTTCAGGTAAGAAAATGCATGGGGTTGGTAGCCTTTGGCACTTCCACTACCGAACATTGGTTGAGGAGCTGTTTTCTTGGGTACAAGGTTTGTTATTTAAGCAAAATCAAGAGAAGAAAGAGAATCTTCATTAGATGGTAACTTCGCGAAAAAGAACTTTCCATTTAACACCAAATTGGCATTAAGATGGAAATATAAAAAAATAATATATATATTGAACTCTCTTGGTTTTACTTTTTTTTCTCTCTGTTTTCTTACTCTGTGTCTCCCTATGTCTGTGTCTTTTTGTCTGACTGTCTGTCTCTCTCTCTGTCTTTCTCTGTCTCTATTGCCCTCTCACCATTCCTCTACTGCTCTATCTCTCTGCCTGTCTTTTCCAAGCATCATAAATAAACACACACACACACACACACACACAAACACACACACATACATACGCATGCACGTATGGCGATACCCCTCTGGACACCCCCCCCCCCCCCTCTCTCTCTCTCTCTCTCTCTGTCTCTCTCTCTCCATTCCTCTCTTTTGATTGATATCTCTTTTGTTCTATTTATTACAAAGATTATATAATTTATAAAAGTGTGTACTGTCTAGATAAAGTCACGTTGAATTCAGCATATGCCTACCACCATAAACCAACAATTCACTTGCTATATTTATGTTGATAAATCGAAAGATAATTTCCATGGAAATATTTCATGATTTTCACGGCACTTTGGTTGTGTGAAGTAATGACAATAAAACAAGGAAGTGAATGTATTAATGTGACGAACTTATAAGCTCTTGTGCAAAAAAATATCGCGTTTCAGCCTGTTTCGGGACCCGACAAGCTGACAATAATGATAGCATTAACGCCGGGATTAATGCGCACGAGAGTAAATGCGCGCTGGTGATTGGGTAGTAAAGGAAGATGCATGGATGGCGTTACCATGGTAATGGAGTCGTGTGCGGTTCGCTTCAAATGAATAGGTGCTTCAGATAAGACGTTCTTATCGAGCATTAGCGGTAATTGTTTGCAATTTGTCCGGCAATTGAGACGGGGCTGGGCGCTCGACCATCTTTATTTTACAAGAACCGTGAGTGGATGATTGCTATGAATATGATGGAGGGGAACGGAAAGTACGAGCGTTAAAGTCAAGAGATAATGACGATGATACTTGAGGTCCATCACTTGGTATAGAAGGAGGGAGAGGGAGAGGGGGAGAGAGTGACGAGAGAGGGGACAGGAGTGATGAGAGAGAGAATGGGAGGGCAGGTACTTGAAGAGATGGGGTGAGAGACAGAGAGAGGGAGAAACATATAGTCAGACCGAGAGACACTGGGAGAGAGGGCGATAGAGAGAGAGAGGGGGGAGGGAATACGTATGTACACGGGCAGATATAGACGGACAGACACGTTGACATAACGATACGGGTGGATATAGAGCGAGAGAGAGAGAGAGAGAGAGAGAGAGAGGGTAAGAGAGAGAGAGAGAGAGAGAGAGAGAGAGAGAGAGAGAGAGAGATGGACATCTGTCGGAACGTAATGTAGTGGTGGTGATGAGAGTGATGACGAGCATGATGATAAGGATGATGACAAATTGGGCGGTGGTGATGGTGTGATGACGACAATGAGGAAGATGACGAGGATGGGGAAGAGGAGGAGGAAGATGGAGAGGATGTCGATGAATTGAGTAAGGATGGCGGAGGCGATGTTGGGTTGGGGTTGGCGCGGACGATAATAAAGCTTTAAAATCATAATAAGCGGTGTGTTTGTGATAGCTATGGTGATGCTATTGAATATGATGATGATGGTGGTAATGGTGATGACGATGATGTCGATGGTGATGATAATGATGATGATGATGATAGTGATGATGATGATGATGGTGATGACCATAGTGCTGATGCTGGTGGTAGTGATGGTGATAGTGATTAAAATTGGCGACGATAGTTACAATGATGACGACCGACCGACAACGGTAAAGATGTTCATGGGAGTGGATAGGAGTTGAACCGACACAATATGATTATACACCCGTTATACGATCATGTTGACGTGTTTTGTAAAATCCCAACTCCGCTCGTCTCTATCTTCCAACATGCACACAGCAAACAATGTCGTCATCCCTGGTCCAACAAAACACGCCCAAACAACCAAGACCAAGAAGAAGTGTTCGACTACAAGCTTCTTGCGAAATCTGAAAGGCAAAAAACTTAGCCAACTATTTTCATGACGTCATTTCTTGCGCTCGCCGGCCCCCACACCAACACCCTTTTTCTGTTCTCCTTCTTGTACAAAGTTAAGCGGAGCAATTTAGTGTCCTAAATTCAACCCCGATGCTCCGTCTCCCCGTCCCTGTTTTCCTACACCAAAACGAGAAGATATAAAAGGAAGAAAATAAGTAGGTTATGAAGTTAATGGTTTCGGTCAACATAACGGATGGGAAAATCTCCTAGCACTCACAGAAATTACGATACGTCGAGAGAACGAGAGAGAGAAAAAAATGCAAAATTGAATACAATTCGAGGACGGGTATAGAGACGGACCGGGATCAATAGGCGGGGCGTTGGGTAAGGAATACAGTACACTTTTTACATCGGTCACTGAAACTAAGGGTTAGATTTCGCGCGCGTTTCGGAGATGCACTTTCGGGAAATTCTCTCTCTCTCCGTCGTTTATCCCCCCCCCCTTCCTCTCTCTCTCTCTCTCTCTCCCTCTCTCTCTCTCTCTCTCTCTCTCTCTCTCTCTCTCTCTCTCTCTGTGGTCTCATCCTTGCATGTAAATATCGAATATTATATTTCCATCTGTGCTGCACACAACGCCGACTGCTTAAGCTAGATTCGAGATAAAACAAAATGGAGATCGTGAAAAGGATAGTATGAAAGAGGTTCGGCTTATGGCAATATTTCTTTGAGAAAGGAGAGAGAGCGGAAAGATGGGAAGAGTTGGGAGTGGGGAAAATGAGATGATTAGAATGAGGAGAGAGAGGGGGTGGGAAGAATGAGACAGACAGATAGATTGAGAAGTCGACATCCAATCACGCCCAAATTTCCTCTTTTCTACTGCTTCACCATTCTTGATTTCCCGTCCTACAAGACTCATGTCGTTAGACATGGACGGAAAGTAAAACAAAGACACCAGAACGCCAAAAATATACCCCTCAAAGTTAGTGAGGTGTGATATTATCCCTGTATTAATATTTCTTCCCCGCTTTACATTCTGCTTTGTTTGGTTAGTTTAATATGGCCATTTCCTTCGGCTCATATTGCTATCAGCGCCGTTGTTTAACCCAGCAGTTCGGGTCTTTTTACGCGTGGTGTGTACTTCAAGCAATCAAAACCTTTCTCGTTATGATTCAAGCCTCGGAGCATACACTTTGATTCGAATTCGATTCCAATTTAGTGAGTTGTGCACTTGTCCGTCTCGTTGGGGCAGTACCGGACTCAGTGTGTGTGAAGAAGGATGGGAGAGAAAATGAAAAAACAAACCCGAAGAAGAGAAGAGAAATCATGCTCTTTCTTGCTTCGCGGAAAAAGGCAAAATCAATAGCAGGAAATATCTCTTGTTCAAGCCGGTCATGCCCCATAAACACCGCCGCCCGCCTCGCCAGCTCGTCTTGTAATAGTGGATCTAATGCGCAAACCTGAGGTGAAAAACGTGCCGTTTTCGCTGGCTGTTCTTTTTTTTTTCCACCCGCCATCTCTTTCGCTTTTTCATCGTCTTGCATAGCATGTCCAGAAGAAATTGTCTGCGCGATTACATGTACGCATGCCGTTACCCGCCCAGGTAGGCTATAGAGCGTGTTCCAATAACCGATATTTCATGGCGGTTTCTGTTCCGAGGAATGCTCAGCTTTCGGAGGTGTGGGCTATATGATTACATTTCGATTCTTAACCAGACCTTCTCTCTCCTGCTGCAATGCGAATCAGGCAATAAGGTTGCGGATCGGACAACTCTCTCAATAGTGCAGCAGTATAATATCAGCCGTTCCTTCCTTCATCGCCCTTCATCAGCAAAGAGTGGCGGGTGCTCTTTTTTTTTTTTTTTCTCTCTCTCTCTCTCTCTCTCTCTCTCTCTCTCTCTCTCTCTCTCTCTCTCTCTCTCTATCTCTTTCTCTCTCTCTTCTTCTTCTTCTTCTTCTTCCTCTTTCCCCCCTATTTCTCGCGAAACAGCCAGCGCACGCTCCGGTCGTGATTTTGGCGTCGATTTGGCCGGCGAGTCGCGGCGAAGAGGGGGAAGCTTGAAATCACACCGAGCGGTGTGTATACAAGAATAGGCCAGTCACTGCGCCTCTTTTGCCTGTTGAGTGAATTAATAAGTGGGGAGCGAGGTGCGAAAGTTAACGTGATCACGAACGCATTTCTTTAGTCGGGGAGAGAAGTCAGAATCGACGGAAATTTATATCGAACGGCGTTATATTTTGATTCCTCCCTCATCGAAATTAAAGACATTGTAATGAAGGGTGTGTGTCCATCAAACATGCCAGTGCATACATAGGGTTTGTGGTAAATTAGGTCACTCTATTAGCAACGCCATGCCCATGGTTCGGCTGGCCAACTCGTCGCTGTGACGTCACGAGTCGAAGAGATCGAGGCGCCAGAACGCGCTCTCTGTCGGTATCTAAAACGCGCGATTTGGCTAGTTCAAGGAATGGCGCACCATGCCGATAATGTGCATAGCAGATATATTCACGTGTTTATAAATTATGGAGCAGGGCTACTAGTAATATACAGCGGCCTTTTACATTCATTTATTATCATTTTACTCCCAATAATAATAATTGGTAATCATGGTAATCGGTAATTAAGATCTACTCTTGATTTCGTTTTAGAGTATTGTTACACTAAATGAAAAGAGTAATTCGCTTCTTGAAACGTTTCACTTTATTGAGTATAACCTCTTTGCTTTTTTTTCTTGATATCCCTTTGACTCTGAAAACAATATTCTCACGGAATGTTATTGTGGTATTTCCAATTAATCAACGATATTGCATTCTAACATAAAATGTATTAATATCAGATTAATCATGATCGTTTTCATGTTTGATTTCACCCACAATCCCTCCAGAACAAGACATATCCATGACACATGAGCCGACACCATTGCACTGTCGGATTCCAGTGTGAGAATCTCGCCTCGGTCTGCTGACCCCCCCCCCCCCCCCCCCCCCCTAAAAAAAAAAGCAAAACGAGTGTTTTGTCTGTTTTAGCTTCCGCGCTTGAAGAAATCTCACTGCGGCGGTATATACAGGCCCGGAACGCCAGAGTTCAGCTTAGCGTGCTCAATTTTATCCAAGCAAAATGACGTACTATACTGTACAGTACGGAGTTATGTGCGACGCGGCGCGGCGGCAGGCGGGGGTTATTAAAGCGCGCGGCGCCCCGCACACGTGTGCATGCGCGCTGGCTGTTCGCCATGTCTGGGCGGCACGGTGGCCATATGTCGCGGTATTTCTCCTGCTCATGCCCCCAACCTCTCCTATTGACGTCCAAGAAAAAGCACTACCCGTTTTTTTTTCTTCGTTGTTGTGACCTACCGTATATTTATAGCAGAAACGTAATGGCGGGGTGGGGGGAAAAAAGGTCCGAGGATGTCTAAAATGTTTCCTGACGCTCCTTTAGAATTGCAAATGGGGCAATACATCTTCCGCAAAGGAAGGCAAAGAAAGGAATCTTTGAAGCTTGAAATTCTTGTTGCTGTAAGATCTGAACGAAAATGATTATGGAGTTTTAATCACTTCAGAAAACGTGTCCACTGTTAAGATAGAAGAAGCAGTCGTAGTGGAAATCATGTTCAACTTCTACTAAGGCTTCTACTTTTAGCACATTACTCCTGCTGCTTCTACTATATGTATAGGCCTATAAATAGTACTACTCTTTCTACTTCTATCCTTACTGATACTACTTCTACTCATACTACAACTCTGACATAAGTGAGCTCGCATACACAACACATATACACCCTCTTAAATGATACCATGGTCTCATTTTTCATCAACTTTCTACCATAATAAAGCAGCAAAGTCATTAACAAGTTGCATCACAAAAGAATGACTAACATACTCGATCACACACACACATACACACACAAACACACATACACATATACATACACACATACACACGCACACACACACACATTGTGTACACTAAATACACTAAATTCCCAGACACAACCATATACACGCTCTGTAATGATATCATGATCTTATTTTTCATCAACTTTCTACCATAATAAAGCAACAAAGTTATTAACAAGTTGCATCACAAAAGAATGACTAACATACTTGATCACACACACACACACACACACACACACACACACACATTGTGTACACTAAATACACTAAATTCCCAGACACAACCATATACACGCTCTGTAATGATATCATGATCTTATTTTTCATCAACTTTCTACCATGATAAAACAGCAAAGTCATTAACACGTTGCGTCACAAGAGAATGAACAACATACTTGATCACACACACACACACACACACACACACACACACACACACACGCACACACACACACACACACACACACACACACACACACACATGCACGCACACACATACACATTACCATAGGCGTGAAGATATGCAGTAAGTCAATCCGGGTTTCATGGACCAGTAAGGTAAGGTTTAACTCTCTCATTACCGTTGACGTGAAGATATGTAGTAAGCCAATGGGATTTTCAATGCCTGGTAATGTAAGCTTTAATCACGTAGGCATTTTGATATTTAAAAGGCACGATATCATTGGGATAATTTACAGTCATACACGAAAGGCGTATTACCAATATCAATACGACCTGCCATGTGCTCTGTTGAATATATCTTGTGTAAGTGGAAAGTGACAACATTTGCCTAAATCTCGGAATGCCTTCAAATTCGGCAAAGTGAGCTAATCTCTGTGCTGATAAAAGAACGGGCGAACGTGCAAGGCTTCTAAAATTGTATGATGGATTAGAGACTCGGTAACCGCCATCTGTCCTCCTTGCTGTCTGCTCTATGTGTCCGTCCCGTGATCCCTCCATCTCGTCTCCAGCTCTGTCTCTGTATCTATCTCTCCCTCTCTTTCTCTCTCGCTCTCTCTTTCTTTCTCTCTCTCTCTCTCTCTCTCTCTCTCTCTCTCTCTGAGTTGTAAATGAAAGATCACACTAAATGTATCTCTATATCTCTGCTATTTTTTGTTCTTCCGAAAGAATACTCATCATCCGATACCTAACTTATTTTAAGTTGGTTGTTAAAAGATCAGATATAGATAATACACATGTACCTACACACACATGGAACTAACACACATTTACTCGTATCCCCTCCGTCCATTTCGTTCCTCATTACTATCCACACTCCTGTAATCTCACTGCACCCTTAACCCCCCCCCCCCGCCCTCCACAACCCCCATCCCCATTCACCCCCCCCCCCCCCCCCTTCAGTTCAGACCCACTCCTGAAGTTCAGCGGGTTCATTTGGGGTGATGTTTTGGTCGAGTTCATGTTTATTTTAGTCGCAATGCATTTGGGATGACGTTTTGTGTCGACTCCGCTCCCAGCAATGTTGACCGCTTACGACTTAATTTTGGCCGCGCTTCGTGGGGCGAGACGAAATAGAAGAGGTGAAAAGTGTGAAAGAGAAATATGTATGCGTATAAGTATTCTCGCATCAAACGGTGACGTCATAATCTTTCAACGTTTCTCTATCTCTCTTTCATTCTTTCATTCTCCTCCTCTCTCTTTCTCTCCCTCACTTCCCCTTTCTCTTTCTCTCTCTGTTGCTTCCTCCCCCTTGCTCTCCCTAACCCCACCCCTCTCTCTCCCTCTCTCTCTCTCACGAACGCACAAGCGTGCGCACACACACACACACACACAAACACACACGCACACACACACATACACACACATACACACATACACACATACACACACTCACTCACACATACACACACACACACACACCATCTATCATTATATCTCTCCCACTCTCTATCTGTTTTGTGTGTATTACAATTCATGATCATACAGTATGATTGCTTAAAAACTGTTTTGAGACAAATGTAAGCATAACTATATTTTGATAAAGCTGATAACTCATTGTATGACGCAGTGCACATACTCATTTCATTATTATAGCAAGAACAACCACACACACCCCCAGTTTATTCCCCATTGGCCAATTGGGAAACGGATGTTCGGTGAAAAATGAGAAGAAGTTATCAGTATTATGTGAATTATGCTTGTGTTTTGGAACTTGAGGCGAAACGCAGCAATATTGCTTCTAGATATAATTGCAGAGCGACTGTCATTAATGCGGTCGCAAAAAAAATCGAACGTGGCCTTTAGAGAGGTGGAAAGAACAGAGTTGGGAAAAGGATGCACATGTGTAGCGGATGGGGTGTAACCTTTCCATCCCCCTTCACCATAAGTTGGTATTTTTACCCCCTGTTGACAATTTCGAACACTTCAATAACATCTTTAAATTCAATGTTGTTCCCCTCTTTAACCTTTTTTAACCACATATTCCCGACGTTCATATCTAGCCGACAGGAACCAAAAACAATGCACCCGACTGCAAACTCTCCTAGAATTCTAACAAAATGGATCGGCAGAGCAAAAGCAAAAAAAAAAAACGAGCAAAAGGGCGGTGGGTGAGGGCATTCTGGTTTTCTTGAGCACGGGGGAGAATAGATATGGGCATTCTGTCCAAACATGCAGCGATTATTCTTGGCCTTTGTTGAGGATTTGACAAGGCATTACGCCGTGCATCGGCCATCTGTTTAATGTACTGCGAGCAAGCGAGCGAGCGGGCGAGTGAGCGAGGCGCCCCGGTTTAAAGCTCCCGCTCGTTCGTGCTACCGCTGCTAGCTGTGGAAGACGAATTGTGTTAGGGTACGTCACACGCGCTTGTCCAACAAGTCTCGTTAATAGCGGTGCGCGCGCGCAAAGTCGGCCCCAGCCAAGGAGTTTCAGGAGCATGGAGTAACAACACATACCTCATTCAAATCGAATGTCTTAAACCTTCCTTCTCTGAACTCTCAATATAGCATATCGAATGTTTGTGTCTATTTTTAGCCAGATTTGACCGTACTGTCAAGAAAATGTGATTTCAAATCGTTAAGTATGACAGAAGAGACATTAACTATAAACGGGCACGTAATGTATCATATACTGTATCACATTGATCTACCTGAGAGAAAATCTCCAATAGTTCTCCTGACAAGTCATTTAAAGAAAACGTTATTCCACACTGGTCCAATTCATATCTCTACATTGAAATATGCTAGGATATTTTATTGAGAAAGAATCTGATTTTAAATAGATAGGAAAATCATCTAACCTGAGCTAATGAATGCCCAGACTAGTAGTATAGATCATATATTGTGCTCAAATGATGATACATGTGTGCGTTTGTTTCATGTATTTATTTGGCACTTCATAAACGCAAGGTTTACACTGATGATTTCGGAATCAATCATCTTTCAATTCCATTCCTCCGTACACCAGCTTTGGCTCTCAGGGTGTGGATGAGTTTCCGTGAAAACTGGTCCTCAGACCTCCCTCCCACAACACATGCTGGCGAGTTTGGCAGTAAGAAGATAAGTAACATTTAACGGTGAAAATAAACCTAACATTTCAAACAGTGGCAATAAACGTTACATACAATAGAACGGCTTTTGAAACTCTTATTACTTTGATCCTCCTTAGTCAAGCTGATGCTACGTAAATGCGCGCGTCACGTGATGAAAGAGGAGCCATTCCCATTAACACTGACACTCGGTCTCGTTCATAAACCGCATGCACACAGGGTAAACCTATATACGTGGGGTGAGTGCTTGCGCTTGAAATCATAATAGTGGACAATAATGTGTTGTAAGAGGAGCGGCAGTGGGAACGATACACAAAGTAAACGCGGGGGTAATAAGGCAGTTATCGCGGATGTATCTGTGTCATCTTTTATAGGGTATTCACTTATTTTATGGAGGGGGGAGGGGGTCCTAATAAGGCTTTGCCTGCGTGCATATTCCTTAGCACTTGTTTTGTTTGTGAGCTGTTAACAGATTTCTATTTGATGGTGCTCTTTCAATATGGTATTTAAAGTAAGTATTTTATGAAATTAACTTCAGCTTCAATTGAACTTAGTTTTTCCTTCAGGTTTCTTGGAGTACTCTTTCGTCATCCCACCCTAATTATGTCGACCATTAAAAAAACACAATTTAAAAGGGCATTATAGAGACATTCAAATGAAAATAACTGATCGATGTTTGATTTCATTATTGTGACACAGAGAGCATGATTATTACGTGTTGATAGCGTGAATAAAGCAGGATCGATATGCCACTTATAATAGTGTTTTACAGGTTTTATTGTGTATAGTTCTTGAAAGAAAATCTGTCAATATTAGACTTCTGTACTATAAGTTTAATATCACTAATTCACACACACACACACACACACACACACACACAATTATGCACACACATGCACATCATTATTGACAAAGCACACACATTTTATGTACATGATGTTCATCAAATGCTCCTACATCATTTATTTAGTCTTTAAAACGCCCAAAAAATTCTTTGAAATCAAATAAAAACAGAATCATTACAATATGCTGCCATTATACCTACATTCTCTGTCATTGCTAAACTCACGATTTCAAATATAGATAACGTATATTCCCTAACTCCCACACAAATTCTTTTGAAATCAAATAAAAACAGAATCATTACAATATGCTGCGATTATATCTACATTCTCTGTTATTGCTTAACTCCCGAATTCAAATATAGATAACGTATATTCCCTATCTCCCACACATCCACACTTCTATCTTATGATGATCGTCTTGAACACTCGGAGAAAATACGTAGATGCTGGAGACCTTTCCTACCCTTTTAAAACGTGTGATCCAAGAAAGACAGCCGGAGAAATGAGGGAGAACAGAAAAAAAACGGAAGAATGAATGATGCCGATCCGATAGTATCAATCAATGCAGCATATGCGAAACGGGTGCGTGCGCACATGCGCGACCTTGACGGGCGAGCGTCGACTGCCCTGAATGGCGCCAAGCCATGACATCTACCGTGTTATGATACCATTCAAGACGCACGCACGCACACTTTTGGCGTAGTCTCCGAAATGATCCATTTTGTGAGCGGAGAGGGAGGAAAGGGGGTGAGTTGTATTTGAATACGGTTATTGACTGACCATAACCGCTGTGTTTACCACGTTTGAAGTGAAAAACTATAGTGGGAAATAGGTTTTAATGTTACGAAAATTGATTCAATAAGAATGTTCGATTTGGTGAATATTGCTTTGATTTTTCCTTGGTGTTTTTTCTCACAATGTTTGTGTCATGGCGTCTGAATTTTAAACATCAGTCAATCACGCTTGATGTTTATTTAGATATAGTCGCAAGTATTTTTATGAAGAGAGGGGAAAGGCAGAGACAACGACAGACATAACAGTCCCACAGAATGGTAAGCAGTAATGGTAATATAATATATATTACTCATAGAAGCACACTATTTCAAATCAAAACAAGTTTAGCAAAGAAGGGCAGTAAATAGTACGCAATACACAACATCATGCGAAAACAATTTTTTTTGTGGAATCGTGTTTAATCACTGGGCCTCCATTCTATTGGAGACGGGTAACATATTTTTTAACCCTCTCAGCACCATATGCGCATGAAATGTATGAAAAACCAATGGAGGTTTTCCTGGCCTGGTAATGAGGGAGCTAACGGCATTAGTATATCATCCTTGTAAAGTGTCTGTTTGCGACGACTAGCTGACTCATGTGCCCAATTGAAGAGCAATGACAAGCCAAAAGGGGGGCACGGGGCCTATACATTCGAACCCAAATTTAACGCGACTCGCAACAATCACCCCAGTATCGATGACGTCGGCTGAATGACGACGTGTTCTGAGTGACTGCCAGCCAGCGACAGAGATAAATGGGGGAGGAGGGGTGGGGTCAGGGAGAGAGAAAGGGGGAGGGAGAGAGAAAGAGAGAGAGAGAGAGAGGGGGGGGGGAGGGAGAGAGAGGGGTGGGGGAGAGAGAGGGGGAGATAGATAGATAGATAGATAGATAGATAGATAGATAGATAGATAGATTGAGAGAGAGAGAAAGAGAGAGAGGGGAGACAGAGAGAGAGAGAGAGAGAGAGAGAGAGAGGAGAGAGAGAGAGAGAGAGAGAGAGAGAGAGAGAGAGAGAGAGAGAGGGGGTGGAGATAGAGAGGGGGACGACAAAAAAAAAACATACAGAAACTGTGAGAAAGAAAGAGAAAGAGAAAGCAAGCAGGAGATAAAAGGAGAGAGGATGAGAAAGAGAGAGGGAGTAAGAAACAGAGAGAAAGTGAGATGGATGGAAGGTGTGTGGGGATGGGGTGGGTACGGAGAGCGGGGGGGGGGGGGTTGAATGTACATGAAAGAGAGCAGACATCGTAAAAGGACTTTGCTTTTCACTGGTTACCCATCAAAATAACCATTTTACCATGGTAACATCTGCCAAATTTATCAACGTAACGTATGTTTTTTTTCCGGGGAAAGAGAATTTTAAAATCAAGGAGATGGACACATATCGCATTTATGCACTTACATCTCCCTCACAATTTAATAATTGTATTATCTTTGTTTCTTTGTTGATCATTTTGTCTTACAGTTTTTATTTGACACATAACGATTAAGTCAGAATACACTATGCAAAAATGCAAAAGTAACTGTAGAATCATGAAAAGGCTATCCTACCATCCACCCATGTCTTGAATAAAATGAGTAGATACATCTGCTGACGTCACTCTTAACGGACACATGAACGGTTACGAAATATCGCTTTTCCCCCCAAGATGCCTTTTTTGTCAAATTATGCTCCAGCTTCTCCACACACATATCTTTCACTCCCCGTTCCGCTCTCTTTCCCTCTCTCACTCTCTCTCTCTCTCTCTCTCTCTCTCTCTCTCTCTCTCTCTCTCTCTCCCTCTCTCTCTCTCTCTCTCTCTCTATCTCTCTCTCTCTCTCTCTTTCGCTCTCTCTCTCTCCCTCCTCCCTCCCCCACCCCACCCTCTCCCTATCTCTCTTTGTATCTCGCCTCTCATTCCTTCCCCATTCCGTCTCCCAACTCGCTTCCCTTTTCAGCTTCACCTATTTTATCTTCCCCTCTCCCAAATCTCTCATTCATTCTTTATCCACCCCACCCCACCACTCTCTCTCTTTCTCTCTCTCTCTTTCTCTTTCTCTCTCGCTTTCTTTATGTGTCTTTCCCATCCCCTTTCTATACATCTCTTCAATATCTCTCGCTCCCTCTTGTCCTCTCCCCTTTTCACTCCGTGATACTTCCAAGCTCCCCATCTTTCCTAACCCCCTCTCTCCCAACATCCCCACCTTACATTTATTTCAACCGTGTTCATATTCACGTCACCTCTCTCTCCCTCTCTCTCTCTCTCTCTCTCTCTCTCTCTCTCTCTCTCTCTCTCTTTCCCTCACCTCTCCTCTTCTCTCCTGATTCAACCCGTATTTCATTTCTTCGCCCTTCTTTCTCCTCAACCACTCATCTCTCTCTCTCTCTCTCTCTCTCTCTCAATCTCTCTGTATCTCTCTCTCTCTCTCTCTCTCTCTCTCTCTCTCTCTCTCTTTCCCACCGAATCGTTCCTTCTCTCCATCACTGCTCTTTCACGTCCTACACGTTTTTGAGACACCTGCCTCTCTTGACAGAGCGCGTGGTCTTATTCAAGATGGCGACGCCTCGGCTTTTCAAACTCGAGGTGGTAATTCCGAGCTTGTCACTCTCCCTTCTCACATCACCGACCTAAAAAAACCCGAGTCAATGTGAGCCTCAAAAACTTCTATCACTGAGGGAGAACAAAAAAAGGGAAGAAAGGAAAAGTAGTCTAAAATAAAGTCGCCTCGGGGATATTTCAATGTTCTTATTTATATCATTCGCGCGCCGTTTTATATTCAAAAGGCAGGCGATCATCGGTACTGCGGAAATGATGTTAAGCTCGTTGTACATTATCTCAGTTGTAGAATTGACATTTTTCTGGAGAGACTCCCGCGTATTGTATATCATTTGGGCCTTTTTTTTTTAGAATGGGTGAGTGGGAGATCAAAAATATCCCATGTAAAATTATATATGCCATAATGCCATTGGACTTACAACGACCTTTTGAAACAAACAAAAAGCGAATTAAGACCATTATGAGCTTGTTTGCGGCAAGAACTTATTTGATATACCTCTATCCCAAGCCTGTGTCAATGTGATATCAAACCTTCAAAATTATTAATGAGAAAATCTTGAGTTTAGACTACTAATGGACCATTGACGACATCGCCGCCAAAATCGCAAGATGGGACATCTATTGTCCTCCGAAAAAGACCCTACGTCGTTCCCTAAACTCGTCGACCATAAAGATGATTGGCACGGGGCTTCTAAAACCTCTCCCAAACTGTCACTCAAGAAGCGGCCCTCAAAACCGCCAATCCCTCGCACCATTATCGCCCAGTTTGATTTGGCAGATCAAACTACACCAGAGTTCCTATTGAATTTCAAGTCAGGACCGTGGTAAAAAGTTTTGTGACGGAAAGCCAGAAAATAATTGATGCTCCATTATATGATATCATTTCAACCCTTTGAGGTCTTGTGCAAGGTGGTTGGGGATTTTTTTTTTTAAACGGTCGCCACAAAAAGAGTTGTATGTAATGGAAGCTTACGACACGGGGTACGGTAGGCATCGCCGCTATGGTCCTGGTTAACTGGTAGGGAACCATCAATCCTGAATGACGGCGTTGTTAAAGAGTGACAGAAAGAGGTGGAGAAGGGGGGGGGGGGGCGAAAAGACAGGAGGGGGGAAGGGTATGGGGTGGGAGACGAGAGAAACGGAGACCAGGGGAGAGAGAAATAGAGAAAGCGTGTGTATGGTTGTGTGTGCGTGTGTATGGTTGTGTGCAAGCGTGTACTGTGTGTTAATTGCGCTAGTGTATTTGCATTATACACCTAATAATCACACGCACGCCTCATAAAACATACTTTTCCAAGGTACTATTATTATTTCGTTCATATGCTTTTATTCTATTTTTACAAAGGCAATAGTAATACTGCACATATCATAATGCTTCGCGATGTATTGATTGATATGTTGGGTTTATTAGCAGTTTTTCGTTGTGTACTTTGGATGGTATTTGAAATAGATAGAATTATTAGGTGGTCTGTCGTAACTGATCACCTCTTAATTTCGTTAGAATTTTCTTTCTTTTTATTATTTTTTTTATTCCAAGCCCCCCACCTTTGTGTCAAATATATCTCAACAATGCATGTGTCATGTGTCATCAACTTTTCATCATGTGTAGATATATATATGAGCTTGTCATTGCAATGTTTTTTAAGGTCATGGCATAAACGTGACGTCATCTACGAGCAATATAATGAAAATCTATTATTGGATATATCTCTAGAACCGATCATTTAGAGCTATTGAGCTAGAGCTATACATAAAAATCAATTACATGACAAGGGTTGTCTTCGTTTTTCATTTTGATAACGTCTTCATGGTGTAAATTTTGATTACAAACAGTATGTGAAAATCTCATTTATTTACGTGTAACGTCAATGGGCGGGGCATTTATTTCAAATTATGAAATGACATGTCGATCTTCTACGTGCTTACTCTGAAATTTTAGTACACGTATGTTTTAGCTGACCGCAGCTATAACAGACCACCTTATACTTGTCCACAAGTATGTCTTGCTTCGTTGGATTTTCGTTTTCCAACTTTCATGAGCCTCTAGATTCTGCCTGCCGGAATGATTGATTGTTACTTCCGCCGCAGTTGTCTTGAGTCTTCCTCTGGAATGAATCTTCGTCATTTTAATGAGCTAAAGAAGAGAAAGAAAAGCAACAACACGTGACTTCGAGAGCGCAAGGTGCTACTGTCATGCGGCCTTTGTTTTGAAGCTCAAGTCGCCTATAATCTGCACCGAGCGGGTAGGGGCCCGCGCATCACGCCCGGCGTGCGGCGTCCCGTAATCCCCGCTCCCGCGCCGCTAATCAAACCATCATTAATAATTCCGACCGCATTCAGCGCAAATCTCGAAAATGAAAACATCTCTCGACCTCCTTCATAAACCTCTCCTACAAAACAGAGCCCCTTGAAGAAGAAAAAGAAGGAAACGGAGCTCATCCTCCAATCATTGTATGAATGTCGTAAGAGAGGATTGTCGAGAAGTGAAGATGTCGCGAGGGAAAACGTGAATGCGCGCTAATTAGGGAATTGTTGGGTCAATGAATGATCGTGTCAATGCTAAACTGATACACCGCCTGCTGCGCGCGCGTCGCGTGCCCTCCCGATTAGTCGCGCACGTGTGCGCTCATTATGATAGTAGGATTAGCAAGGAGTAATAAGGGGTTAAACATAGATTAGTCAAGGCATTAATCGGCCTTAAGTAGATGTTATGAATGGAGAAAGTAGTCACATCGTGCTGTCTACAGAATAAATACAGAAAAGGGTCTTAACGACTCACTCGTAAGCTCAACAAGTTCTACGATCATTAAAGTTTACAATAAGTTGTTATAGGTGCTGTGCTTAGAACAGCCAATCAAATTTGAGCAGTTCACGTAGTCATAAGGTGACCCTTCCCCTCTCCCACTCCCTCACACACACACACACACACACACACACACACACACTCACACACATACACACACAAACACACACACACACACACATGACATTTTGCTTGTTGTTTGTATCCCTAAATGCTAGATATACCTGTTATGAAAATTGCCGCATTTTGCAGACTTGTTTTTGCTTTTGGGTACCATGCCCAAAACAACACCGGAAGACAATGCGACCAAAGAAGCGAATGTTCACTTGGCGTTGATATTCATGTCATCTTATTTTTATTTCAATTCTATAAAGTTAAGGAGGATGCCCCTATCAATAACGAGCACTGGTCTCCCAAGGAACCCTGTATAGTAACAAGTCATATATATTACAAATTAATGCAATGACAAATCTATCGTACATGAACAGATCAATGTAATTACAAATATATCATACATTTACAAATTAATATGACTGCCATATCAAGCAAGGAGAGACAGTATTACAAAGAAGCAAAGAAAAAATAACACTTTCAAAATAAGCACATTACATCAACAAGCTGCCGTATTAAGGTTGGGGTATGAGAGCGGGGTTGTGACGGGTCAAATCTTATTGTGAATTATGATTGGAAATAACGTATTAAAGATTGTCAGATAGGCTAAAAAAAAAAGGTGCAGTGCGGATGCATAATGGCAATTTTTTTTTAGAAAGGTCTTTCGCAATATTCTGTTTTGAGCTCCTTATAGATAGAAATGGAGGTGCTTTAATTGCATAACGCGTTACAAAATGTACGTTCCTGTTAACGCTCAAGATATTCAAATATTGTGAATAGGGGCAATAGCATTATCGAAAGGTATTAGGAGAGAGTGGTACGATATGTTTCGCCTGAACGGGTAAGGGTATGAAATAGACATGAGATAATCTTATACGAAGTGGCAACAGAACACACATTCTGATACAACTACGCTATAAACTCTGTACATTTTGATACAGACCTTTAACATTACGTTGTTTTTAATTCAGAAAAGGACAATCATTAGAAGGGACATTTTGGAGCTGGCGGGTTCCAACATGGAGCAGAAGATGAGAGCAAAAATCATCCAGCAAGTGGGTGCCAGTTGGGGTCCGTTGTTGCGACAGTGCGATACTATGTTTGTGTTTACGTATCTATGTGTGTGCGTGTATAGTTGTGTGTGTGTGTGTGTGTGTGTGTGTGTGTGTGTGTGTGTGCGTGTACATGTGTTTGTTTGATTTTATGTGTGTATATGTGCGTTGTATGTGTATGTAGGTGTGTGTGTATGAATATATGAATGTTAATTTTGTATTTGTGTATGTGTGTGTGAGAGAGTGACTGTGTGTGTGTTTGTTTGTGTGTGTGTGTACGTGTGTGTGTGTGTGTGTGTGTGTGTAAGTGTGTAAGTGTGTGTGTGTGTGTGTGTGTGTGCCTGTGTGTGCGTGTGTATCACTCATCTCCCAGTTAGTGGGAATTCTCAGTGGTATATATGCGTGAATGTGGAGCAGTATTATAGCACCGTACCGCCACGCCACACCACACCAGATACAACCTGTGCAGCATTGCACGTACGGCGGCGCCTGCAAAGAAAGGAAAAGCTGTAACACTCCCTCCGTAGCTCTCCAGCTGGCGCCCTGCTAAGGGAATTTCGCCGACTCCGACCGCCTGCCTCCGGTCAACGCTTCCCTGAAGGCGGGAAAAACAGGAGGGGGTGGGGTGAGTGTGTGTGAGAGAGGGTGGGGTGGGTGTGGGTGGGGTGAGTGTACATGGACATAGCCGCGTGTGGCACGTACACCTTTGTTGATCAAAAATCATCAGTAACAAATTATACCAGATCATATTTATCGATTTCTTTAACTAGATAAATAATTAGGTGGGTTTTTTTTATCAATTTCGTAATTGGCCCGAATATCGTCACCTTAACAACGACTAAACATCAAAAATAAGGTTTAATCTAGCTTCTACCCTCAGTTTCATTTTTTTAATTTCATACTCCTTTTTGGGGTAAATATTTTTATATATACTTGGGATAAAATTCAAAGTAGATGCGAATACAGCTCTTCACCCCATGCTGAGGAAAAGGAAATCATATATTTTACTGAAATATTATTTATTATGTATTTGATTGAATCATTTGCTTTCCAACCGATGACTAATACATTTTTTTAGAAATATTTATTAAGGGACCCGTCTGGCAACGATGTCATTTGATAGGAAACGGCTCGAAAACCAACACGATTCAGGAAAGGGCTCATGAATAAGAGCATGGCACTCACGTCATGAACCTTAATGCAACATACTTGTAAGCTAATTATCGCGTTAACAAATTACAAAATGCTGGCATACCGTGAACACTCATCTTTTAATCATCTTCTGTTTTGTTCAATCGTTGCGGTCGTTGCGTATAACGTTTATGTAAACAATGAATCAACGTACCTTTCGTCCTTCTCCTGTTTATCGCTCATGAATATTATTTCCCCAAAGAATATCCTTATTGGTTTTTTTTAACAATGGTTGTTTACTTTTCATTCTATCACAATATGTTCTTACTATGCTCCATTTTTGGATCAGCGCACAGCCCAACCTGTATTTTGCAGCCACAATGACTGACTATAAAAAATACCTTGTGATAAAAACACCATTTCAATACATTTGTTATAGAGTTTAAGCTATTATATAAAGATCACTAGCGATTTGAATGCCGCATGTTAATTGTTTGTCCCCCAAAACTTATATACATCTATACATTTATCTGGCAAATGAAGGGCTAATTTACCCCCCCCCCCCCATTAGATGACGCCGAAACTCATCAACTCAGAAGAGTGTACCCATTCAAGGGGGTAAAGTCAAGAACGCTCCTTGTCTGCTCCATTTGCTTCAGTGATACACACAAATCACATAGAAGGCTTAGCAGATCAAGTTTTAAACCATACATGCGGTAAAAATACTTTTTGGAAGTTTTTACTCGTATGCTTGAATGTTTTTTTAATTATAGATATATAAATCCCTTTTACATATATTGAAAATTTAGTTATTTGTTGACTGCATTAGTGTGACAGTACATGAATTGTAATGTAAATATTTCCACATCAATTATTTAAACCAAATCTGATAAGTACTTTCGTCGAATAGTATACCCCCTTAATCCACCCCTCATTTCTTTTCTCTCTCTCTCCCCATCTCTCTCATTCTCTCTCTCTCCCCCCCCCCTCTCTCTCCCTCTCTCTCTCTCTCTCTCTCTCTCTCTCTCTCTCTCTCTCTCTCTCTCGTTGATTTCTCGCCCATGGTACGCAGCACTATTATAGTCATGGCATAAGCAAAGTTTAAATTCGACCGAGAACTGTTTACTTATATCCCCCTTTCTCTTGTCATTCCTACCCGAAAATCCGAACTCTTGCTTGGGGAGCCGCGTTAAGCAAAGTTGATGCCGCCCTGCCAAGTGAAAATTTCAAAATGAGACCAGCACAGAATAAAAGAGAAAAGGGAGGGAAAATTAAGAAAAGGAGAAAAAGATCGGGAACTGAAAGGAAAATGTGAAATAAAAAGATGTGCGCGCACACGTCCGTACGCGGACGGTGTATTTGCGCTAGCTTCGATTAACTACACACAATATGTGGGTTATGCAGACAGGTTTGGCCCCCGTGGGGTTACGGACGGGCCCAAGTAAATGTAACGGAGGGGGAAAGTGCGGTTTCTCGACCATTTATTGTGTCAAGCTTGTAACCCGGTGTCAGATAACGTTCATAAAAATGTTAATTGAGAACAAGGATAGAGTGAGCGAATGAGTGGGGCGAAGATGAAGGGGCCCGTTCGGTGAGAGAAGGGGGTGAAAGATAATGGCACGATTTAGAAGGGAGTGGGTTTGTGCTTGTATGTGTGTGTGAGGGGGGGGGGTCTCTGCATGTAACGGACAGTCTTGGGCCAGTATACACACAAATGAAAAAATATTATGTAGGTCAGACAACACTAAGATTAAAAAAAAAAACATAATTCAATCATAATAAATGTATTGGGCTGTTTTAGGCAGATTTTGCATTTTCATCTTCAAAGTTTAAATACTAAATAACTGTTACCACATACACGATTGATTTTGCTCATTTAAATATAGAAGTTATTGTTTTGGAGATTTAAAGAAACGGCCCTTCTCTGTCACTTTAAAGAAGAATTGCGCATTTACTATATCGCCCGTAGCATTACATAATAAATGCAGATGGTTATATGAAATCAATTATTGAAAATGCTAGAGACTTATCATGTAAATATATTTTTTTGACGAAGTTCAAAGATACATGTCATACTTTGATAAACTATATTTTGACAAATGCTTAAAACATTGTTCGTAATGTCACCAAGGAAAGATACAACAATCAGAAAGTTAGGGATGATTGGATAAACAATAATTGGAATATTGCATAAACATCTCATAACGATTACAACATAATGACATATTTATTGATATTACCTTGCGTATTGTGTTAAAAGAAAATAATAAAACAATTATGTAGATTATCGTCGAATTTCCCTTTCTCCTATTTATATACAAACATATCCTTGTCTTTTTATGCAACGTACAGGATAAAGCAACTATCAGCAATGACCACCGCTTCAATTCTTTGTTTTCCCTTCGTCGGTCAGTAACATCTCTTTTTCCTTTTACTGCCTTTTTGAAAAAAAAAGGGGAAGAAAAAAACATTTTGCACACCTTACGCATCCTCCGCGATTCGTATCTTCGCACCACAAAATACAAGCCTTTCTTCAAACTTTTCTCTCCTTTCAATCGCTCGCTTCTTGGATCATCTGTACTTTTGCACCCCTCTCTCTCCCATCTTCCTCTCTCTGTTTCCCGACCGCGGTATCACCTCCCTCTCCTCGCCTTCGATCTGCTCAATTTTCCGCCATTATCTTATTCCCCCGGTGCCCCGTCCGCGCATGCCCGGCCGATCGGCAGATACAATATTGTGTCAATTATCCCCTTAAAGAATGAAGCTTACGCCGTCTAAATTTCAACTCGTGTATTGCCGGGACCCCTCGGTGTACCCCCTATCTGTAGTAAAGTACATCAGGCAGGTGTTTTTGCCCGCTTCTGGGAGACAAAAAAACGAAGAGGAAGAAAAGAAATAAACACGACGGTGCCCCCAGAAAGCGCCTGGAGGGGGCGAAGGGAGAGGGCGAAAAGACGGGTCGGCCATGCCCATCCTTCCCTCTGATTCGATTTGAGATGGAAAATAAATAACAAGCCGAAAAGGGACATCGTGGCAAAATGTGCACTTTTCATCTCGGTTGTCAAGATTGATGTGGATTTCATTTGATAAGACAGCGATGTATCTTGTAGAGAGTGCGAGAAATGAAATAAACCAATTTCGGCAGGGCGGACTTTTCTTCATATTTCGGGTCAATCAAAATACATTTTGGTTGCAGCCAAATAGTGTCAGATCTTCTTTGGACAAGTGTCGTGTAATTGAATGTTGAAATGTCAAAGGAAGATCAGATAATCATCACTATTCAGTTTTCATTTCTTTCTGCTTGTTTCAAACTAAATTGGGTCACCCATCATTCTCGCCGTGGAGTATTCTCTGAAGATTATTGTTTTATTGAAATTCACGCCCCCCCCCCCCTCCTGCCTCTCTCCCGCTCTCTCGCTTTGTATCTATCTAATTCTCGATCCTCTCTGCTCCCCACCCTCTCTCCCTCTCTTTCTTTCTATCACTGTCCCTCTCTTTGTCTCTCCATCTCAAGCACTTCCTCTATTCATTTATTCCCCCTCCCCCCTCTCTCTCTGTCTCTCTCCCTTTCTTCATCTCTCATTCACTCCTTCTTTCTTACTCTCTCTCTCCCTTCTCACCCCTTTCTGATGTGCTACTTATGCCTATGTCAATATTACTTCCCGTTCAAGTCCTAACAATTATTTCCTGATTTTCAAAACGCTATTAAGAGGAGACTTTAGGGCCGTGTATCTACTGAAAATAATTATACAAATGCAATGTTTTCTTTCACCACATTAACCCTAAAGCCTTAGCTTTTTCATCAGTAAATATGTCAAGAATACATTGAGCGGAAGTGGTGACCGACTTTCGTGTACGTACAATCACCCCACCAATGAACACGTTTTGGGGGAATATAAGTTGTATAGATTTTGTATAGATTCTAATCACTGCCTTAATCATAAACGTTCTAGGGAGAAGGTGTATCACAGAAATACAGGCACTTAAAAGCATGTTGATTAACGATCCTGCTATGTAGACAATAGGTCACCGATATTTGAAAGAAGGTCCGACTTCACATTGCCTCTTTAACATGATTACTTGTCTAGGGTTCTCGTTTAACAAAAGTACCCATATCTTAAAGGAATTTATAGAATTAATAATTAATGATTAATAATGCTCTTCCGGTCGATGATTACTTATCTTACTATTAACAGAACACTTCTCATGAGGACCATCTTGCTACCTCAGTTTCTAGATCAAATTCCTGGCGGCGAAATATAGAAATAGATTTATTGGTTGAAGTAATAACTTATTGGGGGGGAAATACCTTCACCTTCCTCCTTCATCCGAAACAAGAGAGAGGGGGGATATAGGGGGAGGCGGGGGAGAGAGGGTGGGAGGGAGGGAGGAAGGGAGAGAGAGAGAGAGAGAGAGAGAGAGAGAGAGAGAGAGAGAGAGAGAGAGAGAGAGAGAGAGAAAATTGACTTGAAACAGCAGAGAAATATACAGTGAAAGAACAAAGAAGAAAAAGGGAAACTTGGGAGAAAGCGATAATTCAAAGCAAAGGGTGTGAGCGAGAGACGGGGAAAGAATGGGGGAACGAGCAGCGATCAACAGAGGAAGAACAGGGAAGGGAGAAGGAAGGGGGAGTAAACAGGCGAGGGGAAGACATAAAGAAAAAAAGCAACAAAGATAGAAAGATGGAGAGAGAGACAGTGGGAAAGAGGAAGGGAGAGACAGAAATGGAGGGGGGAGGCGGAAGCATACCAGGCATATGTTTTTGACCGAAGGCACGCACCGATGCAAATTAAACTTGACAGCAATTTCGGTGAGTAGCCCTCTAAGACAATAGTTGATCTTGTCTTGCTAGCTATAACGACTGGGTGTATACTTTTTATTCGTTTCACCGTTTCACTCCCTCCTTTTTTGCCAGGCGACGCGCAGCAAGTCTA
Source organism: Arbacia lixula (assembly GCA_963669155.1). Taxonomy (NCBI): domain Eukaryota; kingdom Metazoa; phylum Echinodermata; class Echinoidea; order Arbacioida; family Arbaciidae; genus Arbacia; species Arbacia lixula. Next base: position 16,137,273 of record OZ022584.1, read on the forward strand.
GCTTTCCCTAGAGCCCAGCCGTCTGCATCTTATAGCGCTGCGTGTCGCCCTAAGATCTGGTAGAAGTCACTACCCAAAATATTAAATGGATAGCAGTTTTTATTTTGCCTGATACACATTTTTTTTCTGCGCTTCTCGAAGATTTTTTTTTATCGTGCCTTTGCTCCGTCTGGAAGAATGATCTATTGCACCGATTAGGCTAAAATTGCTTTTAAGATTAAACCTATAAGAAGCTTAGAAGAGCAGGAATGTATCAGGGTTTGTTCTTCAATTATTCACACACACATACACACACACACACACACACACTCGCATGAGTATACAAACGTGCAATAACATTTGTAAGACAGTCACTATTTTGTTTTCACTTTCACCTTTCTGTTTCACTCGTCCACATCGCCCCTCTGTCTCCTTTCTCATAGTTTGTTTGTCTGTCTCATTTCTTTCGTACGTTCACCTATGTTCCATCGTCAAACCAAATATCCACCCTCTCCCATATTCCCTCCATGTGTCTCAATCTTTCTCTCTACCTTTTCTCTTTCTCTCCTATTTCTCTCTCTGCCTCTCTCTCTCTCTCTCCTCTCTTCCTCTCTCTTTCTTTTCCCCCCTCTCTCTTTCTTTCCCCCCCTCTCTCTTTTATTTCTCCATTTATACTACTTGTAACGTTTGCTTCCATCTCTCCCTCTCTCCTCTCTCTCTTCCCCCTTCCTCCCCCCCCCCCCCTCCCCCCACCCCCACTCTTTCTCTCTTTATCTCCCTCTCTCTCCCCCCTTTTCTCTCTGTCTCTCTCTGTCTTTGTCTCCCCCCCCCCATTTTATCGCTCTACCCCTGATCTTAATCACTTCTCCCTCTATACTCTTCCGAATAGTTGCTTTCATCTTTCCCTCACTCCTCCTCGCCCCCAAACCGCATCGTCCAATCGTTTAAGCCGTTACGTATGAAGGAAGCGACACCGACCAATTTCGTTGATGAAGATTCTCCCCGTTAATTCACTGATCGCTTACCTTAGACAATTGTGACGTCACGCTCTTCCGCGTTAATGCCGTGGAAGACGGCTCACGTCGCATCGGTGAATCGGGCTGAAGCTGACGACCAAATCGTTAAACAGTGCGTGAGTGTGCGTCCGTCGCCCTTTCTGACGGGTTGGGGTCGTGACCCGGGAAGGAGCTATTCAGCTTGGTTGCGTTTCTGCCTCAAGAATTTGCCCCTTCTCGCTCCAAAATAGGACGTTGCAACGCCTCGTATCCTCACAAAAGTAGAAATATAACGAAGTTTGGCGCTGTATTGTAAGCTGTAGATGTCGCCATGATAAACTCTACGTATGCGCGAGTACACACTTTTTATCAAAACATGAACATTATCATTTCCAGAAAATTTCGTTCGAGTATCATTATAACCCTGAAGAAAACCTGGTGGAATGAATTCATAACACTTACCAATAGGCCTACCACTGATATATGCCTATTTATAATATAAACAGACGCATTACAAAACGACTGTTCCTATGTTACGATTGTAATTGCAACCATTCATTTGTAGTTTTAAACACTGATATGGAGCATAACAGTTACGTGGGTTTTGTTTATCATGTTTCGAACAAATTTGTTAAACCTAACACATATTGTATGAAGAGAACATTGGGCAACATCTTCGTTCGAATGTTTATGTTTTTAAGAACGGACTTTGGTATCTATAAAGGAAAGTCCTATATTGTAGACAAATAGTGTGGTATGTCTTGAAAGAAGAAAGTGCAATTTTCGATTTGTGTATTGTGTATACAGCGTAGATTTAAAACCAAAACAAAGAGGCAAAAGTGACTGAAATGTCCTGACAAAATAGTGTTTAGGGTCCATTAGCTTTGTGAGCATGATGTCATTACCCTAATAAGGCCATCTAAAGAAAGACAGAGTTTGTAGTTGGAGAGCGATGTGCTCAATGGAGCGTGCGGCTGTGGGGCCGAGATGATCGGGATCCGTAGCCCCAGCTGCTCAGAGGGATGGAGCTGAATCAATAATGAGAGGGGAGACGGGGGATGGGGGGGGGGAGAAAAGAGGAGAGAGAGAAGGAGAGAAAGAGAGAGAGCGAATGAGAGAGAGAGAGAAAGAGAGAGAGAGAGAGAGAGAGAGGGGGGTGGGCAAGGACAGAGGGAGAGAGAGGAGAGAGAGGGGGAGGGAGAGAGAATAATAGAGAGAGATAGGGGATGACGGAGAGAAAGCGAATAGAGAGAGGGGGCAGAGAGAGAGTGAAAGGGAAGAGAGAGCGGGTAGAGGGAGAGTGAAAGAGAGAGAGAGAGAGAGAGAGAGAGAGAGAGAGAGAGAGAGAGAGAGAGAGAGAGAGATAGTAGGAGCAGAGAGAGAGAGAGAGAGTGAGAGAAAGATAGGAATAGAGAGAGATGGAAGATATGCAGATCGTGAAAGGAAGAATCATAGGATGGTTTAAAAGGGTGAACAGGTTTCGAAAAAAATTCGAGAACACATTGAGGCATTGCGCTCTGAGAATTCAAGGAAGGTATAGTTATATAATTATACAATTATGAAATATGTGGGAAATTGAAGAAGAAGAAGAAGAAGAAGAAGAAGAAGAAGGAGAAGAAGAAGAAGAAGAAGAAGAAGAAGAAGAAGAAGAAGAAGAAGAAGAAGAAGAAGAAGAAGAAGAAGAAGAAGAAGAAGAAGAAGAAGAAGAAGAAGAAGAAGAAGAAGAAGAAAAAGAAAAAGAGAATGGAAAGGAGGAGCAACATCGGTAGAATTAAAACGGATGTAGGTCATTCAAATACCAGTTTGGATTTGCACAATTTTCATATTGTATAGCTTGCTGAACCGTTAAAAATGCGATTTCCTCCTTTCTCGGATATTATTGGAGAGATAGAAGCATTAGGGATAAAGATATACAGAAAAAGTGAGAAAGAGATGAGAAGATATTTCGTAATAAGAGACATAGAGAGAGAGAGAGAGAGAGAGAGAGAGAGAGAGAGAGAGAGAGAGATTGGCGTAGAGAGTATCAAGAGAGAGAGAGGAGAAAGAGATAGATAGAGAGAATTATATGGAGAGAGAAAGAGCGAGAGAGAAGGGGAGTGGGACTGAGACACAAACAGAGAGAGGGAGAGGTTTTAGGGGAGAGAGGGGGAGAGAGCGAATAAGAGAGAGCGAATAAGAGAGAGAGAGAGAGAGAGAGAGAGAGCTATGGAGAGAAGGATAGATAGCGAGGGGGGAGGGAGAGAATGAGGGGTGAAGGAGAAAAAGAGAGAAAACGAGGGAGATGGAGAGAAGGAGAGATCATTTTGACGATGTAAATTGGGGACAGTGCCCGTCAATCGAGCAGCCTAAGTGTGAAAACGAGAGGGGGCAAATCCTCGTCTTTCCCCCTCTCGCGCTCTCTAGGGGCGCCCGAAACGGGAGCACACTGTCAGCTCGGCGAGCGCACGGGCGCGAAAACGGGACAAGATGGACAAGCAGGGGCGACGGAGGGGGAGCAGTTCTTTACCCCTACCGTACCCCTACGCTAAGGAAGAGCCGGGCGGAGGAGGGGGTGGTGTGGAAAAGCGGGGACGAGCATTGCGTTCACCTTTTCGTCGCCCAAATGAAAAGGAAGATGCAAGGAGCGAGAAAGGGAAAAAAAAAGAAGTGTGAGAGGGGAAACGGGGTCGAATGGGGGAGAGATGTAAAGAACTCGCAGGTGTCAATAAACGGCAGAGACACGGTTGCTGTCAGTGATGTGTGAGTTTGGCGTGTGGACTCCGCGTCCGGTGATAGATACAACATGACGTTGCGCAATCTGTACACCAGAGGCGAACATTTCCACACGTCGTAGGATAGTGGAGCTCTGCCAATCAACGGCACGTGCAGTTTCAGCTGATTCCGTTCGGCTCGTGCTTTGTTTTAAGGAGTTTGTTCCAGTTTTCCTCACGAGATGATTTAGTTTGATATCATTAACTTGTCACTCTTAAAAGTATATAGGCAACCAACACGAGTAACTAGCATTTACGATATCATAATAAAACTCTTTCTTGTTATCGATACCAACGCAGATCAATGACATTGTGATGATTGCGGGAAATCAAATTCATACATTATTGTAAAAGGTGGTCTTTTAGGCTCCAAGACTGATTTTAAGTGGACGCCTGTTCATTGCAAGCGTAATAGAAATGACATTTATGAAGAGCAACTACAGAACCCATATTTGTGTTCAGCTCCCATCGGTCCGAGTGCCTATAGTCGAGACATCCCATCACATCAAACTTGTTATAGTTTCCTTAAAGTATGTGTCACATTGACATCTATATTATGCGGTTAATTCTGACACTAGCGCGACACGGATACAACGCATATACAGTGCTTCGTGACACAACGACATGGCGCAGGCACACAGGGTGAAGGTTCCGACACTTTGATCGGCACCCTGCGTTGCCGATTGACAGATTTATGCATTTGCAGCTGGTATCTAAAGGTCATGTGGGATCTAGATTCCCTAGCGTGACGATATGCTTTTCAGGATGTTCAAGCAAGAATACTAACATGTACATGTATTATTAGTAGGTGTCTTAGATTTGTTTTGTTTTTGGTTACCTGGCATACGATCTGCCATATTGGGAGACAGAGTAACATATTTTTAGCCTACATACGTGCAGACACATTATACCTATGTGATTTAAACAAACAAAAATCGAACATACACGTCTTCCAAGCCTTTCAGGAAATCGTAAAAAATAATCTGAAGTCTTATCTTATGAAGATGTTAAAAGAGTTCAACGTATCCCACATCATGGATATTACGTAATCACTGCTACATTCGCTTCAAAGTATCCCAACACGGAAGCGTACGCATGGGATAATGATATAGGCCAGGCCTTGCCTATTTCAGTGTTCTTCTGGCTGGCTTGGTATTATTCAGGAATGGAATGTTTGTTTGTGATCACTTCATTTGAATCCTCGTGTGCTAATGGAGCACCTAACTATATCCATTTCATCTTACATTTACTTTGTTTGTCTGTGTATTGTAACATTTTATTCTCCACCTTGGTGTAATTTTTTTCCTGTTCCTATTCTCTTTTTTGTAACTACGATCTGTTTAATCATGCAGAAATTGCTCCACGAATTCATATTTAAGTTATGTCAATGCCTGAAGGTAATCTGTGATGTCTATTTTTTTCTTTTGTTTTGCTAAGGTTATTTGCGGTCACCACCCCGAGAGCCCCCACACATCTCGTCCTTCCCGAGTCGGCTGAGAGAGAGGGGCGAGGATGGAGACGAGTGCCAATCCATTTGTTATTAATGAGCGGGCTCCAAGCGTCGCGATGCATCTCGTCCCAAACCCAACTCAAGTGTGGCCGACTCGGCGCGATGATGGGGACGGAAAGAGAGCGGCGGACGGACGGATGAGGCGCGCGTTAACCGAGTGAGAGGATGGGTGATGTGATTGCTGTAGCTTCGGAGGGTGAGAACTCAAATAAACCGGGGGAGCTTGCGGGGTCGTGGTCCCCGTAGTTCTACGTCGAACCCCCTGGTTTTGAAAAACACACACGATTATGCTGCAGCGCGTTTTTGTGTGTGCATATTGATGCAATCGTGAACAAGAGCCATTGCAGGTTAAAATGTTGATAGTTACTTACGCCAGCAGTCCTTCTGAATAGAGCTTTAAGTAGGTCAATCTGATTGGTCACTTGCTTAAGTTTAATTTTCATCTCAACTGGAAACAAATTGGAAAGGGCCAATATGGCGTCTCCATTCCACCCTTTCATTTATTTAGTCTTGTAAATGGAAGGACAAATCTCGAATGGAGGGGTAGCTTAAGATGGTCTCGAGCTCCTTAGTTGCTATATCGTCTCCACGTAGACCCTGTATCACACCATACCATGGTGGGAGCTCCAACATGGCGGCGAACCCCCCTTAGGAACTTCAGTTGTCCCCGGCGGGAGGCACGGGATGATACAACTATAGCACAACTATATGAATAAAGATGTGCGCAGCGGGGCTCGGGTACCTACCGAATATGCCCGCCGCATGAACTTGGATTTAACACCACGTCCAGGGAATGGTCACATACTATAGCCTCTGTTTTAGCCTGACAAATTGCTCCTGTATGGGGTTGATATGTATCACTCGTGCGAAAATCCACTTATAGCACATAACTATACCAATTTTCTAAAAACATTCACATTCCATCTACTTGTACTACTACATTGACACCCAAAAGCTTTGCCAAGGTTTTCCCCGACAGTACTAGGACTTCTGTCTGCAGATTGCATGTTGGTTTTCCTTAACCCACAATGTAGATCAGATACGCTTTTGTCATATGTTATTTTACCTGCAGATATTATAGCGAAATGGTGTTTCTATATCAAAACACTTTTAACTGCTTTGGAGGATGCGGAATGTTAGCATCCTTCAGTCATTGTAAAACACAGGTAACCTGATCATCAGAAATTCTCATTGGAAGACGGCGAAAATATTCTTGCGACATCATTCTATGATTTCAATACAATTTAGAACTTCGTCATAAATTTGACTTAAAAACAAGCGTCCTATAACAATCATAAAACGAGTGGCATACCACCCACGAATTGATTACTTCTTTAACCAATACTGTTGGTTAAATATCGCATGACATATTTTGATGCAATATTGCATGAAATATTATGATGCTATATTGATCAACACTTGAATATAAGTTAGATAAAGGGCGTTATTATAGTGTGATTACATTCGCAGGGGAAATACGAAAGCGAGATATGAAGAATTGACTGTATGCAGTTCTCTTAAGTCGTTATTTGGTTCGATGGAAATGAGGCTAGTGGTAAGTGAGAGAACAGTTAGTCGGTCTTTCATTAAATTAATGAGTTGTCGAAAGTTAGTTTGGCTTGGTTACTCAGATGGGTAATTTATAATTGGCCGTTATAAAGTAACAATTAAATATTTATTTGATGGTAAGTTTCTATGTCGTGTTATATAATGTCTGACAGAAAAGTGTTGACAATTCTAAAAGCGACATACTTTGTTAAAAAATCAATGAAAATCAGCGAAATTATGTGACATTGTTAAATTTATCCAAATGACATTGAAAGTATGATGTGAATAATTGTGGCTTTCAAAAATTATGACAATTGCAGTTCAACAGAATAAACTAACAATTGATATAAAAATTTACATACCAGTCTTTTCTTGTACATGTTCCTGGTGTTATAATCTGCAAATGATATACATACATTACGTTCTTCGAGTTTTATGTCAAAAAGATTATGATCCCCTGTTCTGTATATTATTTCTATCTAAATTCTTTGGTGAATAATCTTCCACACAGGGGATCGTTTTACAAAATGTTACGAATCGTGTCAATTCATGCTTTATTCTCTTCGCAGTATGTCTCGGATATTTAAATAGCGTATCTTTTTTCTTACAAAGCCCGCTGGGGGGATTTAATCACGTGGCCACATCAAAATAATGCTTGCCAGATCAACGGTTCCCCCAGCGATTCCATTCGGCAGGTCTCGTGACTCGTCCCCTGTCTGGACTTAGTATATCTCTCCCTAATCGCCAGGAGAGACGCAAGAAAACTTGGTGCGCGTTTGATATGTTTTATTGTCTGCGCGATATAGGAGAAGTGGGGAGAGAAGGGAGAACGTGTGCTGAACGATGATTGCCTTGTCATGAAGGAAAACACCCCTGCATATCCCCGGACGAGGAGTCTCAGACCGACTGAGTCATGATAACGCGTTAATTAGACCCATATGTCGCCCCGAATGGGATCCAACACTGAATCACCTTGAACTGAAACTATACCGCGAGGGGGTCCCAACTCTGCCCCCTCTTTCGCGCCTGTTACCCCCCTTCTCGTACCCCATTCCCTTCCTGACTCTATAAACTCCTTTTGTCATTGTGCGTTCGTGCGCGCGTTGGCTTTGGACCTGGCCCGCCGCGCCCTGTGATTGAACATTGTAAAAGTCGCGCACTATTCTGCTTCACCAAGTGTGCGCGCGCGCCTCCGTTCAAAACGCATCAAAAGACATTACCGTTCCGCAGACTCTCTTGGGAAGTTCTCAAACTCCCCTAAGACTCTTCTTTGAAAAGACAAAGAACGAATGAACAAAAACAGGGCATTTATTTTAAGAAGATGTTATGAACAATGTGCAGGAAATTAAAAATAGAGATACATTGGGGAGCAAACTTCTTGCAACGCGACTAAAATCTTTGCAGACTTGGCATGGAGATGGTTTACTTCGACCTTGCGCACATTCGGTTAAAAAAGAAGATTAGATCTGCTAAGAGAAAATAGTTCAATGAAGATATGGCGAGGAATATTGATTCGTACCGAATTGTTATCTTGAAAGCATCGAATTAAATCATGGATGAATTCTACAATTTTGTTCTTCAAATTGTATGTCATATCTTCCTACAGACGAATTGTGAAATGTTGTTGATTGTTCGATCTTCTTCCACGTAGTGTGTAATTAATTTCAAGAATGCACTTCACATAACCTTGCATGACACATACGCTAAATATAATCCACGCTGAGTTGAATGCATTCATCCTTTTTAAGGAGGAGTTCAGTTTTGTCATTCCCGTTGACATAAAATGATACACGCCTAAAGCCTTTAAAGCGTTTCCCATAATGGCGTTATGTCAACCTTTCGCCAATTTTCTTCAGCATCGATTTGAATCACTCTACAAACATGACAAAGTGTTGACAAGGGCGTGACTGTTTTTGGAATCATTGCGCAGAGGGCGATCGTTTGACACCGGAGCGTGCAGTGCGAAGATGGCTTCTCGAGATCTGTGGAATCATTCTCAGATGCGCGAAGAGCAACGTCACGAAGATTAAGGACAGGAGGCGAGGACAATATAAGTCACGATAGAAATCATCACGGCTCCAGATGAGAGTGTCTTTGGACAAGGAGGACTTGAACTTTCCACGCTATCTCGGCCAAATTCTAAGCCACATGCGTGCGTGCATGTTGACATGGCAAAGTGGGATTATCCCCCACCCTTCCCTCCCCTCATAAACATGTTTTTTTTTTTATCAAGATGAATATGATCGGGACGTTGTTTCGAAGAGAAAATAAAATTGAATCTCAAGAAAGGAAACATTTCCGATTAATTCTTTGTTATTGATATTGCGATGTCAGATGCAGAAGGAGAGTGTGTCTATGGTGGGGGGGGGGGGGGCGGTAATTTTACAATTTCGGCAGTTATCGCAAGGTTGTATTTATATATTTATATATGAATTACGTATTTATGTATATATTTATCGATACAACATATTTGAATGACATATATATAAATCTTAAATATACAAGCAACGTAACTAAGACTATTGGCAACTCGGATTAAAATAAATGTCATCTTTTACATTGGCTTGCTTGCGTCACTGCCAAAATTGAGAATATGCGGTAACAATGGCATTTGTTGAAAACCAAGCTACCTCGTACGCTTTAACTATGCGTATGAGCATTAATGAGGCCGAGATGAGGTATTAAAGGAAAGTAATAGGGGTTTCTTGAATTCAGGCATACCATTTTTTACTGAAAATAGCGTTTTCAGGAAAAGGCAAAAGCGAATATGAATTCAGAGTACGAAGATGGAATGTAAAAAAATATTTTTATGTAGAATATTTATGATATTTCTTAGACTCATTAGAGAAGTTTGTTAGAAGTCTGTAGCATCTCCGATGACGGAAACAGGACGAAAGAATGACCTTAAAGATAGCTTAAAACTGACAAAATGGCGCCTGGACGGTTACGCTTGAGTGATTTTTTAAAGTGAAGAGTCAGGTGAACTAGATTATATGATAGAGACTATCACTACGGAATTTAAAATGAAATGATCAAAATGTAAGTGACCCATTTAGGGTCCACAAGGACTTCGAGTAAAACGAATCGCTTTTCGAGGAAGAAGAAGATTTTTAAGATACGGAATGATCGCAAAGCATTGTCGCCTTTTGGGCGTGAATGCAATTATTTTACTACGAAATGTAATATTTTGTGAATGGAAATGTTTGTGAGCGCGGTAAAGAGGCAGAAAAGTGAATTTTCGACGGGTTGCCATTGATGGCTCGAAATCCAGTGCACAGGCAAGGAAGGGGGAGGGGCGTTATATTTCCTTTAAATACATTCATAACACTCTTTATTCATACCCCCAGAAATGAATTATTCAGCACCCACTCTATGGTTTCAAGATCGTTTCAAGTGCACATTTTTTTTTGTCGTCGCGCGTCGCGAAAGGAAAAGAAAAAGATGAGACATGGCGGTGGGCCGAGGTGGTGGATAGATACAGAAGATGAAACTCGGTAAGGAATCTGACGAGGAGGGGAGATCTTCAAGACATTATCTCGCCTTCTTTAGCTATGTAAACACACTTGGGCCGCTGTCTGAGACGGCCTCATTTGCATCCGGCGCGGCGTTCGATCGTTAAGAGTTTGAGAGCACCGATCTTTGGAGAAAATTAGGAGGGGGGAAAAGAGCGGTTGGATGCGAAAGCTGTAGGGTGGAAAATGACCGTGGTAAGAAAGAATTGTATCCATTATCCCGTAATAATTGAATATGAAGATGATGTAACTTTAGACCGCGCCGCTCGTCTGATAAGTATGCATAGGATCCGAAGGGCGAATAACTGATTAATTCTCACATCAGATGTAGAAATAGATGTATCCCACTTGTTTGCAAGCTTGCCCGGTGTTTTGATGGTGTATTGTTCACCTTGTAGTGTCATAGTAACCGACGTGCTTTTTGATACGTACGTTACCATGGCAGCCAAGTGAGAACAAGTACCCAAGAGAGAACAATAGCGAACTCACGCGGGTAGGGAAAAAGTAACATCCCCATCCCACCCCCCCCCCCTCGCCCCTACTCTCCTCATTATAGTATGGCAAAAGAAATATATCACACCTCACATCCTCATAAAAACAGATATGTTTAACTTTACAGGAGAGCTCTCAGTGTTTAACTCGTAATGTAGATATGTATCCCTTGCGTTATATCCATTTAGACATTATCAATCAATTAGTGAAAAAAATATGCTTGAACATGTAGTACTGTGTGGTTTTGCGGTCGACTGTACACCTCGTGACGTGAGGCCACTGTGATTGACGATTTTCTTCCTGGAAGACGGGTATCTCGAACCTTATTTTATTTACAATGTGTTTTTTTTTTCGTTTTCTCCCTTTCTTCTTGACAGGAAAATGGAAATGTCTGTTTTAAAGTGTAACCATTTTATGTTGTACTATTTATATGCACAAAAAGAAGGATAGCGCATGTGTGACACACACAGTGGATTCACCCATTATATACCGAGCCCGCATAATGCGAGCTGGTCTTTTCCACTCAGATACTAAGCAGCACGATTCCCACACAATCTGCTGTTCGGACAATATACAACAGGTTATCAATAAACCTCATAAAATATCTTATAGGACACAATTAAGCCTCACTTGTTCGGTTACTATAGTTCCGTGGTAAATTTTGATGTTCTAACTGGATCAGGGTCAACAAAGCCAAAAAATCTAACCATGAGCAATGGGTTAAACAAGCCCCCCCCCCCCCCCCATTAATAATGCTACTATCCGTAACAAAATTGACACCCACACTTTATTCCTGAGGTTATAACCTCGCATACGTTTGGAGAGAGAAAACGCACCACTAATCGTTATCTCTATATATTGCTCATAAAAAACAGCCCAAATGGACGCCCCACACATTACCCGGATAACAGGAAACCATTTTGTAATTGCAAAGACGTTAATTGAACTCTTGATCCAACTTCCCTCGTGATCACTGAAATGTGAACCCTCATAAAAAAGTGAATCCGCAATTCACTCGTGTATGCCTCTTCAAGTGGTGATAAACCATATCAAAACACGAGAAACAAATATGATCAAGTCTTCTTGAAGTTTGTCAGATCATACCGCTCTAAATTCTCTACGGAAGTGACTACGCCTGGGCGTACACATTAAAAGTATAGTTTATTCTAATTCTGCCCCTATGACTGTCATTGAAATAATTTGTAAAAAGAAAAACTCTTCTTTTTTTCTTGGAATGAAAGTGGCAGAGTCATACTCGACAAAATCAATCGACTCATAAATACAGAATAAGTAAACAAAATGTTACAGGGTGAAGATATTCTAAGTACATTACGCATTAAAATGTACTCGTTATTTTGATTGACAGTGAGGTTTTCTGAATGTGTAATTTATACATGATATAGCAAAATGATGTCATTTAGTATCATGCGAAGGAATGTCTCTGAAAATAAAATTAGTTCGTCAAGTGACCGCACATGTTTAGACCATTGACAGTGAAAGTATTACTTGAATTATTCTCAAGCCTTCCTTCTTAGTTAATGTTTTAGTGCCCAAATGTCCAGCACAGATTTTGTCGTACATTGGAGTATAAAAGATTGTAAGTTGCTCCCCCAAATTAGACAATTTGAAATCATTTGAAAATGAGCTACAAAATATATTATATCGATACTCGTAAAAGTTGGTTTACGAAGTAATTTCGTTCAGTACATAACAATTACAGCGAATAATCGCAATCAACCACTTTTGTGATTTTGTGGGCAAAGTCAATGATTTGTGACAGCATCGTTGATTTTGCGCCCTATAAGCTTACGTTTAGTTCATGGTCTGAGTTAAACTACTGGAATGTGGGCCATAGTATTTTCTGTCCGAAGGAACGTATCTTGGGGTCGATGTGTGTCGATTGATGGTATGTGCGACACCTTCAAATGGATCTTTTTTTTTTTTTTTTTAAGACGACAATGAGAAACTCATGTAGTGAATGAATGAATGGAGGAGTGAGGGGAAAACTATGATGAACAGTTGAGATCGCATGCGATAATGTAATAATTTTAATGTGTTGTACCTCAAAGAATTCAGATGGGAAATAATACGAGAAACATGAAACGGGATAGCACAAGAAGAGGGGAGGAGTGGCTAAGAGAAGAAGAATGTAGAGAGAAGGTTAGGGAGAGAGAGAAAGAGAGAGAGAGAGACAGACAGACAGACAGACAGACAAGCAGACAGAGAGACAGAGAGAAAGAGAGAGACAGAGAGACAGAGAGAGAGAGAGAGAGAGAGAGACAGAGAGACAGAGAGAGACAGAGAGATAGAGAGACAGAGAGACGGAGAAAGAGAGAGAGACAGAGACAGAGAGAGATACCGAGAGATAGAGAGAGAGAGAGATACAGAGAAAGACAGAGGGGGAGGAGGGAAAGACAGATAGGGCGGAGAGAGAGAGAGAGACAGAGAGGGAGAGGGGAGAAGGGGGAGACGGGGAGACGGGGAGAGGGGGGGGGGTGGAGAGGGGAGTGAGAGGGGGAGAGATAGGGAGAGAGAGAGAGAGGGTGGGGAGGGAGAGGGGAGAGAATGGATGAGAGAGATGGATGGGGGAGAGAGAGAGAGAGATAGATAGAGAATGGAACAGAGAGGGAGCGAAAGAGAGAGAGAAAGAGAGAGAGGGAGAGAGAGAGAGAGAGAGAGAGAGAGAGAGAGAGATAAAGATAGAGAATGGAAGAGAGAGGGAGCGAAAGAGAACCACACAAAAGCATACAAAGAAATCATTTACAGATAGGCGGAAGGAACCACCTCAATACCATAGGTGCATGAAATTTATAATAAATCAATGGGGTCATCCTGACTTGGTTTTAAAATAGTTAATCACCTAAAAACGATTTTATGCAAATAATTTAAGAGATAGACCAAATAAAGAAAGACAACGTAGGAAAACAGCCGCACGGAGAGACTCCTGTCTATATAAAGCTTCTAGACGCTCACATCCTACGAGTATACAGGCGTCTTATGCAAGGGCTAAGTGTGAGCGAGGTTTGAGCGGGGGTTTAGAGCGAGTGAAGGGCGCTGTTTGTCGCTGCACTTGACCGACGCGGAGAGAGCGAGGGCCCGTTCCGTCAAGCAGCTACTCACTCCTTATTGAGGTGGTGCTATTGAGATGGTGCTGGAGCGAGGAGCTAATGGGGCAGAGAGCGGGGGAGAGGGGGGGGGGGGCGTGAGAGGAGGAGGAGGAAGACGAGGAAGAGGAGGAGGAGGAGGAGAAGGAGAAGAAAGGGGAAACTGACTATTTATTATCATTTTATTGGCATTTTGATAAAAAAAAATCTTATTTTGTTCATTTTTGTGTGCAAAAGAGAAAGGGAGAGAGAAAGAAAGAGAGAGAGAGAGAGAGAGAGAGAGAGAGAGAGAGAGAATGCGGTAATGTACATGAACCAGCTGATGAGGAGAGTGCAGATAATAACAATCTAATTATTACAATCACGATCAATATTACTCTAATCATCGTCACTAATGCTTCATTATAGTGTGGTAGTAATAGGAAGAGAGAGAGAGAGAAAGAGAGAGAGAGAGAGAGGGGGGGGGGGGAGAAAGAGGGGGAAGAGGGAGAAACAGGGAGAGTAAGAGGATGTAAGAGTAAGAGGTAGTAGTAGGCCTACTACTACTACTACTACTACTACTACTACTACTACTACTACTACTACTACAACTACTACTACTACTACTACTACTACTACTACTACTACTACTACTACTACTACTACTAATAATAATAATAATAATAATAATAATAATAACAATAATAATACGATTACTACTTCTTCTTTTTTTCTATTCCTTCTTTATACTACATCTACTTCTACTATACTACTACTACTACTACTACTACTACTACTACTACTACTACTACTACTACTACTACTACTACTACTACTACTACTACTACTACTACTACTACTATTTCTACTACCACTACGACTGCATATGCTTTTCTACATTAAATGATGTAGCTGCTATTACTACTACCACAAGTACTCTTCCTATTACTACCACTATATAATGAAACATTAGTGACGATGATTAGAGTAATACTGATCGTGATCGTAATTATTAGATTGTTATTGTCTGCATTCTCCTCATCAGCTGGTTCATGTACATTACCGCATTCTCGGCATTCTGCAGACAAAACCCCAGTCACATTCTTAAGACTCTCGACCCTTCAACCTCCTTCGCGCGAGACGGAAATTTTCGACAGTGCTACTTTTGACCTTTCTGCATTTTATGTTCGTCGGGCTCGACATGGGATGAAGGATGCGGAGAGTCCGTCCTTCAGCGTTGGAAAGTAGCCGGTAACCATGGCAACACATCTCAGAAAGAGCGCCCTGGAATCGGTGTGTGACCTGTGACACATTTCCTTCTCCGAGTCTCCGAGCTAAAATGTACGTCGCGGAAGAGTGAGACAATTTGACTTCAAATGTATGTGTGCGTGTGTGTGTATGTGTATATGTGTGTATGTGTGTGTGTGTGTGTGGGGGGGGGGGGTCCCTCTTTTTAAACAAGTGAAACAAATAAATGTGCGCATACCTCAAAGGAACACTTAATATGAACACAATCGATATTGTAGTAACAATTTGGACACTAATATTTCAATATTGCGCTAACATTCGAAGTCATATTCAAACGACCGAGTTTACTTCAATATTTAACATGTTACTGTAACAAATTGAAGTATTGACGAATATCATACTCACCACCCTGATAATAGTGAATCCATCAAAGATCCTACAGAATTGGGTTTGAAATCTATCTAGGTGTATTATGCGTGTTGCGTCGAATTCATAGAATAGTTTTCTCGCTTTAAGCCTATCCATCTGAAGAATGGGGTGCAAAGGGTTATGCTTCAAGGCAATCATAACAATTAATTATTCATTTCTTAGTTTTAAAAAGAAAGCAAAAAGAAAGAAATATATACAAAGGTGTATTATTGCAAATAAGAGACAACGATAGATTTCAATAATGACAAATATACCGCGCATACAGACGAGGGAAAAGTGCAACATAGCTTAAGCTCGGATGACTTCGCGCATGCGCAGCGTGCTTGTGTATTTAAACCCGACACCTCCCCCATATCGATAGGAGGAAATATCTCTGAGCCCTTGGTAAATAATTTCTTGATCAAACCATGATCAATCCAGGGCTATCCAACTCGAAAGGTGGAAAGAAGAAGGTGGCGATGGGTTCCTTAAGCAAACGAGGAAGGGGGTGATGAGGAGAAAGAGGCGAGGAAGGAGGAGGAGGAGGAGAAGGAGGAGGAGAGGTAGTAGGGGAGGGGGGTGGAAATATCTAGAGCGCGGCAGATGCCCGGCTACCGTGCGATTCGGCGCGAAACCACGTTCGGCAAACACGGGTAAAAGTACCGCTTGATGGTGCGGACGTGCCGCTGCGCGGACGGCCGACATGCCCGGCGTCTGTCTGCTTGCTGCACGGTCCGTAGCCAGCCGCGCGCTCAAACCACCTGAATTAATACCAGCAAGAATATTTCCAGTAGCTTCTTTCTAGGATTTTCGCAATTATCACCCCATTAAGGGTGTCAACAATTCTTTTAATTCAACAAAATTTGTGCATCTAATGTATGTAACAAATGCAACGAGTATTTTTTTGATTTGTCAACGAATAAAAGATAAAGGTGGATTTGTTAAACGTGGAAGAGTATAGATGATAATATTGATCGTTGTTGAGAGGGGCTGTGAAAGAGACTAGATTGCAGGTTTTCATTGTACCACTATGCACTATTTGTACTTGATGAGAGGAGAAAACCCACATACATTATACACACACACCTTCACCGTGATTTCCACTATTTAGTTTTCAGAGTGCGCGGCATTATAGAATCAACAGTCTTACACATATTCCATATTTGATTTGTCAAATTTGTTATATACCGAAGTTATTTTTTAGTCAAGGACGTTTTTTTTTCTTTTTCTCTCCTCTAAACTTAAGAGAATCGCTTCGTGCTTGAGTTGATTTTTAGATTGCTCACTTGTGATGCCAATGTCAAATAAAAATTCGGCTTTTTGCCTCTTTTGTTTCACAAAAAAGAGGCCGCGTTAGAAACCGTCTGCACAAAGCAAATGTTTTGCATGGTCATGGTGGTGTGATTTTTATAACAATGCGGTGTGGGAGTGTTCATTTGGATAGGGTGGAGGGAGTAAAATAAGTTACCATGGCAACAGCTAAACCACACCTCCATCTCCTCATTCTGTTTTATCGTGCTTGTCATTTCTGTTTCAAATATTGAACTGATATCGAGCATCCAATGAAAATTTAGAATAGATCATCGGAAGAAGAATAAGAAAGATGGAAGAAAAGAAGAAGACTGGGCGATATCATGAGAAGTTTACTATAGCAATAACACCAATAGCAAAATGAATTATGGTTTTATATACGTATATGTCATGTAAGATGAGAGTATGAACATAGTGATGATGTGCTTTGATAGAATGTCGCGCAGATGCATTACCATAATCCTTACTTATGCTACTATTTGTATTATTGCTATGCGACCGATCTTTTCTAGAGGCAAAACATATCAAGAAGAACAAAAAAAAAATGAATATGAGAGCGTGAGTATAAGGGTAACATGAGAACGGCAAGGATTAGAAAGCTGGTCAAATAAGAACTGACATGAGACAGTAAACCCAATCAAGATGTCAAGAAGTCAACATGTGAGTTAGTAATCACCCTTCATCTTGGGAGAGGACTCTTCTAGCAAACATATAGGCAGATCTTTCTCCTTTGTCCTAAGTAATTATTTTAGCCACAAAATACGATTTTTATGGCACTTCGTTTTACTTTTCCTTTTCCTGCTCATTTTGTCACAATCAATTACCTAATTGAAGTTTGACTTAATAGTATATTAAGGGGATCTTCAGTTTGGTGTCTATACACAAAAAAAATATAGATATAACACAAAAGGCGCAAATTCTTTTATATCAAAATCACGCCCTTTGCAGGGGCCCGCTGTCGATGTTTTCAATTGTGCTTTTATCCCCGTCATCTGTTTTGTGTTTATCTCTGTTCTTCTTTGAGTCTGGGTATGTGTTTGTTTAAGTCATACAAGATGCGTCGTGTTAACATTAAAAAGTTCACGCACAAAGAGAGGGTTTTCTCACTTCAGAGGTCGTTCACCGATATGTATATAGCATCGATCGAGAAACACGGTGAGAGACGGAGAGAGAGGGGGGGGGGGGAGAGAAAAGAGAAGACAGAGAGAGGGAGAGACGGGTAGAGGGAGAGAGGGGGAAAACGGACAATTTCTCTTGAAAAATATTGTAACTAAAACTTAGCAATAACGCTTGGCTAGTTTGCATGGCCTAGTTGGCAATGATTTTTGTGCAAACAGAAGACTGGGATCAATCAAGGAAGTCCCCGGGGAACGAATACGGAATGGAAGCCTTGTGGGATAGCTAGGCTACACTTCAGACTCATCTACATGTCAAGTTCATCCATGATTTAATTCATCTAACGCTTGCATAATAATTATTGCAGTTTTTTGGGAAAATAACATTCTTATTGAACATGTTGAAAGCGCCATTTTCTATAAAATGTTTGCTTTACTTGTTCATGTTTTTCGCGTATTGAATTGATTTTCTTGTTGAAAATGTAAGCATTATTATCATAATGTTACTGTGTATTTCAGATAGGCCTTAATGGTATTTTCATCCCCCTTTTTAGAAACCTTTTTGTTCATTGTGACATAACGCTGACCCCCCCCCCTTTTTTTTTTGGTGTATATATATTTCCCTTTCCTTGTCTCTATCTCTATCTCCTCGTATGTCTTCCCATCTCTGTCTTCACGCCCATCCCCTATCTCTATCTGTCTGTCTGTCTCTCTCTCTCTCTCCATCTCTCTCTCTCTCTCCCTCTCTGTCTTTCTATGTTTCTCTGTCTCTCTGTCTCTGTATCTGTCTCTCTGTCTGTCTGTCTGTCTCTCTCTCTCTCTCTCTCTCTCTCTCTCTCTCTCTCTAAATCTATCTATCTTGGTTTTTTCCTCTCCCACTCCCCACATACTTGATCCTATATATCTTTATATCTTACTCTCTTTTCACATTCAAACATTTCCTTCACATCTATCTATCGATCGATCAACGATCGTTCTATCCTCTCTAGTCTAGAATGCTCCATATAGAAAAAAACATACGCCACAATTTTATTGTTTTTAGGTATTTATGATATACCTCTCGGGTTTCAATCACTGTACACACAGGTGTCTCTGATTATTAACGTAACATTTGTTATCATAACTCGGTATATGTGCTAGCATTATGTGAAACCATGGTAACGCTACTAAATGTTCTCACGTTAATATTTTACTCCTCCAGTGCGTCAGAAAATTAAATCAAAGATACTCCTTTGTTTTAATTTTAACTCTTTGTGTGCCACACGTTAAATTTCCCCGCAATTAATACACACAATTCCCATAGACGAGCAGTTTATCTGCCACACAAAGTTTTAAAGCTCTTTGTGGCATGGCTGTCAGTTATAAGCTCCGAACCATCGCCTCATCATAGTTAAAATCACATAGTCTTCGCAGTTTTCATATCACTTTGCTCCTTACCTCTTAACTCTCTTAGTGCCAGATGTGAACTTACTCACAAGTAATACACACAAATCCCATAGAGTACCATTTTGCCTGGCACACAAAGGGTTAATGCGCCATTTGTGCATTTTTCGCGCAGTTAATACACACAAAACGCATAGCGCAGTATTTCGTCTTGCGAAGGAAAGGTTAATTGAATATCTATCTCGTAAGAAGAAGGTTACTGTGTCAGATCGCATCCTTGACTGTGTTGCACCTACAATATGGAACAGACCTCCACACACACACCGTTCGACATATATCCTCTATGAATGTCTTCAAGACTCTTTGAAAGGCACGTCTGTTTCAGATTTGATTTCTCTTCATAATCTCAATTGTGTGTATCATGTTGTTTTCAATTGTGTGTATTATGTTGTTTTCAATGTGTGTATCATTATTGAATATATGTTAGGTTTCCTCAATGTTTTTATGCAAAGCGCTGGAGTGTTTCTTTTTCTTTAAAGTGAAATTATCAATTCACAGTTTATTATCATTAAAATTGTTTTTATTAGCAGTTATTACCACTGTGTTTATGATTCTCTTAATATCATTTATTAACACTAATCATCTCATAAGTGGAGCAAGCTAAACTATAGTTCTAATAAATCACATCATTTATTTTGAATCACACTCATGAACATTTCGTATTGGTTTACCCATCACCAACAAAGAATGTATATGCACTTTACGATGGTTTTTGCAGGAAAGATAAGTTTTGAGATATCATTCATCATGCTGACCATAAGGCGTTGGAATCACGACCGTGGCATCTTGAAGGAAACATCTGCCTTATGATTCATCCCAGAAGTGCAACATCATTTGCAATCAATGTTCAAAGGCCTCTGGACATCATTTAAACTTTTTTTTTTTGCCTATCTATTTGTTTGCTGCTATGCTTTACCGCTGGTATATGGACAAACGCCGCTGGCGTATTAACAAATCGAGAACTACGTGTGTGATTTGTGTGAGTAAGTGTGTGTGTGTGTGAGAGTGTGTGTGTGTGTGTGTGTGTGTGTGTGTGTGTGTGTGTGTGTGTGAGTGTGTGTGTGGGTGTGCGCGTGTGTGCGTGCGTGTGTGTGTGTGGTGTGCGTGTGTGTATTTGTGTGTATGTGTTTGTGTATGTTTGTGTGTTTGTGTGTTTGTGTGTGTTCGCGTGCGCGCGTATGTATGTGTGCGTATGTGTGTGAATTTATATATGTGTATGTGTCCATCCATATATATCTATATATCCATATATATATATATGTGTGTGTGTGTGTGTGTGTGTTTGTGTGTGTGCGTGTGTGTCTGTGGTTGTCCTTGAAATAGAGCTTTTAATACACAGTACACAGCTGTTTAAGAATTCTACTCAAAACTGTACAATTTAATGATTATTGACCATAAAATCGTGACTTGTTTGTTGCACGGAGTAGCTCGGGGCATCTTAGGGAAGTTTCGGAGTTGTTTAACGTATAGAGGAGACAGTTAACTGAGCGAGCGAACTTGAAGAGAGAGGGGGGGGGGGGTGATGTGGAAGCGAGCGATGTAGTCCCACTCGCCTCCTCTGGCCCTATCAATTAGCCGACGAGAGAGGGCTCTGTCTCTCGGGGCTGATAAGGCCCCACGTTTTCGGTGATTTCCAAGCGGATCCCGTCCTGTTTAATTATTCAAACAAATGGCTCAAACAAATCAATCATCAAAATTAATTACAATAATGTCGATCCTTCGGGGGCCATAGGAAGACACCAACCGATCATATAAACAGGATAAATATTTCCTGGTCTTTTAGATGAGGCTGTGCGAGGTTTAACAATAAAAAAAAAGCAGCGATTTACCCGTGTGACGTGCTGGGTGCTTCGGTTTCAATATAATAGTCCCACCCGAGCCTATTTAAGTCCCTGCTTTAATAGAGAATGTACTTTTGTTAAGTGCATCCACAAATTATCAGGGAAGCACTGTTCTGATTTGCAGTGATTCATCCTTGGCTTGACCTTAGGCAATTAAAGTTAAACTTCGGTAGATATTTTACGCCGATTTGCTTTGACGATATTGTTTCACTAATTGTGCACGTACGAGTTTACAGTAGTTATTTTGTAGGCATGCATTTTAAACAAACTTAATTTAAACGAAAAAAAAATTGTTCTTTCTTCCTGCGTAACGTTGGGGGCATTCATCATTCATTACTATAGTTTATAATGATGATACATAACTTTTATGAAGCGCCTTTTCCCATTTTGATTCCATGCTCAAAGTACTTGACAGCATATCAACACAATTATAAATATGACAAAGGAGTCGTATACATCTTAGAAAAGAAAGAATTAATCTATGATATGAATAGGAATAAGAGGTTCATTTCGACAAACATCTTTTTTTTTTTTTACATTTATGATGAATAACATCTTTGTGTGCCAGTCAAAATGATGATTTATACCCTTATCATTATGACCGTACTTAGCGGAGTCCTTGTGCAAATATTCTTTGTTATATTCCACATACTAAGAATGTTGCTATATGATTGGTTAAGAGTTGATCACGTGATGAGGCGTAGTTTTTCCTATCTGATCACCTGAGAATAAAAGATAGTTACACTCTAGGTGATAGTTCGCTGATCTCTTTACTCCTCACAGTCCTAATGCGCGATTAATATTTTGAGTACGCGCGAAATAAAAGTGCGTTACGCTCGGACTATCACTTGACATCTAACGCGTCCTAACGCGCGTCCTAATGCGCGTCCTAATGCGCGTCCTAATGCGCGTCCTAATGCGTGTTCCCCATGGCAGCGGCTCGGGGTTATGGAGTTAAGTAAACATTAACTTTTTACGTCAAATTGTCATTTTTGGTATAGATAGTTGGTTTCAGATGTGGAATATAAAGCAAATAATCAACTTTTGGTTTCAAGCAATGAGACGAGCTATCACTTCCTCGGCGATCTGAATGTATCCGCTATCTTTCCTCAGCTGCGCTTCGGAAAGATAGCTACATCCAGATCGCCTCGGAAGTGATAGTTCGTCCCATCACCCTCACCAACGCTGATTATTTGCTTACTAACGGATGAAGAGAAAGCATTATTCAATATGCCTGGGCGCTGATGTGTTATGTAATACAATCTGCATTAATACGATTAACATATGCATGTTGAAACAACATGCTTCAAAATAATGAAAAACAACATAATGGGGTTACTGAAATTATACATACAACAGGGCTATTGACGACGAAGATGATGATAACGATAGGCGCTGATAATAATCCAGTCTATCACTTCTACTACTACTACTACTACTACTACTACTACTTCAATTATACCATGTGTACTTTTAGACATTCTACTAATGATTATCATTGTTTTATGTTATTTTCACGCTGTATGATGATAATTGTAACACTTACATTGATAGCAATTGTAATAATAATGTTATAATTATATCATATCATAATAATATAATCATTATTATTATTGTTATTATTATTATTATTATTATTATAGTGCTAATAACAATAATATAATAATATCATAATATAATAATATTGATATCAATAAAAATTATTGTAACACTGGCAATGCTATACATTTGTCTGATGATATTAATGATTCTTATTGTTTTACATTATAACAACAAGAGAAGCCACAATGCTTCTAATATGATACACTCTCCTTTTGTCAGATGCGGACAATGGAATATTCTTCTGACCTCGAACGAACTATTTCTTTTATCCGACGTACAACAGTTACCAATACCGATAAGGTCTTATTTACATAGGGTACTATTAACCGGTCAATAGTTCTTTTGAGATACTTTTTGCCCTCTCAAAAGCAGCATGGTTCAATCTATGCCATGACTGTCAATCAATCAGGCAGCATGATTATTAGGCCGAGGTTTACAATATATGAAAACACAGTATCTATCATTGCATGTTTTACATGTATCAGCTTAGATAATTGAAATTATAAGATATTGAAAAGTAATGTTACTAGGAGAAAGGAAAGTGTTCAGGGCATCTTAAATAGTTGTAAGTAGCAAAATTAAGAACATGTGGAGAGTGATATACATAGAGAGAGAGAGAGAGAGAGAGAGAGAGAGAGAGAGAGAGAGAGAGAATTGAAATATAAATGGTGGAGGGGGAGTATACTAACACTTCCATTTTTTGGAAACAGAACGGGTGAGAAATATATGAAAGAAAGAATATCATAACAAATAGGAAATAGATTGAAGGGGTAGAATGAGATAAACTGGAAGAATATAATGTGAGAATTGTGATTAAGGAAAGAGAGGGAGGAAAAACTTGAGAGGAAAGAGAAGAAAGATGGAAAGAAAATGAAGCAGATTGGTGAAAGAAGAATAACGTGTGAGGATGAAAACAGAAGAAAGATGGTGGAACAAAATGATATGTTGAAATAGAAAGATGGAGAGACATGATACTAGGAAGCTACTCAGAAACGGCATGAAAAGGATAAGAGAGAGAGAGAGAGAGAGAGAGAGAGAGAGAGAGAGAGAGAGAGAGAGAGGAAGAAGATTGGAAGAAGAAAACAGAACGAGACAAAAAAAGAGAAAAAAAGAGAAAATTAAAGAGAATGAGGTGGGTGGGCTGGAAACAGGAAAGGCAATATGGGTAGAAATAGAAGAACGAAGAAGACGGAGAAGGGTGGGGGAGAGACATAGGGATGAAGAAGAGATAGAGATAAAGATAGAGACAGACAGAAGTGACATATCTCGCGCGTGGAATCCCCGCCACAAGCAAAGATCATTTCGCGAACCAAATTTCACCAGACGTTACTCTATAGCGTCATCTCGTCATGACAATTTCCCTCCTACTTTATCGTCGTCTTCAAGAAAGAAAAAAAGGAGAAGGGGGAGGAAAAAAGTCCAGGGTAATGATAAAATACGAAAGTTACACTCGGCAAAATGCAAATGGGATTACCAACATATATCTTCTTCCGAGCGAAGAGAAAAGGCGCGCCCCGAGCTTGAATGAATTTTGAGTAATTTATGACCGGGGCTGGAAACAAAGAGAAAGACAGGCGTTTGATCAGTGATTGCCAGCGGCTCTACCTCATCCTATTGCATATTTGTGTACAGGGCCTCTGCATTTAAAAGACTGGATTTAAATGTATAATGTGAGAGCCTCGGAGGTATTAGGACGTTTAGAAACTAAACAGGATGCCAACTGTTTTTAAGGTATCCTTACAAGTTGACTGTTCTCTCTCTCTTTCTCCATCTCCCACCCTCCCTCTCTCTCTCTCTCGTTCTTTCTCACTCTCTGTCTGCCCTGCCGTTTTTTTCGTTTAGATCCCTTCGATTCTATCTGCCTCCTTCTTTTTTGCCAGTAAAATATGTCCTGGTGAAAGGAAATACGGAAAAGTTTGCGTTAAAATCTAACATGTTGGCTTAGCCACGGAGCCCAACGACTCCCCCGGGCCGCAAGGCGATGCCGGCAGGAGCGGCCGGGTCAGGCAGCCCGGGATGCGCCGCTGCCTTTCCTCTCCCTTCTCCCCATTTTCCGAACATGAGAAGGGGGATAAATACGAGAAGAGGGCTGCTGTTTACCACGGTCTAATTTTCATGATTTTCCAGCAAAGTAACGCACCCCGTCATGCTATCAAACGTCACATATACATAAATAGGAGGAGGAGGAGGGAGCAGAGAAAACCTAAAGGGGGTTTTGAAGGAAAATGAGCGGCGTAAAGCCGTTGGAAATTACATCTTGCGGTTCGGTTAAGCTGCCATCAGTAATTGCAAACAATAATTTTGGGATAAGGTTACTCCACAGTCGTGATTGCTCATGTCAAATACACAGCGAATGACAAATAGTCGCCTTTTTGCACCTTCACTCTTCTCTCTCTCTCTCTCTCTCTCTCTCTCTCTCTCTCTCTCTCTCTCTCATCTCGCTACTTGTTATTCTTTTTCTCCATTTATCATGTAACCTTTCGCAACGTGTTTTTCATTTCACTAAAGGCGACACTGGCCTTTGCCCATACTGCGTGCGATATTGTATTTCTATACATATCCCACTTTGTTACGCTACCTGTAGACTGTTTATCTACATAAAAATTATTTAATTTGTTTCCATGTTTCATCTTTGGTACACGCATTTACTCAATCCTCTATAAATATAATCTTGAATCTCATCGGTAGAAGACGTCTGGTGTTAAATCATTCATTCCAGTATTCCATTGTCAATGTGTATGCGCATGTTTTGCATGTCGTGCAAGCAATTGTTTTTTATGGTACATGTACACTCAAAGCTAGCTCAAGGTCTGGCCAGCTAACCACAGTTCATAGATTCATATTACATTACTTCTATTATTTCCAACATATGCGATCTCTGCGATAAACATTATATCTGAGGTGGGAACAAAACAAAAATAACAACTGTTATTTCTCTTTTCAAAATGTAATGCTTATATTGTTGTGTAATGAGACTGTAAAATAGTTTTTTTTTTCATTGTGCATGACATTAAAAAACTTTCTTATCTTATCTCATCTTATTTATGCGACTTGGGTATGATAGGATAACTTGTTATATTATGCGGTAGTCGGTAGGAGAAATTCCATTAATTTGACAAGCATTATATACGGCAGCCTCTTTAAAGACTTGTATGGTAAATATATTCTTTATTCGTATCATTGACATTCTGCCTTTCAGTCCATTACAGTCATTCGTGGGAAATAACGCACTTCTTAACAATAATGAAGTAATTGATTAAAAAGAAAATCATTAAGAACTTGGATGGACCTTTTGTGTTTACATGAAGGCAAAAATTCAATGTCGCCAATAGCACTCTGTAATATTGCAATAAGGATATTAAAGATAAAAGAAAGAAGAATTTATGGTATGTTTGAAACTGTCCCCCCTACAGTTTATGCACATATCATTCCTCTAAGCCCACCTCTTTAAGGCAGTTTTTGTCTCAACAATAAAAGCAGAGAACCAAAAATGAAAAAAAGGTTAAAAGATGTTATATCTTGAAACAATTCTTCATTATGCATATGAGTGCCATTCTCATTGGGCTTAAAAAATCGCGAAGTTAGGGTGAAAGTTGCCTTGCATCCGTTCCAAAAGCCGATTGTCCCTGTCCCCTAACTTCTCGATTTTTGTAACTTCGCGATTTTTTAAGCCCAATGAGAATGGCACATGGTCTTCGTGTTGGTATCCTGCCGTTTTGGGAGCTATGAATAAAAATCTTTAGCCATGATTAGGATGTCCATTATGGAGAAAATACAGGGATTGTGTTTTAATCAATTGTCACCATTCAATATTTGTATTGTCCAAAGAATACATCGATTGTTTGTGTATCACAGTGAATGTAACAAACAACTGTTTTCAAAACCATGCTCGTGAATTAGCTCAAACTGTCATGAGACGGTTGAACAATATAGACGACTTGTCCAAATAACGCACCGGTATTTTGATATATCCCAGTAAAACTCATAACAAATAACTTATTTTAAATCAGACTAATGCGCTAGAATTAGCTTTAAAATGTCATGAGAAGATTAAAGAACGGGGGTGGGCCCCGAAAGGGGGGGGGGGTGGCCATAATGAGTTGCCCTCATCTCATATCAAATGCACAGTTTCATGGGAATGTAGGGGGGGGGGGTCGACCGCTTTAGTTCCATCGTAATTTGGAAAGTAAACAAATGACTCAATCTGATTTTCATGCTGTTGATTTTCACATCCCAAATGTAATATACATGAACGTAATTCATACATTATTTTTTTTAAGCATCTATAACATGTTGGCATACACTACTATTATTTAGCATAAATCAACGTTAATTCATATTCTGGACAACTACGGCTTTCGTGGGTGTGAGACGGTGCGGTTTCTAAAAGCTTACCCTTCATGATTCGACTGAACAAAGAAAACCAACAAGAAACAATAAAAAGTACTAGCGAGCTTAATTTTGTTTGGTTAAACTACTTATCAGGCATTAAGTTTCCTGCATTTTCTTGGCTTATCCTTCCGGGATACCTAAGGGGGCGGCGGACAGCACCTCCCTTCCCCTCCTTGAGAAGGACGCACCCTTTCCTCCCCCCATCTTTAAACCCACTGGAGGGCGCCTCTCCCGCGATGTAGAGGTCGGGGATAATCCCGCATCCATTTCACGTAATCCGTTTAGCGATGAGCTTAATTTGGAATTAATCGAAGAAGGCCAGGAGCGATAAGCGATATTTAATTCAATTCTATGACAAAATGCCATCGTACAGATATGAGTTTTTAGAAGAGAATAGTACGTCTAAGGGCTGTAACTTAAACCTACTTGCGGGCCAGCGCGGGTATAATTTATGATGTGATAGGAGGTGTGTTTCCAGGTATCGCGAGATTAGACGCCGTTGATCGTGCAGATTGCCGTCAGCTTTCAAGCGAAGGGATAGGGCGAGTGGCCCCGGGTGCCGTACCGTCGGGCCCGGGGTGAGTCGACAGAGACAGGTGTAGCCGCAGGTTTAGGATGAATCTGTTTTCACAAAAATTTGAAAGTTATTCCATGAAATCAATATTATAAATTGATTGGAATTGATCATCTTTTATCTCCCTAGATATTGCCATTTACATTGAATTGTGGTGAAATCCAAACTACAGGTACGGTATGTTTGTGTGGGCCCTTGTGTTTCTGTTAGGTATGTGTAAGTATAGGTGAATATCCATATTCTCGTTCGCCATCCACCGCCTCCCCCCCCCCCCCTCTCTCTCTCTTTCTTTCTCTCTCTCTCTCTCTCTCTTTCTCTCTCTCCATATCTCTCTCTTTCTTTCTCTCTCTTTCTCCCTCTCCTTCTCTCTCCATCTCTCTCTCTCAATCTCGCCATCTCTCATCTCCCCATCTCTCTCTTTCATTCCCCCCCCCCTCTCTCTCTCCACATCCCTTTCCCCCTCTCTTTCTCTCATTCTTTTTCTCTCACACACACATATACACACATACATACACTTCCACACATATTTTATACAAACACGCACACAAAACATACACACATACACACTGAATTTCACTCTCTTTACCCCCTAACCTTCCCTATATCTTCCTCGCTCTGATTCTCCCGTCTTTGACCGTGTTCTTGACAGCGTGTTGGACATGAAGAAGTTCCATTTGTCATATTATCTTCAGCCTCTCTAATAAATGCATTTCATGTCAGCTCGTTTTCACATCTTCAGATGAGAGGTCTCATTCTGTGCTAGGGCTTGTCGCGCTGGCCTCACAAATAGCATAGACGCGTGGTGTACAGCCCCTCCCCCATTCTCCTGATGTCGAATGGGTTCAGAGTGCGCAGTCCAACAGATTTATGAATTATGATGCGCCTATTTTCTTATGGAACAAGAACAGGCTACATGTAAGAAAGGCGGCGAAATGACCATCGCATTATTGTTGCAAATGCATAATACCTAATGGTGCGTGCGTGAGGGAAGAAAGCAAAGGCGGTCGACTTAAAAGGGGGGCCACATGGGTAATGAGGTGATGATAATAATGATGATAATGACGACAAAGATACCATTGTGTTTATATGAGTACTTCGTGTCTGGAATGATTCCTTTTGCTAGTTAAAGCAGCGATGTGTATTTAGACAAAGCCTATTGAGACGGGGCGCTGGTCGAACAAACGGCCCGTGACGCTGGAAGACATTTACAAGACGGATGAGAGAAGCTGGTGTCTTCTGGTGTTACAAGGAGCGCACGTTACCATGTTAACATCTTGAGGTGAATCGGAGTGCTCCTGATGCAACCAAAACTTTTCTGGTGTGATGATATAAAGTGATGGAATGACGGTTTCGCTGAATTTCATCATCTCTTCTCTTTTCATCTCCATATTTTATCTTCGTCCTATCAGTCGTCTACATCCTTTTCTAATTTTCTTGAGTTAAAACATTTGCGTGTCAGATTAACTTGCTTGTCAGATTAACTTGCTTCTCTGTTTTTGAGGGGTGTTACTTGTTTAAAAAAAATGCAGGGGGTAAGAAATGGGGTGGGGGGCAAAGAGGAAGAGAGAGGGGAGTGAGAAATATGGGTGGGGAAGATAAAATAGGAAGAGAGAGAAGAGGGGGTTGAAATGTTAAATGGGGGTTGGTGGTGATTGCATTTTTTGTTTTCATCTTCCTCCTCCTCCTCCTTTCTTGTTTTAATCTGCTTAGTTTTCTTCTTCTATTACTGTTTTTTCTCATTTTCTTCTTAACTCCTCCTTCTTGTTTTTATTTTTTATTTATGTTTTTCGTCTTAATTGTTCTCGCTGCTCTCATTCTCTCAATGATAAAGTTGATAAAGACAATGTGTGTAATCAGCTGTATAATAAATTGCCATCTCCTTCATCTGTAATAATTGTGCCATAATATGTTAACATTGTCGTAGGCTTTTTAAAGTTCTCGGGGAAGATTCTTACTCTCCAATTGCAAAGAGCAGTACTTCTAAACCAACCCAGCTTTATGAAACGACCCCGAAAGCACCTGTAAGCGGTTGCCGAGTGCCGCCTCCAACGACCGTGAAATGCTGGGCCCAAATATTACATTCAACAAATCAAACAAAACTCCGCCTTTTTTCCATTCTGAGCGAGTCGATGGACAGGACCCGAAAAATATTGGCTATCGACGAGTGATTACCAGGCTGCCACATCGAAGTGCATGATGGGTAGTCTTGCATGGTAGATGTGGAACAGCTTTCGTAGATTAAAGGCATATTCACACGAAGGCATTTTCCCGCTACTGTTTGCCGTAATGCCACATTGTCCGAGGTCTTTCACACGTTTTACTGCCTCTTGCGGACCGATAAATCGAACTGGCATTCACTTATTGCTAGGCGAGGAATTGTCAGGTTTTGCCGCGGCGGAGAGATTGCAGGTGGCGAGCGGCAACGGGAAAACCTTTTCAATGTGAACGGACCTTAAGGCTGCTTTAAAATATCATTTGAAACAGCTTGTCGATATATTCCATCTTTGTGTCAACAGTCGAAAAGCAGAATGCGTTCGTCTGAACTGAGCAGTGTGATCACAAATGTAATATTGCGTGTTATTAAGACTTTTGGACAGTTCTTTCTTAAAGCATTCTTCTTCGAAGATAAGATAGCAGATTGCGGTTCTGGTATGATAGTTCATATTTTTTAACAAAAGCAAAAGGTGGTGTTGTGGGTACCCTTAATGCATACGCACATACATACACACATACACACACGTACACACAAATACACAACACATTGGTGCGGGACAGCATGGGGTGATTTATCTCAGTTTTCCACATCGCTGGGAAATTTAAGTCGACTTGAATTATCCGCCTCTTCCCCTTCTTTCCCGCCTCTCTTTGTTTTCCGATTTTGTTCTTGTGACCCGCGCGGAAACGCGCGCCACGTACTTAGCACGGCGTGCGGAAACCGTGGGTACTTCCAAGGGACTATCAAAAGCATCGGAATCACCCCAAAATGTTTCCCCTAGAGTTTTCTAAAAAGTCCGTGACGGAGGGAAATATCTGGTGCCATCCCATAATACCATCGCTAAAGGGCTCTTCTAGGGGGCTTTCGTGTCGTGGGGAGCGGGAGAGGGAGAAGCTGTTGGAGGGGTGGAGAGAGGGAGGGATTGTGGACAGAGAGACGGGTGGAGGAGGGTAGAGATGAGGGCACGAGGTGGAGAGATGGGGAGAGAGAGGGTGGGGAGAGGGACGGGTGGGGAGAGAATCGGTGGAGGGGGTAGAAAGAGGGGAAAGATAAAGAAGCGAGGTGGAGAGATGAGGAGATGGGGGGAGGGAGGGAGGGAGGGAGGGAGGGAGGGGAGAGAGAGATGGGTGGATGGATGGGGTAGAAAGAGGGGAAATATGAGGAGGCGAGGCGGAGGGATGGAGAGAGAGAGAGGGGGGGGGGGGGAGCGGAGAAAGAAAGAGAGAGAGAGAGAGAGAGAGAGAGAGAGAGAGAGACGGGTGAAGGAAGGTAGAGACAGGGATGGGGAGAGACAGGTGAAGGAGGGGAGAGATGGCGGACCGAGGCGGTGAGATGGGTAGAAGCATTTAAAGCAGAGAGAGATGGGGTGGGACGGGGAGGGGTGGGGAAACAACCCATCGAGATAGAGAGAGGGTAAGGAGGAGGAGGGCGTGGTGGAGGGATGGAGATGAGCAGGCAGAGGAGGGAGAGAGAGAGAGAGAGAGAGAGAGAGAGAGAGAGAGGGGGGAGGGAGGGAGAGGGAGAGAGAGAGAGAGAGAAAGAGAGAGAGAGAGAGAGAGAGGGAGAGAGAGAGAGAGGGGGGAGGGAGGGAGAGGGAGAGAGAGAGAGAGAGAAAGAGAGAGAGAGAGAGAGAGAGAGAGGGGGGGGGGGGGGGAGAAAGAGAGAGAGAGGGGGGGGGAGAAAGAAAGAAAGTGTTGAATGTGGTTTAGTTTTAGACCTAGGGGGGACGAAGACTTTAAATTGCATAATATTTCCCAAAACATCATTTTGCACTTTCTTTTCCCTCTTACATCTCCGTTCATGAATATGAATACCAGCAGCCCCAAAACGTAAAAGCTAGGTATTTTTACTTCTCCAATTAAGTAATGTGTGAAGGAAACTGATGTATTATTATTTGCGTTTTATAAGAGAATCGCATCAACCTAAGGCCGTGTTCACACTGAACACGTGTTCCCTATTCAATAAGCTCCCTATTAAAGTCCAACACAGTAACTCTCTAAAAGCATTTAAGAAAAGCTGTCTCCAGTTCAATTCTATTCTATAATGTCCTATTGTTGTCTAGTCAATTTAGCTGCTACATTACGTGTCTGTAGATAAATTGTGTCCGCAGAGGTGTATTTAAATAGCCTCTCACTTCGTAGTCATGTAATCTCACTCTCCTCTTCTTCTTCTCCCTTTTCTTTCCCCTTTTTAAAGACATTGTTTAATGTAAAGTAAAGTACTTTTGTTGTTGTTCCTTTTTGTTAACATTGTAAAGGTGTATTTTATTTTGTTGTTATATATGTTGATTACGTATGTCTAATTACGCAGTTTATTTATTACACCACTTGTAAATGTTTTGTATGTATATACAGGGCGCACCTGTAAAGCAGTTTTTTAACTGAGGTTGCCTACCCTGTATTTTTAAAGAAGACTTGAATAAATAAATAAATAAAACACGTTTCCCGCTGCCGCTTGCCGCTTGCCGCTTGTTGCTTGCCGCCCCGGAGCTTTGCGCCATCGTTTCCCTCCGCGGTAAGCTAAAAACAATCAATATGTAAATGCTGAGACGGTATATAATGCTTCGTTGGAAGAAAGAAACTATATGGCCCAATGAAATAGCCAATGTGACAAGTGGCTTCCATGATAACGCACCTAAACTACTGCGTATCTCTTTTCTTGGCCTATTTTTTTTTCAAGATCACTTTATTAGACATTTAGAGACAATAAAGGAGAATAAAGATAAAAAATCCCAAGTCACAGCTAATTAATGCTTAAAGCAGGGCGAGAGATAGACAGTTACAAAGGAAAACATCATCGATTCAATATACAACGATTACAATACAGAAAACAAAAAGATATTTGCCTTACGTTAAAAAAAGAAAGGTAGGTAAAATGTAATTTATATGGTAGGGGAGAAAAAAGCGGCAATGTCTACGGCAAATGTCCTATTCCATTGAGAGGGGGAAAATGAAAACGCAATATGTGTATAAAATATATGAAACATTCCTTTAAACAGTTTATAAATCTCATATACAAATATTATTATAGAATAGACAGAAAGTTGTTTAGATACCATGGCATACAAATGAAAATACATGGACTTTCCCCAGAATATAGCAACTGAAATGGTAAGTTTAAATAGGTACATGTTTATCTTCAAATGTCAAATGAATTTTGTCACGTGTCGTCTGAAAATATAGTCTAGAAGCTGCAACCCGCTTTCGTGTTTATTTCGAACATTACAATCTTCTTGACACATTCAAATGAATGCTGTGCGCAGGGATGTTTCTCGTCAAGTGTGTAGTAAATTAAAATTATAGGGGTAAAACTTATTAAAAATCAACATTAATAGCAAAAGCAAACACAAGGAGATGCAAACATGTAATTGTATTAATAAATACTATTTGGAAAATAGTAAAACTTTCGGTAACCCCATGAACTTGATGTATTTGCCGTTCTTGGGCAATGTTTTCAAACAAGAGTGTATCTGGAATTTGGATACACCTCCTCGAAGACGTTACCTGATCCAAGAACGGGGCCGACATGATATGGCGCAGTGGCGTTACTCTCCATGCAAGTCACGATGCCTCATGACGTACAGGAAGGCGAACCATAGGGGAAACATAATTACAAACAATAGCCACAGCCATTACTCTCATAAATTTCCCAAGAGCTACTCACCTTTTGGTAATGACCGTTGTCCAATCGATCATGGGTGCGATTAATCATTCTTCATAATTTACCTCCAATTTTCAAATCGCCCTGTAGTATATGTCCGTATGAACCATATTTTCCCAAAACCATCAGAACCAGATAACACATGGGTTTGCCTCAAGAGGAATCCTTTTTTCACATTCAAGTTACAATATGGAAAAGTCCGCAACCGATAAATCACTGTGTTGTGCTCGTAATACTTATATATGTACTCATCTTTTTCTTATAAACTTTATTTTTTCTCTCATTTGAATTAACTGAAGATTGTATAGTATGTTCACAAGCCTTGTGTTCTTTTGGACCACCCCCCACCCCCCACCCCCCTCAAAAATATCTTGCTATGAATTAGTTGTTTATTATGTAATTTGTTATTGTTCGCGTGTGTTACACCTGAGTCTATGCATTGCTGTTTTTGTGGGGAATGAATTGAATCTTGAATGCTTAAATATTTTTAAATGATGAAAACGAAATATGTTAGTACCTCTTATACCTTTAACATATACCGCGTTACACTCGCCTACTTTGGTTCTTTATTTGTTTGTATGATTGTTTGTTTTATTCCTTTTCTCCAAATATACGCCTGTTCGGAAAAAACAAACATGCTTCAACTGTTCCTTCATTTGTATTTGTTTAAGGAGAGTGTATGTATTAACCCTTTCAGTCCCACACAAAGTGCTGCTCTATGGGATTATTGTGCATTGGTGATGAGGAGTCACAACAGTGACGATTTAAGAGTTAAGAGATGCAATGCTTGATTCATGTGTTTAGAGAAAATAAACACCTGAATGAAGAGTTAATATATAAACAAATGTTTCACTTTGGAGTATAGAACGATTTGATTCTCTCAAAGTGCACCAGGGCCCTGTATTATAAAGAGTTGCGATTGATAGGGGATTGGACTTGCGATTGATTCAGATCAATAGAAACTCTTTATAAGACGGGACCCCGTTTGGAGTAACGCTTCGACAATCCCATTACGGTACGACGAGCGATCGCGGTGGAACTTTCGGAGAAAACTGCATGTAAAGCTTGTTTTGTATACAG
The DNA here is from genome assembly GCA_963669155.1 of Arbacia lixula. Classification (NCBI taxonomy): domain Eukaryota; kingdom Metazoa; phylum Echinodermata; class Echinoidea; order Arbacioida; family Arbaciidae; genus Arbacia; species Arbacia lixula. The sequence goes on from OZ022584.1 coordinate 16,172,031, forward strand.
TGAACTGAATTTAAATAAAAAGGAGAGAAAAAAGAATGTTAAATCGAGTTATATTTGCCAATATGCGTGATGGATGGGGTTAGGAATAATTGTGACGGAGTGTGTAGGTATATGTGTGTTTGCGCGTGTGTGTGTGTGCGTGTGTGTGTGTGTGTGTATGTGTGTGTGTGTGTGTGTGTGTATGTTTGTGTTTATAAGTGTGCGTATGTATGTAGGTTTGTGAATGCTATGTCAACTAGTGTGCCAGTATGTGTATGCATATAAGTATGTGTATTTGTGTGTTTAGGTATACGTGTGTTTGTGGAAATGCGTGTATGTGTTTGTATAGGGGGAGTCTCCCCCTCCCCCTCACCTCCGATGTGTGTCAGTGTGTATGTATATATGATCACAAATATATGTGTGATTGTGTGTTTGTGGATGTGTGTATTTACGTGTATGTAGGGGGCGCCTCACCCTCCACCCCCTTCTACTCACCCCCACCCGTGTGTACAGACGTCTCAGAATGAGTCTTCCAGAGTGACAAATCCAGACCAGAAACGGTGGGATTGGGAGAAATCGTGTGGCAATCCCCCCTATTACGTCATCACAACCCCCCTCCACTGCATCCCAGACCAGCTTAGCCCATCGCACCGAGGAGGGAGTCATCGAGGGGGCGAGTCACCCAGCCAACGTGGTCGAATCGGCCTCCGGGTTGAACAGTTCACTGGGGGAGGTGTGCGGGATACTGTGCTCGAAGTATCGGGGTGGTAATTTATTATTGAATTAAGATGAAGAAAGATAATATACAGCACCCCATAGTATTTCACAAACTTTAGGACAAAAGTTCAGAGTCAACAAAAATTTTCAGACGAAACAAGGCAAACGAGAACAAAAGTAATTCTAGTTCTTAGCTAGAAATTAGTAAAATCAGCAAATAGTTTTATTAACCCTTTCGATACCATAGGTGAATGAGATGTGTATTAAGTCAATGTGCTTCTGCTGACATAAGGTACTAAGCAAATATGTTCGCATGCACAAGCAGTAAGAATGGATTCATTTCGTGAAGTGAATACCTTCCTCCAAATAAAACGAAGAACTTATTTACCAAAAAAAAAATGCTACAAAATGAGAAAAGCAAGTAAAAGCATTGTGTGTTCTGATTTCCAGTTTCCATGAAGGCACCTCTGGTCAAATAACCATGAGCAGAACACATCAACGAGGGCCCTGTCTCAAAAATAGTTGCGATTGATAGAAATCGTAACACTGATTTTAGAGACATGGGATTGGACTTGCGATCAATTCAGAGCAATCTTAAGTGTTACATAAAAACGGGGCCCTTCTCTTCATATAACCATGTATATTTGTATAAAGAGTCCCGTTTGCTAGCCATCAAGCCGTCATACTGCTTGACGTATTCCTCGGGAGGGTCGCGAACACATGCACTTCATTTGCAGCCGGATACAGCCGAGTTCGCGCCCTACTCGCGCAGCAAGCTACATTATTACAAACCATGTTTCATGATTGACATGATTGAGAACGGAAGAGAGTTTGATTAGACAGAAAACCATGGCCTCACCATGACAACTGTTGTTGTTTTCTTTTGCTGCACATACTGACAAATATCGCACCCCCTAAGAAAAAACGGCAGGTTCGTGATGGGGCAGGATTGTCACACCAATTGAGCTAAATTACAGCCAATTGAAATCGAGTTGGGACAGTCGAAACGATGATATGAGTGATTATAGTGCTTTGTCATATCGTCACATATCGTACATAATAAGGGAATGTTCGTGATGTGGGTGGATTAATTGTAATACCGATTGGTTCTAATTTCCTCAGAATCCACTGACATCAAACTATGAACAACGCACTCTTAAATTAGTTTTAATGCCTATTCCTTCATCGCCTCATCAAAATAATGTTGCCCCCGGAGTTATCTATAGAAGTTTCTTCGTAGCGTATAACTAGATAATGATTGAATCATTCTTAATAATAGCATATTTTAAATGATTATCAATTCTGATGGATTACAAAAAGTGTTTATCTCACAAGGTAGGCCCCAAACGTCACGCCCAAGTAGACCTTAATTCAACGCCCTAATCAACCAGAACGGGGTGGGCGGTCTCATCATTAGACCCTCTTCCGTGTCATCATGGTCAAGCCAAGTCATTGTCTCTGTCATACAAGCAATACAGTATAGCGGAAGACGATCTGTATGCCTATCATTTTCCTATTATACTACTCCCCCGGATCTGCCATTATCAAGATATCACTGCGTCTCACTGCTCTTCCCTGCGTCTCAATGCGTCTAACTGCGATCTTACTGTGTTCTCATGTGCGCTGCCATGGCGACTGCACTGCGTCATTCCACTGCTCTCGTCACAGAACTTACCCGCTGCGCTTATTTTAAACATAGTGAGCATCGTAACAATTACTTTAATTGTCTGATTATTCTTCAATCGTGTACTTCTATTCCTCTCTAAAAAAAAAAAAAAAAAAAAAAACCGATGTTTTCGAGTGGATAAGGATGGCTAAGGGTGTAAAGAGAATGGCACTGAACACTTAAGGTCATCGCAGATGACATGAAAAGGTCATTCGTACAACTCTGCTCCTGGGTAAATCAAAGGATCCGGTCAAAGGATTTAATATGTAAGTAGGTGACGTCACATTTCAAGTCGCACGCCCTTACGACTGCAGAGTCGTAGCAACACCGTGTCGTGTGGGTTGGCCTTTATATATTGAGATCAACACGCACCGGCTAGAGCTCACAGTGAAGGGCTCTTCTACGTTTTCACGTCAGCCATTCAATAAATCCTACCCTAACGACCGGCTTTCGATCCCAAAGAGACTCACTTACGCCTTCCAAATCTCACTCATTTGGTTTTCATAATCTCATTTGGAATCAAACACCCGTCTGACTTCGTAAATCTTTCCTCCTTCACTGCTCACTAGTGGGCTATACATGTCATCAAATCCCTCTTTATCAAAACATCAGTTATTACGCAAATGATGTTTAATGCATGTAAATGGTGGATTCCCAAGAAATCCATGATATTTTAGGAAAGTAGAGATTCGTTCAAAATCGGGCACAAGATGGCGGTAGTGCATGATGAATTACTGCTCTACCCACGAGGGACCCGCGTACGGTACGGTAAAAAAAAATCTTCCCTCGTGTGTTATAATAATTTGATATTTATGGAGGGTTAGTGAAAATTGTGGTATTAATGGTGTATTTTTTCTATTTTTATAGACTATAGTGTACCGTGATACTGTCAACAAGAAAGTCAAGTATCGAAATATTTAAAAATTAAATATTGATAATTAAAACGCTTAGAGAATCAGCGTACATTAAATGTAGTCTAGGTGAGAAATACCTCATGAAATTTGTACTCTGAGTGATAATTTACATAGTTCTTCAGATAACAAAGAAATAAGTCATATAATTGTAAAGCAATCCTCGGTTAAAATTTATAGTAAGCCAATGGGATTTGAAATGCATGGTAATTTTAGGGCATGGACCTATCATGGATGGACTGCGCTCGGATAGACCTCCTATGATCTATGATGAGCGCCGCCTCATAAAAATTCAAGACATTCAGGTGTTTTAAACAATACGCTGTATTTCTAATTAGGCAGTGCCTTCCTCTGAATAACAAAAGAAAATCTTTTTAGCCTTCGCTAGGAGTTCATAGCTGATCTTTTTACACACACTGTGAATAAGTTTTGGGGTGAGCGAATGAAAATTGTGATAAAATTATAGAAAGAATTTGGTCCTTGGCTTTTTCGGACATCTCCGGACACGAAATTGAGGTTGTTTCCATGGAAGGTGAAATACTCAATAAACGATTTACAAGATATTTTTAAGAAAATATGATTGGCCAATGTGCGATATGGAGGCATTTCTCTGACATTTTTTTTGTACAGTATTCTCCTTTTATCACAAAAACGAAGCAACCATATTATCTGAAATTCACAGACTCGCATCATTATAAGTTGTACTACTACTACTACTGCACATGCACTTCAGTTCATGAAGTAGTTCTGAAATCTTCTGCGCATACAAAATATAATATATTCCTCTAAATGCATAAAAAATTCCTCTTGCATATTTGGTGGCGGTCGTCACTGGATCAAAAAACCAAGTGCCTCAGATATTCGATTGTGCTATCAATGATCGCGACTGGTGTAGGAATAAATTATTCTTCGTGCCGACTCCAGTACTAACACCTTCCTGGTTCGGGTTTGACTCTTTCATTATTATTGTCATGAAAATGTGTAGTAAGCCAATCGGTTTTCAAGGCTTGGTGATGTAAGGGTTAACTCTCTCGTTACCATTGTCATGAAAATGTGTAGTAAGCCAATATGATTTGCAACGCCTCGTAAGGTAAGGGTTAACGTGCCTCGTGTATGTTATTGACTATAAATACACACAAATCACATGACCGTGGATGGTGTTCTAAACACATGGGTTTCAAGTATCGCAATGCTGGAACAGTCGCATCTTTTCGTCTTTTCACACATCAGCGGGAATACAACTATCCCCCCCCCCTCCCCCCTCCTCGCACTCCCATACACAAATGCCCCATCCCCACCCCCTACTCATAGAGACAGAGTTCGAAATTTGAGCCCTGCTTTCAGATATTGTGTATCATCAAATCGACCACATTAATAAATCATAAATCATAAACAAAGTTTTGCTCCGCTATTTCTTTTACTATCTAAGATAAAAGGCTATATAAAATGGTTAAACCAATCTTATCTTGTATCTGCGCACTGTGAGATCCTAGATGTCGTTCAACCGTATAGGGAGCCCGAGACCTCCCGGGTCTACCCGGCTAGTGTCAACCAAGAACCCGCTCAAAGACAGTTCGGCGTGAAGACGTAGTATGTTGTATGTCCAGTCGCATGAGTGTGTATTGTGAGAGAAACACATTTGCTGTTTACATTTTCTATGGCATTAACATTTTAGTGTCAAGATCCTATCGCTATTGATTGGAAACAACACTTCATCGTCCACGCCTTAATACATAATACATAATACATATAATACATCTAATACAATACATAATCTATGGTACGAATCATTTTAAATTTAGAATAACAAATCACTGACAATAAGCATTAAATATAACTACGCTGGCTTGTTCCTTGTTCCAATATTTTTTTTGTGGTTGTTGATGGTAGAAATAGGGTTAAGACAGGGACGAATTTGACGCGTATTACAACGTAGTCGGAGAACTTCACCGCTTCATCAGCAATAACATGGCGCCTATTCCACTCTCTTGCCACTATAGGTAAATCATTCGATGGATATGAGCGAATATACTGTTTTTCGTTATATATTCAAATGTTATGCACGTTGTTACTAATGGTAACCCCAAAGCTTGTTCGAGGTTTGACCGAGTCGCAGTGCGTTCCATCAATAAGCCAGTTCATAGTTACATTATGGACGGACACTCCACTGAATCAAGAACGACGAGGGATTTGATCATGAAGCTGTGTAGGTGTGTTATTTTACATCGTTCCCATATCAACAATAAAAGCAGGTGCACATGGTGGAATGTTCTTGCACTACCTTCTCAGAGCTGAATCGCTGCTGTCATATCTGCATTATAATGGGTATAAACGTGGTCCACTAGCTATGGAATTTCCATTTTACTGTACACTTGGCCCGAGGTCATTCGTACCAGTAATAATCTGTTCATGCGCACATTGCAGCTATGAACTCGCTTATTGAAACTAAATCATTGAATACAGGTGAATGTCAGAATTCATTACTACGCAGCTCGGGAAAAATTGTGAATACATTACAAGGTGGGTATATCAGGCTATGAAATAGATGTATTGCACTTGAATTTCTCCATTTCTCATTCAGCAACTAGTAAACATGAAGTAAACTCCCTGTAAAAGGCGCAGACATTTTATTTTATATCCTTGAGTATCTAAATATCATATCTAAGCTGTCAAAATTATTAGTTGCTAACATAACCTGGTCATAATCATGCTATGCTTGAATGTAAGGGTCATTGAAGTATCAAAGTCGCAGGATACATTCTTTTAGATTTTCGAGTAACAATTACTCAACGAAAATCATGTAATTCCAGTAAGTGGACGTATATAATCATACGTCCATCATACATTAGCAGATCACTGTTGACATGCAGCCATAGCGTCATGATATGTAAGCTCCTATGCAAGATAGTGAAATATCAATATCATTAAAAAAATAATATATGTGATTAAGTTTATTGTAGGCACTGATGTTTAGTTTAAAGCCCAGAAATATATGACTGCATTTTATTTTTGCGGAATTTGTGGAAGGTGGTATTGATACAATTCAATAGCGTTGATAATTCATGGTTACGTTAGCTTAACGTGACAAGCATGATCCCATGCAATAAAAAAAAAGCAGGCCCCCAAATCATGAAAAGATTTGTATTTTTCGCAGTTCTACTTCAATTTAGCTCTTACGATTGCGCACCCACGTATAAAACTGAGTATAAGGCAACGACCATTAGCACATGCATACACACGCGTCGAAGCACTAGCGATTCCCCATCCGTCATCGGAAACTCGTTCGAACCCCAGCGGGAGCTCTCCCGTGGGCTTCCCATTACCACTCGGTGTAAGACGCCATTGTTGGGCAGCAACCATTCGCCGCATAATTTGTTGTTTAGGTTGGCGGACGTTTCTTTCGCAAGCCACCAGTTTTCACATTTTTATTGCGGCAATATTTGATTATACTGCAGGTGACGTATAGGATACGGTCGTGGGCGCTTTCTTCTCCTTTCTTACGATTATCATTGTTATTTATTATCAGGAATACGACGATTCAAAAAAAAATATTCAAGTAAAACAAAGACATATGTATGTCTAATATGCAAACTATTGTTCATATATTGAGTAGGAGTAGGCCTACGTGCACGTGAACAAATCATTTAAGTAAAATGTTCAATGTAAAATGAGCTAAAATCATGTGTTTTTCAGAGGAAATGGCACTCCACAATGTTTTTTCAAGGATGCATTTGCATTGTCCTAATCTTGAAGAGTTCGTGATAATACATATCTCCTATATCATTTGTAATCTCCAGATAAACATGTCATCATGGCAAATGCTTATTAATTATTATGAATCAGTTAATTGTGTTTTTGAAAATCATAATTTCCATCACTGACTTAACGTAGAAAGGTTACAGAATACATATTTCAATATTTTGGAGTTGCCGTGGTATAGCAGTTTTTGTGAAATGTAAAATGTCGAGGTCCTACATGTCCTAGGTTCAAATTACGCTATACCATTGCGATATTTCAGTACATTTCAACAGTGGAGAAGTATAGTAGTAGTAGTAGTGGTAGTAGTAGTAGTAGTAGTAGTAGTAGTAGTAGTAGTAGTAGTAGTAGTAGCAGTAGTAGAAGTAGTAGTAATAGTTTAGTAGTAGTATAGTTGTACTAGTAGTAGCAGTAATAGTAACAGAAGTGTACCTCCCGTAACTTTTCCAGCCCCAGCCCCCCAAATGGTAGGTTATTGATAGCACCCATAATTCACCCTATATTTTGGACAATGTTACATCATTGTGAGTTCTTAATCGTACAGAAACATTTGCAAACACATATATAGCCAACAAACGTCGGGAATTACAACCATTCATTCTACGGTAGAGTATTATTAATACATTCCCCAAACTTATCTCGTAGTTCTTCGTATACACCACAAACCTACAACACTGTCACAGCCGGCGGGCTAGTGTGTTCATGATGTTGAGGTATGGCGGTCCTGCATGTTATGTCTCACGCGACGTCATCCATTCTTATTTCGGGCTGCCAATCATCTCCATAAATTCACATTCATGAGCCATCTGCTGGCATGCCCCCTATCAATGGAAATTATTGGAATGCCATGCTTGCTCGTAAGTTTATGCGTGCGTGCGTGTGGCGTGGCGTCCTGAAGTTCCAAGCATGTTTGTTTCAACGTTGCGCTTCCATACTGCACCGGTATGGCTCGCTAACATTATTGGAGTGTTCTATAAAAGAACTTTTTGCAGTCTGTCATGGGTTTTATACGTTAAATTAGATCCATATAAGGTTCAACAGCACAGACCACACAGGGCAGATGATCACACGTAGTATTGTGTTCATGACTATAGAGGAACAGAGGGGAAAATGCTCAACATGTGGTATATCCTACACATAGGAATACCTGGCAAGAGAGTTTGGATTGTCAATGTCTGTGTTTGGACAATACGTTTGTGACAATGCGTCACGTCCACAAATTCACCTCACAATCTCAGAAATAGTTGTGACTTTGTTGTGACTTAGTTTGCCAGATAAAATGCTGCTCTATGGGAATAGTGTGCATTACTGGCGGAAAATAACACACATGGTACAAACAGAGGTAATACGAAAAGGTCGAGAAGGGAGTTATGATGGGGATTGGTGGTATGTAAAATAGTGGGGAATACGAGTAGGGATGGGGTGGGACGTTAAGAGCAATGGGGTGGGGGTGGGGGGGGGGGGGGCGCAGAACTGGAACAGCTAGGTCCAAGTTGAACCAGAGGTTGAACCACCCATTCTTCGAGAAGAGATCCATACATTACATAACCATAGCACGCAAGCCAGCCCTATATGACGTCATACCACTATAAGACCAAGTTGGAGACGATCACGTTAACTTCGTCACTTGCGGACTTCTCATTGCGCTTGAACACAACCATGTTTGTGCAATGCGTCAACATACAATTCAATGCTTTGTTTGTACCATTTTCAAAATGATGACAATGGCAACATTTCAAATTTCCATCATACTTTCGCCAGTCAGAGGACTCAACATTTCTGCTTTGGTTTTCATTCTTTAATTCTTTGATATCTTTTCATTCTTTGATTACCCTTTGTATTAATATTCTACGGTAAATGCGTGTAATAGTTATAAACAGTGTACAGTGCAGTGGTGTACAATAACCATAGCAACATTGATTTACATGGAATAGACGTAAGCTATGGCACGTGATGTGTGGGAGATGACTGTAATGATGTTTGTAGGATCTTCTTTGACGCATTCGTCACCCTCGGATTCCAAGGACATTCAGAACTTTTCAGATCATTAATCGATTTTTGTATCTATGAGAAATCTGGGAGAAATGGATCTGGTACGAAGATCCGACCAACTTCAATACATCCATCTCTCTCTCTCTCTCTCTCTCTCTCTCTCTCTCTCTCTCTCTCTCTCTCTCTCTCATATGGGCGTGTCTTTACTATATATGCATCTTTCAGCCAACATAATGATGTACATAATTTCAATCAATCTATCTACCCATCCATCTATGTTTCCTTATTATTTTCTATCGGTTTCTTCCCGTGTTTCAGAAATATAAAGGGTTGTAAGCAAATTTATCCGACAGCAAATGAGACATTAAAGATAACACATAACAGTTAAACATATACATATGATATCATAGTCATATAGTGGGACTGTTTATATTCTTCTGTTAACTGTAATTTATATGTTTTGTCTCTGTGATTATCTTGGTCCGCTGAATGGATGGCCCACAGTTGCTCCTGCGATGGGTAACGAGAAAATTAGTTTTGAATCGAGACACAAACGAGCAAACTCCCTAAAGACAACATACCAAACACACAGGCATTTACCCGCTTTCTGCAGATGACTACTCTACTGTGCGGGCACAATACGATAAAGGAATGAAACATACACGGGTTTTTATGCTGCAAGCGCAGCTTTGAAATGCCTAACTCTGAACAGACAGAGGTACACGGCTTGCTTGCAAATCGAGCAGGCACGGGGAACGCAAGATATATTGCGCGGAGCGTTTTTAGCGGTCAAGTTGAGACGGTCACACATTCAATCATTGTGTCAGTCTGCTCCTCGGCACCTGCTGATATCAATCCGCACCAATGGAGCAAAATACACAAACACGGGCAATAAAAGAACAAATGCTTATTTTAGAAATGCGAAATTTAATTTCTCACAATATGGCTATCACGTTTTGAAGGTTATATTACGATGGGACCGATTTTATTGTCGCGGTTATTGCAACTGTTGTGATGTCGTTTTCAGAAAATGGGCGATAATGTACGGTTTTCTGTTTGCATCAATCGATGGACTCCAATGTAAATTGATAGTGAGAGTTAACACAGATACCTACTTTTCTGATTTTAAAGGGCAAACAAAAAGATCTTTTCAGTTTGACTAACATACAGGATGTAGAACAAAACATATTCCCCAGGCCGACAAAATGCATCATCAAAAACTCACCCAAAGATGCGAAATGCCGTTAAGAAGTTGTTGCGTTGACGAATGTTTTGTTCTGTGCGGAATTACACACTATACGGTATTTCTCTGCCTCTTACCATCCTTACGCACATACGTGATTCACCATGGAAACATAAAATGCCGTATATTCTTGTTGCTTGGATAATAAATAATTATGATGCATTTGTTATTTGTTCTTGTTTCGTTCGCCTTTTTATTTATTTCTTTCGTTTTCCTATTTCAGTATTTCTCGTCACCTGTATTTTACTTGTATTTTTGTATCAACCACCACTTGGTCACCATTATCGTCAGCATCATTATCACCACCACCATCACCGTCATCATCGCTTCATCAGTTTTCGTCATCACACTCTATTCTTTTAAATTTTCTTCATAATATCACTAATTATGCATCAGTTAACGTTATGTTATTTATTTTTGTTTATTTCGAGGAACAAATTTTGTCATAAATTCAAGTTCCATGGATTATCCGTTTGCATTTTTTTTTCAAAGCGTGATATTTCGACTATGATGTCACCCACACTATGTAAAGTGTAGATAAAACATGTTCGTAAACGAAACAGTGATCCCATATTTTATCGGTGCAAACTGTCGTCAGTTTCAATATCAAAATATCAAATCATATAATCATCACCCGCCATAAAAGAATCATTGCAACTCTCATCGCAATCTTAAATGTCTACAGTATTTCCATTAATTCTATTACTGCAAATAACATAATTTAAGTACTATCAGTCCCATAGGTCACTCGAAATATTGGTCCACAAGTCTTAGTGTTAATTAACTCAATGTGCGCCATTGATGCAGTTTAGCACGTATAACGAACACACATCCTAGAGAACAGCTGTTTTGTTAGCGTACAAAGTGTTAACTTCTAGGACTCTTCCCATTCAGTATTCATGTCATCTGATCCTCTTTAACACTTCTCCAGCCAGATAAAATGCTGCTCAGTTGGATTTGTGTGCATTATTGGGGACAAAATGCACACCTGCATGTAGACAAAGAGTTAAAAGCAAATCCCGACCTGATTAACACACTCCAACATACATCCAGAACTGAAAGTATCTGACACCACGTCCAGTCCAAAGCTGGACTGGAAGGCGGAGCGGAGAAAGGGGAATCACGGGAGCGGAGAGAGAGGGGGGGAAGGGGGAAGGGGGAGGGGTAAATGGGGGGGGGGGGGGGGGCAGAAGTGGAAATCGCAGCCCCCTCAGTCATCACCAATTCTCCTCGCTTTATCCCCGCGATCTCGCCCATCTGAATTCAATTTTCCGTCGGGGGTAGGCGGGGTCACGGAGGTCACATCCTCTGAGTAGATGTCGACTTTAATCCATACCTTCAGCAAGAGCCTCGATCGGCCTAGCATCGTTTTGACTTTCACTACTTCCCCGCATCTTCAGGAAGTTCAAAACTAATAATTGTTGTAATATTGACCCCATTCTCCTATATTGTAATTTTAGCATGTTGATTTCAGACGCTATTTGTTTCAGAGTTTAACTCAGTTATACAAATATTGGTATGGTATGTTATGCAGAAATGTAATCTGTATGCTATAATGATGTCAGAACTCACATTCATGGTAGATTTCAGTTTCAGGTTGCATTTATCCCTCTATTGAATTAATGTGCGCTTTTGAGGCATTTTTGCAATAAAATACACACCATTCCTTTAGGGCACTATTGAGTCTGGTAGAGAAGAAGTGCAATATAACTCTGACATCTCAAGACATTCTGACGATGGTATTACTTTAAATGTTTCATCAAATTAGATTAAATCAAACCCGGAAGGAAACTTCCTTGAAAATAATGTAACTACATGTAATTTTAGATTTTAACATCTACTTCTTAAACATATCTTTGTGCGCTAATATACATTTTTGCGCAACAATCTGATGTTCACAGGTCCTTGCGCACATCGACTGTATTTTTTGTAGAATGCAACCCATTTTTTACACTTTAAACCCAACCGACATTCCTTTTGGAAAGTAAACGTCAATGTTAATCCTTTCCGACAGGTCCTTTATTTTCATCGGCTTAAATCTGAGAAAGGGATCAATGCGCACTCCCCGTGTTTATCTACCGTTTATCTCATTACCCACCCAAAACCCTCCCCGTCATTGTCCCGTAATCACACCTCCACCTGCCAACTGCACAGGTAAATTCCATGTGAGAACCCCCCCTCCTTATCTCCGCCCCCTTTCCTCCCCACCCCACTGCGCCGGGACGTTTAAAGGAGAACAGTGATTTATTTTGATCAGATCAGGACAGAAAAGGAAAAAGCCGATCAATGAAATCAATAAGCAATACCAGATTCATCATTAAAAAAATAGACTCTTTAACACTTCATTCAGTCATCATCATATTTCCTCCGGATGTGACGTAGTAGGCAGTTTCATGTGTATTCTTTATACACAATGGCATTGACCAATGCGGCAAATACGACGCAACCGAACAACGCATAGAGCTGGGATAACTGCAGTAGATAATGCAAAATATCAAGTAAATACCTAGTGAGAACGTTTTTCAAACATTCGTTTCTTATTTCTCAATAATGTTGTTACGTTTAGTTTCAGACAACCTCATAATTACTTCACTCCCTTCTCTACCATTTGTTACAGGCCAACTTTTTCTCCAGGTAGTTACTCGCCTTTAAAGATGTCCAAATGAGGAACACATTGCATAATTCGGATCATAATAACGACCTGCTCGAGGAGCTATTTTCCATCCCCCTTTAGTTGGTCCTGAGCATAACTCGGGGATTTAAGGGGACTGATCTCTGGGCTTAGAGAGCTGGGGTGGTGAAGCTGGTCCTGCCAGAGAAAAAACACCACCAGTCTGTCAATCGGTGACTTAAAAGCCAAGGGAGCCGTTTTCATCTTTTTCCTCCCCAAAAAACTCCTTCCAACCACCATCGTCCTCCTCTGATATATTTTTCTTTCATCTTTCCTTCTAATTGTCGTCAAATTGGTATCTTGAGGTATAGGGGTGATGATGCCTTAGAGTTTGTGGCTTTGCGGACTTGGAGGGGCTTTGCCAGTAAGTCCTGTCAGTCGGAGGGGGTTAAGGTGGGTATATTTTTGGACCGACTGGCGGGATTGGGATGATGTTAGAGGGTGTGGCACGCGTGTGCGGTACCGAAGATTTACATACAGAAGTTGCCACTGGGAGAGATGTTAGGGAGAAGTGTGCTTCTTTTCGACAACGTTGATTGAAGTATGAACAGGGTGGCAGAAATCGGACGTTACAGTTAAATACTTGATTGGGAAGATGATTAACTCTCTCAGTCCCATAGCTAAATAACTGAGTTGTAATCCACAGTGAACTGTTCAACTCTGACTGGTTGGTAGTGAGAAGGTCAAACGATGTGGGACGAGTCGACAGGGGAGAAGGGAGATAGAAATAATAATGATTATGTCTGTAAAATGGTCTTTAAATCTTATTTTATGATTAGCAATAATAAGGTGGCATGACCGCAAAACTTAAACTTTTGCGCTTTTGTATTTCCTACGTATAAAGGAAAATTGTGAGGGAGAAAATTATCTTTCTCCGGTTCAAGGTTAATATCAATATATTCTGTATTGCTTAGCATCGTTACGTGAGACAATACAAAGCATTTGTTTATTGATACGTTATTATTTCTATTCTGATTTGCTAGATGAATGAAAAATGAATGCGGTATTTGTCTAGTAAATTTATTATGAACTAATTAGTATCCTCCAAAGACATATTAAAAATCTGAGGCCTTGTACCACAATACATGGCACAATGGTGACAGCTAGTAATAGACGTAGAAACCATACAACCTCACAAGCAAAATATCTTGCATTTACGTCATTAACGCGTAAGCTTTTGTCTCCTCATTAAACTTTCATTTTTCTCCCTTTCCGTTTTAATGATCAACTTCTTGGTATTTGGAACAATGCGTTTTTGCATCTGCAATACAGACTTTTTTTTGTAGATAACACGGTGGAACAATTCCGGAGGGGGCGTAAAGGACGGAAATAAGGCCGTGAATCGTTCATGACAATTACAATGCGATTCATCAGTAAAAAGACAATTTAGCGGAAGATAGAATGTGAAGACCGGACTAGAAAAGAACGGAGCGAGCGGACGCTTAGAGGATACATTTGACGTTTAATTAATTCCCCGCGGACCGGCAGCGCGATAGCATGACGAAGCACCGGGCTAGTGTCGGCTTGATCGGCCATCAGTCAGTCGGTCAATTCAACAGCTTGGAACATGCCACCGTACACCTTCTTACCAGGCATCTCCAGACACGCGAAGACATGGATACAGAGAGGGAGAAATGCATGTAATTCATTAGATATCCACCTATCTGCGGCAATTTCACAACACATGATAGCGTGCATCGAGGCGATTTCCTTCATTGTTGTAGCTTGATTAAAACAACATTCGATATACACACTAAAAAATCAGGGTACATTTGGGGTACAAAGTTACGTATTTTGAGGCATTATCTACCCCGAGGCAACTTTGTACCTTTGGAGGTACATTTTTTAGTCCTTCGAAATGATCACAAAGACAAGGGGTACAACTCTGAACCCCGGCGTAATACAACTAGTGCGGTTTCCAGACCCTATTGGATACTAATGATTGAAAAATGAAAGATTATTTTAATTTCTTACCCAACAACATGTTAGTTACATAATAAACAGATGTTATTACTAATTGACAGACTTGAACACTCTTTTTCTGTATAAGGATAAACGAAAAACAATGATATTATTCAATTCAGCCACAATTTTGGTTTATAAACTTGAGACTACGTAATTAACGCGTCTAAACCAATGGCTGTGCAGTAAGCGGAGAGCGGCTGGCCAATCGGATGGCTTAATTTCGCGTCGAAAGCCACGCCGCGCGGCCTTCGATCACGAAGGAATGTGCGTATACGTGACGCGTATAGTGCATTGACGACGGGTAAAACTCTGATCTTCTCTCCGAAACAGCGCGTCTGTAGCTTGGGAAAAGTAAGCAATTTAACCTTTTCTGAATATATTTTTTCTTTAATATTGGAGCATAATGTTTTGTAACAATTAATAGTTTTTTCTTACCCTTCGATCGAAAGTAACGATTCTTTGCATGAAAAATACTTAATGAATTTGTTGCGTTTTGTAAAAGCAGTTGTTTGCAACGTGTACCATGTATGTGTACGTGTGAGTGTAGTCCCATAATGTCAGTACTGTTGTGACAACTGACAGTCAGTAAGCCACCATTTGTAATCAAAATATTGTAAGAAAAAAATTGTTTTTCATTGTTCTAATCCATGTCTGTGTTTATGCATGTGTGTGTGTGTGTTTATATGCATGTGTGTGTGTGTGTTGTGGGTATGTGTGTGTTGTGTGTGTGTGTGGGTGGGTGGGTGTGTGTGTGTGTTGTGTGGGTGTGTGTGTGCATGTATACATGTATGCGTGCAGTTCAGATTATATCAGCACCAGATGCACAAAACAATTTTGATTTTTGAAACGCGGTTCATTTCTCCCAATACATTTGTTCTGTAGGATACCATCAAAGAGTCGCTTAAAACAAAATTTAAGCATGAAAGGGGGACTCTCCCAGCTCTGGATGACGTAGCCAGAAATCGAACATTCTATGGCCATAGTGGTAAGCGGACTACAGAAGAGAGAGCACCATCCCCAGTAAAGAGGAAGAAGCGGAACAGTGTTGAGGTAAAAAACAGTACAGTCAGTCACATACCTTTGTGATTGCTTTACAGTTTACAAACTCTTTTTTAATGATTTGGTTTGATTAATTTCAATTTGTGGTACATTTATCAAGAATTGATTCCATCCATAAAATTGTCACACTTCCAGAAAATTTCCTAGTCACAATATTTTTTGGCTTACTGTATTTGAATTTTAGACCTTTACTATAATAAAGAGTTGGACTTCTATTTTTACTTAAAGGGAGAAGGCGCCGGCAACTAAGAGGCATAAGTTAAGAATAAAAATGACATTGTATTATGAGAATTATGGTACATGGTGATAAAGACAGCTTAAATAAGGGGTACTTTGTAATGCTCACCCTCATCAAGGCCCTATAAATTAGTTAATTTGTGTTTATTTTACGTCTTTGTAAGGTTTACCCTAAACAGCTTTAGGGGGAGGAGCTCATCAATTCAAACAGTACATACATAAACAAGGTATGGCTAACACAAGTCGCGTGGCATGCATTGGTCATGCATGGTCAGCTCCAGTGCAGCGCACGCGCAATCTGACTGGTTGGCAAGAACTCAAATTTTATTTTCTTAATTTATGCCTGTTAGTTGCTGGTGCCTTCTCCCTTTAAAGTGATAGGCTAACATTGTGGAGCTTCAATTAAAAAAGAAATGTTCAACTTTGATATCTCAGCTACATAGTAGCATTTGAATGTACAAATGAACATCCTAGAACACAAAAGTTTGGAAATTTATGCTGCCACTGGCAAGATATGAATGAATAAACAATTAATACTTGGGGCAAGTAGAAAATAACAAAGATCTACATGAGTAAATCTATGGGAGGAAAAGGGCAGGTGAAAACGGTCAACTTACTTTTCACTTTTTTAAAGCTCTAAATAATCATTTTGAAATTCAATTTTTTCAGGGCTTCATTTTTAGACCTTATCAAAGACAATGCGGGCATTGGGAATTTTGTAGCTCACATTGTTTTAACTATGGTAAATGTTAGCCTATCACTTTAAATATTAAGTGGCATCAGATGTTTGTTTGAAGCTTCCTGTTGATAATAGAATTCATCTTTTCTTTTCTGTGATTTCTTATTTTATTTTGCTGTGCAGGACTACCCAGCTGGAGAGGATGACGCCAGCATCAAGCGGCATGTCGCTTCATTGAAGGACCAAGCAGCTAAGAGAAATCCTGATAGTGGTATTGTTGCAGACAGGATGAAACGTACGCGAGGGTACATTATTTGTCAACACTGTTTTTATGGTGTGTACTGCAATTATGCAGTAATCCAGAATGTTTAAGTTAGTAACAAGTTCTTATGATCATTGGTCATTTTCAACTTATGATTCAGATGATTGTATGATTTGGGATCAATCTGATACAGTGCGCTCCTGTTATGACAAACACAGTTCTATAGAAATTCCTAAGTGTGTATTTACTGGATGTATCGGTATGTTATTTCATAAAAAAGGACTCCAGAGTCCACACCAATTTATTTTACTTTCACTTTGAGCAATTAAAATCAACAATTAATGAAGTTTTTAGTCTTTTACTTGGTCAAGAAGGCAAGTGCTACAGTTCTGTCCAGCACTGTATATTATATTTTTTTTTTCTTTCCATGCATACTTTTTGGCCACAATTATTGTATTTTGGATGATAAGCAATCTTTAATTTATAATTACCGATTTGAACTGGGTGTTTTGCAATAAGTCAAGTGAAACAACATTGCCTCTTGAACAAATGCAGCAACTCTCTGAAATATTTTCAAACAACTAATTTGATATAGTAATAGTGGTAGAAGGATAGCAACTCTGTGTTATATATTGAGCAACTCATTTGGTAATTGTGGTACATGTATAAAGTGAGTTATGTGTTTTATTTGTATTTTGTATTTTTTTTTGTTTCATTATAATGTATTCCCACAAGTCTTTGGAGAAACCCCAAAGCTGAATAATAGGTTTACATCAGATAGTTCATTTTCTTTCTCCGTCCATTTGCCATTGTGTGCTTTGAAAAAAATAGGACTTGTTACTTAGCAATATTGTATTTTAAAAGAAATGGTGCTTTTGTTATTGAGGCTATATCAAGAACTAACAAACTGTTATTATTTTTTTGTATATTAAAATACATGTACATGTTCAAGTATACTGTTCTCCGGTGATTACCAGTTTACCCTGCTTCTTGTAGTGTACATGTATGTGTGTGTATGTTGTGTGTGCTTGGATGCTTTTGTACATGATTGTGTAGGTGTTTGTGTGTGTATGTTTGTATGCATGGATTCAGGTTTGTATAAAGGGGATGTGTGTGCATGTGTGTTTGTACGTGTGTGTGTGTGTGGGTGTGTGTGTGTATGCATGAACCAAAAGGGTATAAATGTGAACCCATATGGGTGTAAAATATGCACCTTTAGGGTGCAATTGTGGACCCATTAGGTTCTAATATTGGACCCCAAGGGGTCCAGTTTTAGACCCTAAGGTTCCATAATTGTACCCGTAGGGTCCAAATTTCAACCTATAGGGTTCAGTTTTAGACCCCAAGGTTCCATTTTTGTACCCCAAGGGGTAGAAACTTATACCAGGAGGGTGCAAAATTGCACCCCAGGTTGGGGTACAAATTTTGCACCCCAAGAATAGGGTTCAAAGTTGTACCCCTAGGGTGCAAAATTGCACCCCAGGTTGGGGTACAAATTTTGCACCCCAAGAATAGGGTTCAAAGTTGTACCCCTAGGGGTTCACCCGGTGTTGCATAGGATTGTACCCCTAGGGGTTCAAAGTTGTACCCTAATTTCTTAGTGTGTACGCTTCTCCGTTTAAGTATCGCTATACCTACCCAACTACCCCCCCCCCTCCCCCCCCCCCTCCCCCCCCCCCCACACACACACATAAACACACCCCAACAAAACATTCAGAGACATGAAAGTGGCGGATATGTTATTAGTTATTCATTTCATATTTGGTGATTGGCCTGTAGGTTTAAACAGATATGAATCGCTCTTTCGTAAATAAACCTTTAATATTGGTAAGTACAAAATGATCACCGTAAAAATAATACAAATTTATGTTATGAAGCTAAATGTTTTCATTAAAATTATCAGAGGTTTAGTTCTCATAAATTGTAGAAATATTTTTTCATGTATCATGTAATTTTACTAATATCATAATTTTTGAAGAGTGTAAATTTTTTCGAATGTTTTTAGATACCAGTAGGGTATTTCACAGGATGTACTGAATAAAAATCAAGTCAAACATAATCATAATTCAAGAAAGAAAATTATGAAGAGTTTGAACAAAACAACACAATAGGCGGAAACAGCAACAATACTGTAGCGATTGGATGAGTAAGTGTGTACGGGTTTTTAAGAGTGCACATGTGTGTATGTATGTGTATGTGTGTGTGTGTGTTTGAGTGTGTGTGTATACGATAGTTGTAGCAGATATGATATACAGCATTAAATAGCATTATGAATGAATAGGGAGAGAAAGAGAAGAGAAGAATTAAAGAGAGAAAATGGGTACTGATAGAAAGATTAAAAGACAGACAAAGAAAGAGACATAAAGGGAGATGAGATAGGGTTGAGAGAGAGAGAGAGAGAGGGAGAGAGAGAGAGAGAGAGAGAGAGAGAGAGAGAGAGAGAGAGACGGAGAGAGAGAGACGGAGAGAAAGTGATATAGAAAGTAGACAGTGTACAGAAAGACAGACACATACGGAGGGAGGGGGACGGAGAGAGAAAGAAGAGCGGAAGGAGAGGGGGGGGGGTGAGGAGAAAGCACGAGTGAAGTACGGAAGGGGGAAAGGAAAGCCAGATGTACAGAAAGAGAGGGAGATTGAATGAGTGACTGAAGAGACAGCGAGAGAGGAGGCTATACGTCTGAAATTACGTTGCTATGTCGGAAACAACACTTGAAATTAGAGCAATGTCTCTAGCGACACCCAAAACACACAACATTGGCACGGCTAATCAAACCCGGGGTGCGCTACGCAACTCCCTGATCAAATAGGGAGTTTAATCGACTCCCCTCCACTTGCCCCCCTCAAAAGTGCAGTAAGGGGGTATCTAGAGATAGGCAGCTAGTGGCGAGGGGTCAAACAATCTATTAGGCGGGAGGGCTGGGCTGGCCCGCTAATGGGGGGATATAAAGAACAAGGGGACTGGTGGCGTACTACCGCTGTCTCTGCTTCCACTGCTACTGGTAGGAAGAAATCCTTATTTTCAGAGAAACATGAACTACACTATTTGATTTTGTACATAAATGGAAATAAATGTCGGAGCGAGCCCGCGATTAGAACCCGTGATATTCTGTTTGCCGGGCAGCGTCCTAACCGCTAGGCCATTTCCGATGGACGGCACAGTCACCATGTACTGGAAAAATTCAATTACCTTTCCGCTTGCTTTCATTTCTTTTGCTTCAAATAAAAATAAAGAGTATGGACTTAGATTTCGACATTACACACCCCCACTTACACGATCGCAAGTGTGCAGTGGTATTTTAGTTCTTTGTTCTTACTAACGGAATTTTGGTGCGGTCGAATTTGATTTAAACAGTACTATGCACCTCATGAGGGTGGTGGTTGGGGAGGGGTGGGGTCGGGCGAATAACAATGTCGTTGATGTTGGGGCTTTTGAAAGCCCCTTTCCACACCTTTGAACCTACTACAATAGCGTGTCCATGTCATTTACTTAACTCCCTATACCGAAAAACAGCTTTAGATAAGTATTCCCTCTTCAGCTCCCCCCCCCCCCCCCCCGGCCCTCTTCGGTGTGTTCTGATCTACCTTCTCAGTTCCATGCAAAATGTTGCTCTATGTAGGTGTGTAATACTTGTGCCAAAATAAACCAAACCAATTACATGTACATAAAGTGTCATGCTCAGTTCCAAACATGTATCATGAATCGCGGAGTAATCGCCATTGATCGTGCTGATCCTATGATATCTCATTAGATCTTGAGATCAGTCGCTGATCGTAGAAACAAAATTGGAAGGCTCAAACATGTTCGACGCTTTTAGTCAATCGTGATAGTCGCATCACATTTTAACAAATCGGGACAGACTGCATCTATTCGGGTTCCTAAATCGTGGCGACTGGGAACAAGCTTGGACAAGACCTACGCCAAACTCAGCTGGGACGCGCTGCGAATTCCAACGATCTGTAACGATATTTGACCCTATGTTGGATACCATCGCTCACGGCCTGGAGGTTCTCCCTGTCGTGCGATCGCAACAAATCCGTGATCGGCTACGACTGGTAAATCGTGGTGTTCGTAACGGATCGCACGACAATATTGTGGGGAACTAGGTATGAGATCCTAAATTCCCCCCCCCCCCCCCGTTCTTTCCCAATACCGGTCGCTTTCACTACCAATGTTCGTATCGCTTCTACCTAGGTCCCCGTAACATAAAGGTTTGCGACCAATCGCAAAATGGCAATGGCCAATCAACGTCATTGTTGCATGCGCTTCTTGTTCAAAAGACTGACCAGCAACCAATCAGAATTTGGCTTTCAAATTTGCACTTGATCGCAAACCTTTATGTTACGGGGCCCTGGTCATTGCCCTACCTACCTACCTATAGTGGAGTGACATTTACTTGAGACGTGAATACGGCTGCGTGCATGTCGTAAATCAGCCCAGTGAAGTGAGAATGTGAAGTTTATTTCAGGAAGGGCGTGGAATAAATCAGACCAAGCACTCAACAGGCGCCGTGCATGGACATAGCATGGCAACAAAATCACGTGGTGCCAGTTGTTTTGTTTTTCTTTCGTGCGTTTATAACCATGTCTGCTTTACAAAACAAAACATACACCGTATGGCAGTGCTAGTCTAAAAGTTTGGCGCTGTCTCTTTGGGCGCCATTGGGGCAATCTTGAATTGGTAATACACATGGACCTCGGCAGAGAAGGGGTTAAGGGGGGTTTCTATCATTCCAAATAGTGTGCCTTTTTCGGGAGGTCTCCATCATATTTTGATTGAACTTCAATGTGTAAATTGTGTATATTTAAAAGTTTGTTTATTGATGAATATAAGATTTAACATGAATTTGAACAACTAGCTATGTAAACGGCGCACTGTATAACACAAAATAAGAATGTGATCTACAAACTACTGTAAAAATGTGAATATGCACAGATTACAAGACAACCATACCAACTAAAATGTAATGAAAAGAAACACGTGATCAACGATGTATTACATGTACTTGTGTGTGTATATGTGTGTGTGAAATGTGTATGTGAATATGTGTGTGTCCATGTGTGCGTGTGTGTTTGTGTGTCTGTGTGTGTGTGTGTGTGTGTGTGTGTGTGTGTGTGTGTGTGTGTGTGTGTGTGTGTGTTTGTGTGGGTGTGGGTGTGTCTTGTTTTGGTTTTTCAGAAAACAAACTACCACTTCATTACTGATGAAGAGAGGAGAGGGAGAGTAGATTTGACATCACCCAATTTTTTGCGCTCATTGACAATCGAAACAAAGGTTGGTGTATAATGCGTGTACATTATGCGTGTACATTTGCCAATGAGGAGGTTTTACAGCAATGGCTTAAACTCAAAACAAATAAGTATAACACAATCGAGTCGTTACCTGCTGGATATTTTCCCTCTTCTGTTTGGAAAAAATAATGAAGACATCACCGTGCTCGCGTACTTGAAATACGGTGAACGGACATCTCAGAAATTTCCCGTCAATAATTGAACACTTTCGTACAGGATATGATGAAGGATTAGAGGCGGTGAGAGATGTAATATTTGTGGAAAGTGGAAAATTACAAGAAGAAATTGACCGATTCCACGATAAGACTGTTTTCCTCTTTGCGATTACATTCGTATCAATGTTTTGATCGTGTAAAACTATCACGAAACGACCCTCGCGCTGCAAAATTGGAATTCCGATTACCATCAATTTCCCCGTATGAGTAAGAACCGACCATTTATAAAGTCACACCGACCTACAAAATTCGATAATTGAATTAAGCTTGTTCGAGATATTTTGCCTGTATTTGACATCGCACACATCAACTTCATTTCCCCGTATTTTAGCCAAAATTATACAAAAATAGCACCAAATAACAGTACAATACTGAACTGATTTAGGATAAGAAACAAAATACGGTCTCCTGACTGTGATTTTTTTCACACTATTCACATATAATTCAAATTCTTAATTTAAAGTAACTAATCCAATAATTTAGTAATGATTCGTATTATCATATTCATCATTACATATGCTGTGTGTTTGTTATTAATTGATATATTATTGTTACTGTTTTAATGTATATGTATCATTATTGTATTTCTTTTTTGATAGCGCTATCATCGACATCGTCGTCGTAGTCAACACCATCATCCTATATAACATCGCTGTCGTTTTCATCATCGTCGTGTTATGGAAATGCATTATGCATTATCACATCTATTTTAACCGATGCCGTATTTCTTATTCTGCTTGAAGACTAGTTTGCTGTTAGATCACTTCAGAAATCCACTGAATTGAAAACTACTACAATGCAGACAGGGATTTGTTGGAGGATGGATAGTAAGAAGTATTTCATAACAACCCCAGAACAACGGCGATTGGTCGTTGTTCCGAAGATTCGTTATTCCGCACATTGTTTTATAACTGGGCTCTTGAGGCTCGGAAATGCGAACCTAAAAATAAATGTTCAAATGGTAAGTGTTAAAAAAAATTAAAAGTCATCTCTCCTCTTTTAATTTTTTTCTTTTCCTTTCTTCACCCCAAAAGTGGACCAATTTTCCCGTAAAAATACAACCACGTGGTGTTACCGAAAGTTTTACTATTTTCTAAATAGTATGTATTAGTAAAAAAAAATCATTCGTTTATTCGAATACTTTGTTGCATTGATCACAAAGTTCGAATTTCAGAAGTTTCGTTAATCCGAAAATCAAATAGGGCTCGATAATCCGATAATAAAATGTGAATATTTCTAGCTGAAACCATCGGGTAGATATTCTTGTAATGCAAACATAGGCCTACTCGTTACTCGTTGCGTTTAATGAAAGATATTATGACATATGGCACGATTATTTTTGCACGGACTATTATGGAACATTATTCAAATAAATATCTAAATAGTAATTGAAAATGTCAAAATAATCCGTTGGATATGTATATTTAAACCAATTTTCATACATTTTCTGGGAGTATAGCAATTAAAGACGAGAGACATTGATATGAGGAAACCGTCTTATGTGTGCGCAGTCGTTCTCGTGTGATAAGATTAAGCCTGTGGAAGTGAAACATCACACATGAAATGGAATATTGCCGAACAGGTCTGATAACAAAAAGGGCCATTTGAGTTGAGTATTACAAATGATTTAGTTGGTATTTCCGTTTGTTCTTGCAGAACACCAACGACCCTAAAAGCCTGGAACCGGCCAAGGGAGCACGTCTACAGCACTGATGTATAGCTGGGCTTGTAAGATGGTTCCAAGTGATTTACTACTATTTCGTTAGATTTCAAAATTCTTTGATTGCAAATCATGTTTTTATATACTTTGTCCGAGCAAGAAAGAAAGCATTGCAGTGGAAACACAATCGGTTTCCATAATTCACAACGATAATTACCGGCGGAGCCACATTGGCTGGGCCATAAAAACTACGACTGGTAAAGAAGACTAAAAGGTTAATGAACAGCCAAAGACAAGGTCACAACAATCAGAATGCCATTTCGCTGAGCTTGGAAGAGACACTCCGAGGAGGTCGCTTTACGTGGCCGCTCAACGAGCGGAGTTGACGGGAGCAGCGAAAGTTAGAATTCGAATGATCTATGGCGGGCAGGTCCGAAAATGAACACGCAGGAATTTGTCATCTTTGTGAATGTGGCTGTGCCGAATGACTCCAAGAATATTCGCTTCTCTCTTTCCACTTTTACCCTCTCCTCCCTTCTTTTTCTTCTTCGTCAGAGTCAATTTTAGGTCAATACCAGCTACAGAAAGGAAAACTTCCCAGTCTTTGACGAGAGTAGGGGGATAAATCATCAAAGTTATTGACATGAAATCGCCGAAAGAGAATAATAGCTCGATCAAACTATTCTAATGGTTGACGCCAGGACTTCAAACTATTTTCGTTTATCGTTGGCAGCCGTGGTTTGCTTTTTCATATTTCACCGAGGATGACGTATGATTTCCACACTTACTTTATTTCCATCCTCTTATACTCACTTAATCTTCTAGTGCGCAAAAACAATAACATAATAGCAAGCATGTTATCTTCTTAGTTTCTTCAACTGTCTTCGACTTGGTATTGCAATGCTTAAAAGTATATATTCATATAAGTGAGACAATAATGTTTTATCTAGTATCAGAACTAAGACAAAAACATATGTCAGACATAAGAAACTCATTTGAATATTTCCATCTCTGTTCATTTTCATTTCTTCTTCCTGTTTTCCTTTTTCCAATTCATCCTCTCGTAATACTTCCTGCTCTAATTGTCCACCTTCAGTCCACATTCTTCTCTGGTTTTGCTAAGGTAAGTCAAATAAATCCAGGTCGTTCTCGTTCGTATTTCTTTAAAACCTCGCGAGATATGATTATACGCGTCTTAAAGACACCTCTATACAATTATAAACAAAAACAAGCTTAACCAAATAAGCTATGTAAAGTATAGACAATAACTCGACGCACGAGACTGAGATACAAGCGAGCGACAAAGAGAAAGAAACAAGAGGGGAAGAGAAACCATGTCACGGGATGTGCGTGATGGACAAAGGCCATTGACTTATGAAAGACCAATCGCATGGGGACGATACAATTTAAATACACCGTGGAAAGTCCGTTTCCATTAGATAGGTTACAAACGAGGGGTGATCAGAAAATCCAAGTATGTCTTTATTTGATTGATTTGCTTTTTCAATTGATGTATTTTCAAGCTAGTATTTTTGTTTACAATGTTGAAGTGTATGATGCTTTTTCTAAATTCGTTAGGTATTTGATGATTGAACTATGAATGTCGCCGACAGGTTGCAATTGTCAGGTAGTTACATACTTTTAATTTCCGCTTTTATACTAGATACTTATACTGTATTGCTGCTTAAGCTATTCACCTCCCGGTTAATTTTGAAAGGAAAACCAGAACAAAGCGACAACAACGTTCATCAAACTCCCGAGTTTTGTGTTTTATCAAAACGAGAAAATCATTATCAAAGGGTAACGTTTTTACCCAGGATTCTACCCCAGTATTCTTTATAATAGTTTAACGAGGAGAATGCATGCTTTGGAAGAGGAAAATATGTTAATGTAACATCATTATGATCTATCATATGATTAACTTGTATGATCCATTCGGAAGCATTGATACTCTTTCTACGTTTGTGTAACATACATGTTTCATCAGTTGATGTTTGTTGCCCTTTTGATTCATAGCCTTATTATAATTCTTATTTTGTGTTAGCTATGTCTATGTCATTATGTCTTGCATTGTATTGTATTATTTGCACGCATGCCCCCCAAGGAGAACAGCGACAGCTCACTGATGGGGCTACCGTGTATATAGAAAACAAAAAGACTGAATGAATACATAAATACATGAATAAAAGATTCTGGACATCATGGATAAAGCATTGATGTTATTGTCTCTCCATATAAAAAGACAAACATATTAGAAAATATCTTTGGACTTGACTCATTTGTAAGCCATATTTGGGAGCTTCCCTAGCCTCCCTCGTGATAGAACATTGGTGCCAACAATCGATATTTTGTTTTTATTCAAGAAAGCAGTAGAGCAATCTCCGATTGAAGAGACAAAACTAAACCGGAGCAAGTATAAAAGTCATACAATTATTATGGGGAGGAAGCTATTCAAGTATAATAACAGATCGAATATAATCACACCGAGAGCTTCATTCATTATCATACGTTTATGACAGCACTACAATTCATTATTGTTCGCATTAAACACACAGCCATGATGATAAAGTCAACGCGACGAAATAATGTCATGTAAAAGAGTATGAAAATAGTGCTTCATTTATTTTCCTTCGCTTTGTTTTTGCCGTTCTCTCCATCTCTCTCTCTCTCTCTCTCTCTCTCTCTCTCTCTCTCTCTCTCTCTCTCTCTCTCTTTCTCTTTCTTTCTCACCCTCTCTCTTTCTCACCCTCTCTCTCTCTCTCTCTCTCTCTCTCTCTCTCTGTCTCTCCATCAGTACAGTGAAGTCAATCGTTATCATTAATAGTTATTCATATTAATAAATTATATTTAGAAAATAGTAAAACTTTCAGTAACACCATATACTTTCAGGAGGTTTGACCCACTTATGGGGTGAACAAAGGAAAGGAAAAAAGATGAGAGCAGAGATGAATTTTCATTTTAATGTTGCTTTTTCATTGCATAAGTATGAAATGTGTTTTTCTTCGGTTCATATCAACAAAACAGCGCAAACATGAGGGACAAACAGGACGGCATGGAGAAAGAAGGTGGACGAACCAAAAGCAGCATGACATGGGCAAAATTTTGCAAGATGAAAAATGACAGGAAGCAGAAGGTTTTACCTGGCGGCCCTTTCCCCGCAAACTTCGTTACCGCCTTCAAGACAACACCTACGACAGACAAGGGGTGTGCTGATTGTATGGGAGAGAGGGAAAGAGGGAGTGAGGGAAAGAGAGAGAGAGAGAGAGGAGGGGGGAGAAAGAGAGACAGAAAGACAGGCAGACAGACATACAGAGACAGAGAGTGGCAAAGAGTAACAGAGAGTGACAGAGAGTGACATATAGAGTGACGGACAGGCATAGAAACAAACACAGAGAGTAAGAAAAGATAGAGCGAAATAGAGAGTGAGAGAGTGAAAGAGAGTAACAGCGAGTGACAGAGAGGAACATAATAGAGTGACATTACAGGCATAGAAACAACACAAAAAATGAGGAGAGAGAGAGAGAGAGAGAGAGAGAGAGGGAATGGGTGAGACAAACATACTTAATTGATAGATGGGAACCGATAAAGAGAGAGAAGGAGAGAGGGAAGGAGCATAAGAGAGAGAGGGAAAGAGAGAGAGAGAGAGGGAGAGAGAGAGAGAGAGAGAGAGAGAGAGGGAGAGAGAGGGAGAGAGAGAGAGAGAGAGAGAGAGAGAGAGAGAGAGAGAGAGAGAACAAAAAGAGAAAGAGAAAAGGCGGGAAACTCTCAAGGAGGCTGAAGGATTCCTCCTGAGACAGACGACAGGTCGGGTAGGTTTCGACATTTTCTGATGAGTCATGCAATCTTCGGATTCTCTCAGCAAACTCGGGTGTCTGTTCCCCCTGCTATGCCAATCTGGGCAAGTCTACTCTGTCCTATGATTCCACATGATATCACGGTTCAAATTTAGGACAAGTTGATATAAAAGATTACTAGTATATCATGATCATTGGAGAATATATTAAGTATATTAAATGTTTAGGAAGTCGACGCCGTCCTGTGATTCCACATGATATCACATGTTATCAACGGTTTAAATTTAGGACAAGTTGATATCAAAGATTATATCATAATCATTGCATAATATATAAAATGTTTAGGAATAGCTGGAAGTTATTGGATAAAAGCATATGTTCAACATGGATACCATTAAATGTATCTTTTTGTTTAATGATGGCATTATCAACCCCTTATGTGGCTTATGTATTTTTTTTCTTATTAATGCACGTAATTCCCAAAGAACGACAATTTGTCTGGCGCGCAATATTGGTTAATCATTCATATTTCTGTAACAATCAAAGTGAAAATAATATATCTGTTGGTTACATCATCTATTGTCTCTCTCTCTCTCTCTCTCTCTCTCTCTCTCTCTCTGAACTTCTCAGATGAGTTGCGAATTGATTAATGATGGGAAATTTTCTTGATGATCAAGGTCTCACATTTTTGTAATGGCAATGCCAGGCCATATTTGAAAACGTCACTCAAGCAATGTGCAAGAAGCTCGAGCTGTTTGTCTTCAGACTTAGGCACCATATCAGTGACTGTGCATCTCATGCAGCCCATAATTTAAACAACACAGCAAAAATAATTGAGAAAATTCATATTCTTATGAAAATCAAACAATAGTAAAGAATCAACAGACCGGAATGAAGTCACGTGAAAAAGGGGATTTAAAAGTAGTGAAATGTGTATTTTATTAGAGGATGGAGGAGGATAAACCAACTAAAAAAAAGTTAAACTAAAGGGCGGTTTGTAACCATGGTAATCAGATCATATTGCAAAAGTGATTATAATTACAGAGAATAGTGCATCGTTATTGAAGGCATCAGAATGATTGGTTAGGCAGATTATCGCAGAAACCTACGTGCTATAACATGGATGCAGGAGTAGAAACTCTCCGTAAGACAAAACTTGGTTCTGTGTGCGCATATACATCACGGATCGAAGGACACGGAATTAGAGTGAGAGTGAAAGAGGAAGAAGGGAAGAAGAAAGAAAGAAAAAAGAATTATGAGAGGAAAAGCTTGGCCTTGAGATCCGTGAGCGATGATTCGCAAGTTTCGAGGGCCCGGGTATGAGGTTACCAGATTAGGCATTCATCCCTATATATAATGACTAATGACTCGATAATCACTCCACCTATTATTATCAAGCAGGGACCATGCGTCTTAAGATTTGTGGAGGGTCACTGACATGGTGAGGCTAAGGAGGGTGACAGAGGGGCGAGTAAGGGGAGAGAGATAGATGCGGAGAGGAGGGAGAGGGGGAGAGGGGAGAAAGACAAAGAGACAGAGAGAGAGACAGACAGACAGACAGACAGACAGACAGACAGACAGAGAGCGCAAGAAATGCCAGAGAAAGGAAAAGGTTGGAGAGAGATACAGAGAGGATGGTGAGGGAAAGAGACAGAGCAAGAGAGGGAGGGAGAGAAGGCGAGACAGACAGACAGACAGACACACACACACACACGAACACACACACACACACACACACAGTTATGATGAAAGAAGACATGAACGAGACAAGGCGAAAGTGAAAGTGGTGGGAGAAGATAATAACGGACAGACAAACTGAAAAGAAGAAATCGAAAGGGAAAGACACAGTGAGGGAAAGAAACAAATCGAGCAGAAGTACATGTGTATGTGCGTCTATGTGTGTGTATTTACTTTTTAAAAGAAGTAATGTCTATTGTCCTCGCCTCGTCAAAATGGGGATACGATAACGGGAAGGGAAGATGAAGAAGGGGTGGACTTCGTAAAGAAAGGGAAGGGTAAAGTGGTTCAAACCCTGCTTTCTTCAGTCTTCACACAGTATTGGAAGCTAGACCGGGCCCTTGATGAGTTTCGACATGACCGCACGATTCACCTAGCCTACCGTTTTATGACAAGCGACATCGGGCGAGCGGATATCAAGACCGAGTGTTGTCATCAACATCAAGCTTATTAATTTGCCACCCCCTTCTCCTTCTGTCTCTCTGCCTCCCTCTCTCTCTGTGTCTCTGTCTCTCCCTGTCTGTCTCTCTCTCCGTGTCTCTGTCTCTGTCTCTCTCTCTGTCTCTCTCTCTGTCTCTCTCTCTCTCTGTCTCTCTGTCTCTCTGTCACACACACACATACACACACACTCACATACACACTCACACACACACACACTACACTAAATTATAATTTATCTTTCTCCTTCTCTTTCCCCTTAATATTTTGCGCCGTCCCCTTCCGCCTCTCTCTCTCTCTCTCTCTCTCTCTCTCTCTCCCTCTCTCCATCGTTCTGTATCTGTCCCTACCCCCCTCTCTCTCTCTCTCTCTCTCTCTCTCTCTCTCTCTCTCTCTCTCTCTTTCTCTCTGGCTGCCTCGCTGTCTCTTATTCTCTGTCTCTCTCTGTCCCTCTCCCTATACCCTCCCCCTCTCTCTGTATCTCTGTATCTATGTCTTTCTGTCTCTCTCCCTCCCCCCTCTCTCTCTTTCTATAATTTTATTTCTCACTTGTCTCTCCCTTCGCTCTTTCTTAGCTTATCATAAGTATTTCCGATTACTCCTTCTAGAAAGCCAGTAAATCATGAAAAAAAAACATGACGGTAGATCTTTCACCATGTTCATGATTCGAAGTTACATGCAGAACTGACTAAAAAAAGATTTCCGCGATAGTGTCAACGTTTTCATGACTTTCATAGTTAGAGAAAATCGTCAGTATTATGAGGATTATGTCATCATTAATCATTACAATGATAATAATGATGATGATAATAATGATGATTTTGAGAAGAAGACAGGACAGAGAGGAGAAGAAATTAAATAGAGAGCAATAAAGATAAAGAGACAGAAACAAAGAGAGGGGGAGGGGCGGGACGGGGGGGGGGGGGGAGAATAAGAGAGGAGGGATGTGAGAAGGGGTAGAGAGTGTGTACACTTTAATTTGTTTGAATGCTTGTAAATTTGTTTACAGCAAAATTCAAAGTCGGAAACAGAAACAAAACTATGAAAACTTGTAAATCATGTAAAATAACGTAAACCAGATACGACCAAAAGTAGCCTGAAATAAACAGATCGGATTTTCACTAAACCATAAGCATCTCACGAAAACTACATTTCAATCTTAATAATTCCGTACTTTCGTTTTATTTGTAGAACAGCCAAACGAATTTTCACTCACCAGAGAATTACCATGTTGTTAAATAACACGATGTCCCACCGATAAACAATAATTTTCGTTACAAAATATTCATAGCGAGAAGCCCACTCTCTTTAGTTTCTTGGAAGCCCCCCTTAAATCGCCTCCTCTCCATTTCATTCCCGGGATTACTTTTTTTTCATAATCCTCTTATTCAGCGTCCATTAAGCCCCATCTCTCATTTCTCTAGTATTATTCCTCCGCAAGGCCAAGTAGAACAATCCACTCTAGAAATTAATGAGTCTTTTTCTTTAAACGCAGAGCATAAACAAAGAAAAGGGGACGGGTTTTTTTTTATAATAATCACCACTCTCGATTTTTTTTTCTTCTTGTAGTGGATTCTCTTCAGCAAAGAGATTAATATAGCTGGAGAAGATATTACAACAGTAGCCGCGCATTTCTTTCTTGTCTCCCGAGGACCACCTTTCCCTCCCTTCTAGCTCCCCCAAACTCCCGCGGTGGGCAGGGCGGAAGAACGGTGCCCGCGGCGATACGAAGAGTATTTGCCATCGTTCAAGATTTTGCTTTATAAATCCTGTTTTGAACTCCCTGTTGTCTCTTTGAATCCTTTATTCATATCATTTTCGTCAATTACGGGTAGAGTTCGGCAGGCGTGTTAGTCTTAAATATCTTAAATCCGCTGTTGAGTTCATCCAAATTGATTAGGCTATAGTCGAATTTATATATAGATTCATATTCAGCCGTAGTTAGTTGTTTGTATATGTAAGTTTGTGTGTAAATACGTGTGAGTAGGTTTGTGTGCCAATGTTATTTGTGTATAATATGTTTATGTGTGTACTAGCGTGTGTATTATGTATGTTAGTAGGTATGTGTTAGTGTTAGAGCGTGTGCGTGTGTGTATGGATGTGTGTGAGTGTGTGTGTGTATGTGTGTGTGTATGTGTGTGTGTATGTGTGTGTGTGTGCGTGTGTGTCGCGCGCGCCCACATGTGTGTGTGTGTGTGTGATCGCAAGTGAAAGTAAGTGAAAGAGAAGGAGAAAAAGAAAGAAGAGAAAAGAAATAAAAAAAAACCCCAAAGCCAGAGGTGAAGGAAGAAGAAGACAAGTCATGGACAGGGATGGATGCAGATAACAAAGAGACATGAAATCAGGTAAAGTTTGCCTGTCGTGCATGAGCAGAAGAGTTCCTAAACACCTACTTCACCTCGGCCCTCTGTCTCGCCCCAACTCCCTGGACGCTAGCCCGCTCGGCCTGGCGCCACTTACACGTGACCACCCCTCCAAGCGCCGCTAATTTGAAGACCAACTTGAGCGCAGGAAGTGCTCATCCCTTACAAGAGGAATCGACCACTAGATCTCACCCACCGACCCCCCCCCCCCCCCCCACATCCCCCTCCCCACCTAAATATCTCTTTCTCTTGCTCTCTCTCTCTCCCTGTCTCTCTCCCTCTCTGTCTTCCCCACCCACTTTCTTTCTTTCTCTCTTGGTTTTGTCTCAGTCTGTCTGTCTTGTCTACACTCTTTTCTTTTCTTTTCTTTTCTCTTTCTCCCTCTCGCTCTCTTTCTTTCTCTTCCCCTCTCTCCAAATTTCCGTTCTTCCAGATCGCATCTTCATTTTACCCTTTCATCTATTCTCTAGTCTTTTCTTATTTACTTTTCTCTCTCTCTCTCTCTCTTTCTTCCTCTTACTCTAATTTAACGACGTTCTTTTTTCATCTCGTTTCTTCTTTCATTCATTTTCGACTCTTCCCTATTCTCTATTCTCTATTCTCTCATTTCTCTGCTCATAACAGCCCACCTCTCCTACATCCTACTTCACCAATCTCCTCATCCATTCCTCTCTCCTTTCTCCTCTCTCCTCTCTCTCTTCTCCTCGCGCCTTATTATTCCATTTTTTCTCCCTCTACTCCTGTCTCCTCCCCTCAACCCCTCTTCTGCTCCTGCTTCTCCCTCTTCTCCTTTCTCTTCCCTCATCCCTTCTCCTTCCTTCTTCTCCCACTTCTCCTTCTCCTTCGCTCATCTCATCTTCTTTCTTCTCCTTCCCCCCCCCCCCTCCTCCCATTTTCTCCTTTTTCTCATTTCTCTCCCTCTTCTCCTCTCTCCACCCTTCACCCTTTTCTCCCTCTCCTCCCCTCTCCTCCCACTCCTTCTTCTGTTTTTCCTTCCTTTTTCTTTCCCCCTCTTCTCCTCTCTCCTCCCTTCATCCAATCGTCTTCCCTTTTCTCCTCCCCTCCTCCCTTCTTTTCCTTCTCCTTCTACTGTTGTCCTTCTCTTCCCTCCTTCCTTCTCCTCCCTCCTTCTCTTCCCTCCTTCTTCCTTCTCCTCCCTCCTTCCAAACCTCCTTCTCCTCCCTCCTTCCCAACCTCTTTCCCCTTACCCCTCCGAGAGCATGTGCCGCATGCGAGCCTGCGGGTATGATTTCTGATATTGCTCGAGCCCAGCCCAACTTCCTCTCCCTCGTCGGAAACCAAATCGCCGAAAAAGGTTTTCATGTTGGTTATCAATTTAATTTGTTTTTGTTTTGTCACCATGGCCGTTCTGTGACTTTAATTCATCTAAGAAGATGCTGAAAATGCTAAAAACAGACGAATCACTATTTAAAATAACGCATTCATATTGTGCTAGCCTCCATTCCGAAGCAGTCCAGTCAATCTAGCGATTTTTGAAGGGGTTACCTCACACAAATTGCAACATCATTTATTTTACTGCAGTTGATTTCAATATCGTCCCTTTAACACTGGAAAAAAGTCATCCAACATCCAAGAATGGGGAAACTATGAAATGTGCATATTATGCAAATGAACATTTGTGTTATAAGAGAATTAAGGAAAACAAAAAAAGAGAAAAAGACCTAGGTACCCGATTGAAGCGATGAAAGTGTGCAAACCAATGTTTGTGAGGTCATTGAAGATGATAGACCTATCGATAGGTTGGTATCATTAAGCTAATTTGCATAATTTGCTTAATTATCCCTAAAAAGACCGCGAAACGGGAGAGAAAAATCATGTTTGTCATATATCGTTTGTAACGCACAGGGAATACCGGACAGTACAGAAGTCAATAAATACTAGGCATTTGATATATTGCATCAAAATTGATCTCACAGAATATCGTAATCATCTGTGTATAAGAAGAGCTGGTTTGCTGGTTGTAATCTTGATGAAACAAAGACGGGTGCCTTTGAAACCACAAATCGTAACGAAACATAACTAAACGTACATTAATTTAACCCTAGTTGAGGAGGATGTATATGTTTAATCAAAACACTTTTTAGAGGTAAGATGATATTTTTTATAACACATGTAAGAGAGGTACATAAATCTGAGTGTGGAAGAAAGGTAGATAAAAGAAAGAGATAAAGACAGAAAATGAGAAAGACTTCTTAACACAATTCCTATTCATTCAAACAATAGTGTCATTCATCAGGCTAAAGTTTTTAAAGGGTTGTAAAAGGACATCCGGCACAATAAGAGGGCTTTATACATGTTTCAATCATTTTAATTACAAATATACACATGATTTCTTATAAAATCTTTCATCATTCATACTTACCACTAATCATTAAATATATATCATGTTCGAGACAACGGAGGAGTTAAAGGAGAAGACTTTGTTATATAATTCGAAGTGATGTTTGTGAACAACGTAATGTCATGGTAGTACAATGTCAACAATATAGGTCCAATATGTATGGCACTGCAATTGTTATACTATGGGTACAATGGATTTACAAGGGCCCCGCTCCATAGTTGTAGGTAGTATTTCTATCCATATTCTTGAAATACCATCGATACCATGGAAGATCCAGTTGTACTTTACAAACTAAAATCACATGATCCTTAGTCAATAGCGCGGCATTCTGCAATGATCATAAAATACCGAAATGTGACGTCAGATGAGCTTGTTGTCAAGACAACTTGTTCTAAACTACATGTATGTGGGTTTAGCAAACAGTGGTGATTACAGCGGGATCTCTCAGTGAGAGTGCCCGGCGACACTAGCCCGCTAGACAATGTCGTACCAGTTAAACTCTAACTTGAATGATGTTGTTTAGAACCAGAAACCTGCATGATAACAAATGGATATGACGACACCACTTCGGTTCTCACTGGGTTACCATGGTTACTCTTGTGCTGATGCGCAGCTTCCGCGCATGCAAGGTACGGGTCCGGACGATGTTTGTAAGAAGAGAGAATGGATTGCGTGACCTCCTTGCGCCCGACGCAAGAATTGTCTGTGAAACCCGACGCAGACCAGACGCAGACCAGTCACACCAACGACCTCACCTGAGGAGATTCACCCCTCTCGGTTCCCGCTCGAAACGCGAGACTTGCAGCTGCTAAATGGTCAGTTTAAGGTGACGGGGTCAAGACTTGACCTCAAAAAGTCACCTAAAACAAGCAATTCGTGACGTTGCGACCGGGGCCCGGATGCCGAGAGCATAGAAAGGGGAGAACGTTCGCCCCTCATCATGTCACCCACCCTACCCCGCGATGACTGGCCAAGGTCTCAGTCTGTCGGTCTGCGCACGGCCGCGGCGCAGGCTCGGGTCTTACGTCATACAGCATTATCATGGGACATGATCACATCAATAATACAAATCATTCGCGTTGTCTTTAAGATAATGGAGACACTGGTTTTGAGTGTTATTTTGAAATAGAACTTAAAGTTTTAACTTAGGTTTCGACTGAATTCCCCTACAATCCGTGACTGCCATTCACAGTACTGAAGGCGCATCTTTGGACTTAAAGTTAGTTTACAGAATACTAACCGACATAGCTACCACACTTTTTGACTTAAAGTTTCTTCCAGAATACCAGCCCAGGACGATACAATATGAATAGTTCTTTTGGTCTTAAGAGAATGTAGGTACTGGTGTGGTCTTTCTATGTTTTCTTCTTCTTCTTCTTCTTCTTCTTCTTCTTCTTCTTCTTCTTCTTCTTCTTCTTCTTCTTCTTCTTCTTCTTCTTCTTCTTCTTCTTCTTCTTCTTCTTCTTCTTCTTCTTCTTCTTCTTCTTCTTCTTCTTCTTCTTCTTCTTCTTCTTCTTCTTCTTCTTCTTCTTCTTCTTCTTCTTCTTCTTCTTCTTCTTCTTCTTCTTCTTCTTTTTCTTCTTTTTCTTCCTCTCTCTTTTACAGAAGAGTGTGGAGAGGGAGGCGAAGATGGACATGGAAAGGGACTTACCATGTGTGGTTGAGTAGGTAAATATTGAAGGAAAGATTTATAGAGAGAATATTGAAAGATGGAGTAATATTAGATATTTGTTTTCATATCTATTCAATAAGATCATGTCTTTATGAAAAGATGTGTCTCAGCCAAAATGGCTGGATCATCAAGTATATGAATTACTGAATAATTCACGAAGGAGCAGTTTATCGGGATTTATTTTGCATACACGTATGTATTATGTTGCAAAAAACAACGAGCACAGTAAAATAGGACGTTTTGTTCTGCACAGTTGTAAAATGATTTTTCTTATCCCACTGCAAAGAGACATGCGTTATTCATGTTTCTAGCCTCCCCCCCTCCCCCCGCCTCCACCACCACCCCATGTGAGTTGAGGAAAGACGGGGCGAGGAGGGGGGAAATAAAACGGATGAGCAAGTATGACGTGGTGTGACAAGCCAAAAGGTGGAATTCATTTCAGTAATCAGACCAGTTCACGGCCTTCTCCAGGCGTTTTTTTTTTCTGTCGAAGACAGTACTGGAATAATTAGCGAGCTCAGCAACCCGGGGAAGACAGACGAGTCATAATAGTCTGTACAGGTCAATATTCAGTGCACAAGAGAGAGTTATCAACTCAAAACCAGTTGGTGTCTGAATCTCAAGATACGAAAAGGAATGAATGTTTACACCCTTAGCTTTGTTGTTGTTGCTGATTCATTTCCATACGTGGCGATCATTTAACATTGACTCATTTAGCCACTCTTAAACTTAAAAAGACTTCGAATAATACATTTCAAGAGTGAAAGAATTTACACCATTTTCTTCCTTTTCCTCAATAAATTCTTTTTAACAAGAAAAAATAGGAAATAAGGTTAAATTATGACCTACGCTCGTGCATATA
This sequence comes from Arbacia lixula, assembly GCA_963669155.1. Lineage (NCBI taxonomy): Eukaryota > Metazoa > Echinodermata > Echinoidea > Arbacioida > Arbaciidae > Arbacia > Arbacia lixula. Next base: position 16,209,560 of record OZ022584.1, read on the forward strand.
GGGGATAAAAACGTGTTCATAATAATGCAGTGCTCGTGATATGAGCTCAGTTCAAGACATTGTTTGTGTTGTTAAACTGCGGTCATTTGGGGCCTGTCCAATCAGCATTTACGCTTTTTATAAAAATGCATCACTTTTAAGAAATGATAGATAAAGTTGGATGCATGCATGCTTTTCCGGAATACTATACAGTATATGAAAAGTCATATCGTTGCACCATGGACCATGGGTACATTCGAATTGCCAGTCACTTTAACTCCGTAAATCCTTACCTTAACGATGATATGAACAGGTCGATTATTCACATGAAAATTCTCGTTGCTTCATTATTAAATTCATATTACCTCACATTATCATATAAGCATAGAGCAAGCTTCAGAGTACAACAGAAAAAAACACATTATGAAATTGCCCATTGAATCATAATGATGATGAATGTGTCAATAAAAACAAGCATTGGCCTCGAAGAAAATATATAATGCATTTGTAAAGCATTATGGTAGAATCGATGGTCGGCAGAAACACATCCATTGTACATAATGTTCGCTTAATGTTCGGCAGTAAAGACAAATGTCTTTATTACCGAGCATTAGGCGAGTTCACAAAGAAAATAAGTGAGATTCTGACCGCGGCCGTAACGTCGATGTTTAACCCTTACATTACCAGGCATGTAAAACCACGCTGACTTATTACATATCTTCATGCCAATGGCAATGAGAGGGTTAAATATCTCCAATTTCGGTATATGTGTGATAGACCGTAGTATATCATATGAGGCGGCTTGAATGCAAAGAGCGATTACCAATGGCGTAAAACCGTTGGATACTCAGCGAAAGGTGGCGTACTTTCTCTCAGGAAAAGAAACAATTACTGCCGATTTTTAGTGAGATGCAAAACAAAGAATCCAAAGCCCCCGTATGTATAGGGTGAGATGCATGGAAACCTCGCCCGGCTCGTGGGGGTAGTCCAGGGATCATCGCCCCCTTGAGCACGTGTAGGCTTATGATTATTTTATATATAAATTGTAAGGGTGAAGCCCCCCCCCCCCCGATTCTTTTCTCTCTCTTAGAATTTCTTTTGGCTAATCGGAAGGTTAAACAAAGATATATAGATCATGTATTGATGGAATTCATATCAAACTTACGTTGTTTAAATGATATATTTTACTTATACAATTCCTTCTTAAGATATTGGACACAATTTTCTAGCCAACAAGGAACAAATGTCTTATTCTTATATAGCCCGTCTCAAACTGTTTGTTGGTATTTTTTTTTTCTAATTTAGGAAGTCAATTCCTGAATCGATATCAATATATCAAGGGAAAGATTGCAACAATTATGAAGTTGTTTTCACTAAAAGACAAAATATAAAATGATTTGGAATATGTTTAATATTAGTCTTCTTATTCTGTTGGGCACTCTTAAAGACAGGGCAACCCATTTGCAAAAGTCATGAAAATCGGTAGAAATCAGAAATATACCCATACGATATCGTGTATGAAATCTCACAGTCATAGTTCACAAAACATTGCATCATCGCATTCATAAATATGCAAAATAGCAAAGGCCATTGTAATAATTTATATTGTGTTAATTTTCATGCATGCCATTTTTCCTCCTTATAAAAGAAGATTGTTATTTTTTTGTTCAATTATTTTTTATACCAAATTTACAACACAGTTTCGAACTTAAAACGACATTAAGTAAAGTTCTTGGCCTCAAATTTAGTTAGTATTATTGATCTTTATTTTCCATTGTCAGTAGAAATATCATCGCAAGTCTTTTTTAGTATGTGATTTATTATTGATAAAATACGCACCATTCAGTGAACGGAGGAAAAAATGTTGTACAGGAACACTTAAAAGAATTCTACGATAAAATCACCCAACACGGGTGATCTAATATTAATTATTACCATCATTTTTTTTTGTGTGTGTGTGTGTGTTTTTACAACAGCACGCATTCCATTCAAATGAGATTAATTCAATAAAAGTATTTTCCAGGACTTTTTTCTATATCATGTTTACATTTAAAACAATATATTTTAACTATTTTTATTACATGGCGTACACTACAAAGTATGTTGATATTTAAGTAACACGTGTACTAAGTCTTTAAGATGATTTTATGTAAGCATGGTTATTACTAAGAATGCACGTAAATCTTAAATGACAATATGAAACATGCTTTGAAACACATGATTACAAATTGAAAGCTGTGAGGAAAACCATCACCAATTACCATGACAACCACTAACACGATATAGGAAAAACAGGTATGTAAGACAAATTATGATTTGATTGGAAGAATATCAAATATCGGATTTTCAAACTCAAAACAAATTCAGAATTTAAAAAATTTGTCCAAATATCTGAGCAAAGAATGACAATGTTAATAATTGAGTGATAATTGATTATCATAAATATAACGTTAAGTATAACAACATATTTGCGTAATTATGATGGAATAGAGCAACTTTGTACATTCATTACACAATTGTACTGTAGGAAAAGAGAGAGAGAGAGAGAGAGAGAGAGAGAGAGAGAGAGAGAGAGAGAGAGAGAGAGTGAAAGAGAGTACATGTGTCTCTCCCTTTAAGTGCCATATCCGGAGACGTAGGCGATCGTGGCGTGCCACAAATCTCTGTTCCTAGCTGTCTGGATCAGCTCCACCTCCCGCTTACCCACACATATCTCTCTAATCAATGCATTCAGACTGGTCATCCAATTCATCCGTTTCTTTCCTCTACCCCTCCTTCCTTCTATCTTTCCAGTCAATGATAAATTTTCAAGACCGTCCTTTCTATATGTCCTACAAAACTCATTTGCCTAGTCCTTATCTCTATAATCAGCTTTCTCTCCACACCAGCTCTTCTTAATACCTCTTCATTGGTTACTCTGTCAGTCCATGGAATCCTCATCATGCGTCGGAGGAACCACGCTTTCTCATGTCTGATGTTATTGACCATGCTTCACTTCCATACATCAGCACAGGGTAGATGTAACAATTCAGTACTCGTAATCGAGTCTCCATTCTGTTTGTCATGTTTCTTGGGATTTTCTCCAGCTTTGTACATGTGTACGTGTTTGAAAATATGTTCAATTATGTTTATGAATGTTTGTGTATATTTTAAGTGTGTGCTGTGCATGTGTGTGTTTGTGTGTGTGTGTGTGGGGGGGGGGTGTGTGTGTATGTGCGTGTGTGCGTGGTTTGTATGCGTGTGTGTGTCTGTGTGTCTTAAATCAGCACATACTTGAAAATTATTCGTTTTTACCGTAAATCACCAGTTGTTTCTGGAGGTTGTTCGGTCAAGTGTGTGGAGGGGGGCGTGACAGGGAGACCCGCGGGGAACATCATTACAAACCGGTTAGAGACGACGACTGCATGGGCCTCGGCCAAGGACCCGTCAAGATCAGCGGTAATCATGCTTGGTCGCACCGGCCAACCACCCCGTCACTCTTCCTCCACGATTCGCTCCCCTGCCGCTAGTCACGGCTCGATCACAGTTACGAAGCCCGTGCATCCCTCTGGCAATAATGGGGTACACCTACCTCCACACGCCCACCCGTCAATGTCATATTGTACGTATCGTGACGTACACCTAACTACCCGCCCCTCTCCCCTCCTATCACTCTCTCTCTCTCTCTCTCTCTCTCTCTCTCTCTCTCATATTTGTGACTAGAGATTTATCCCTTCCCTATCTTACATTCTTTCTTCCTCTCCCTCAATTTTCCTTCTCTCTATTCATCTCGTATTTCACTCTTTCTATTTGCTTCTCTTTCTATTTATACGACACATAAGCACATGCATATATTCCTTTTTTTGATCTCTCTTCCCTCTTCTCCTTAAAATCCTCCCCTTTATCCTATTTCATGATAAATCTATATCATTATCTCTCTCTCTCTCTCTCTCTCTCTCTCTAGCTACCCCTTTCGCAAATCCCCGTCCATCATTATCTTTCTCTCTTTTTCTGTATCTGCAGTTTCTATCATATTTATTCCTCCCCCTCACCCCTTCACTCCTTCCCTAACCTCCTCTCTCTTCCACCCCCTTCCCTCTCTACTCCGCCCCACCCTCCCCCCTCTCTCTACCCCTTTTCTCCCCCTCTCTCTCTTTCCACACACATCCTAACAGAATTTGATCGAAGACCCCGCGGATGCCGTTAACACAGACCGTGAATGGCTGTTGACATTAAATTGATCCTAAATTCATTTCAGCGAGTGAATTAAAACTATAAGCTTTTACTCGCTTTACGTTTAGTTGAGCGCGCGCAAGCCAAAGCCAGCGGGGAATAGACCGCTCCTCCCTTCACTCCCTCGCCAAGCTAGCAAACCAAAACCAGAGGAAGAAAGACGAAGCAGAAGCAGAAGAAGAAGGAGGAGGAGGAGGAGAAGGAGAAGGAGGAGGAGAGAGAAAGAGAGAAAAGATAAATAGAGGAGTCTCCTCCCCTCTCGGTCCCGGCGCGCAGGTCCCTATGGCCCCCACTAATGGATTAAGTTCCCCCTGCTAAGAAAATATAAGGAGCAGGACGAAATAAGTAAAGCGTAAGGAAAATAGTGGGCAAAAATAACGCCAAATTTTCGCTAATTTCTCAGCGCGCAAATCCCAGACGTCCTTCCATCACACTTTACCCACGCCATAGGTAATGATTTTAACCACGCAATCTTGTCAAAATCTTTTCTTCTTATTTCAGCATTTTCTTCAAGCCCCTGCCTGTTTTCTCTTACTCTCGACAAGCATCGCAATCTCGCCGTGCCTCGTTGCTTGTCTCGTTATTTCGGTTCTCGCTCTGTTTTTTTCTTTACTCGTCCTTTCATTCCGTTACTGTGTAAATGTTGATGGGAACGATACGGTGATGGCTGCTTGGTAGCTTGTCGTGTTAAGACTTACAAATTGAAAGCTCGAGTCACAATTTAGATCCGCTCCAAAGAACGGAAAGCAGCTGGAAAGATCCCTAGGTAGGTAAATTCTGCCAATAAAGAGGAGGGGCGAGTAGATTATGTCCACTGCCTGCATTCTACTCAACAATCTATATCTAGTTAAATTGGAATTATTTCGGGATTTTCTTCTACATAACGAGTCGGTTGTATTGTGTTCGATCTAATGTACATTATGCGAACGGGTGTGTCCTACATTAAAATCACTCTACAGTAATATCTATATAACCCTCACTCTGTCAGTATTTTGAATGACAGGATAAAACATCATGATTACGTCATCACTTATTTTTTAAATTCGCGGATTTCTATAGGTGAGTATGGCAGCAATGTCTTCATCCCTGTATTGCGATCACAATGCTTACATCGTTGTAATTATTACAACGATGTACATCTGAATGTGACGAAAAAGAACTTATCAGAGTTTTAACTGATTTAATGCCTTCTACCAATCGCGCGCAATGAAATGCTGCTCCAAAGTGTAGAACTGGAGTAGAAAATGTGCCAGCGGCGCATAAAGAGTTAACTCTCCTTCTGTGCCAGACAATAATCATGCTTCTCTATGGGATTTCTGTGTATTACCGGTAAAAATAAAAACATGAAAAGTAGCACATAAGGAGTTAATTCCCTCTGTGCAAGACTCTGCTCTATGGCGTTTGTATATTTTACCGGTGTCAATAATGCAAAAAAGTCGCATAAGGACTTAACTCCTTTTGTGCCAAGCAAGGTGCTTCTCTTCTCTTTAAGACATGTGTGTATTGCTGCAACAGAAATGTGACCTTGGTACATACAAATTAGATGAATGTATTAATCCTTAATCTGCTCTGAAGTATTACTAGTATTCGGTTGTAGGTTAAGTCACATGGCATCATGTGCCCTATAAAATGAGATTCCATTGGTTAGCTCTCATACGTCCGAGGTGAGAGCGGGGGAGTGTGGGTTGCGGGGTGGGGTGGGGTGGGGGGGAGCTTATCCTCCGGTTCCCCTGAAACCTCACAGCTATTGTACGGGGACCCAGCATTACATTCTTGTTTAGCAGGATATAGTGTGTTTCGATAATGTAAACATGGGCCATCAAAATTCAAGATTATGTCTATGATTAATTTAGAACAAATATATAGCTGTACACTATTACCAATCATGTGCTGATTACAGTATATTTCTAAGGTCATAATTACCATCAGCATCTTCTCAGCATTCACTCCAGGATGAGACACTATGCTTCGCGCCATTGCTTGTACTTCTAGAGAGAAAGAGAGAGAGAGAGAGAGAGAGAGAGAGAGGGAGGGAGGGAGAGAGAGAGAGAGAGAGAGAGAGAGAGAGGGAAGATAGAGAGAGAGAGGGGGGAGAGAGAGAGAGAGAGAGAGAGAGAGAGAGAGAGAGAGAAAGAGAGGTGGGGGAAGTGGGGAAGAGAATGAGACAGTTAGAGAGACAAACAGAGAAAGACAGTGAGACATGGTGAGGCTGACAGAGAGAGATAGGGACAGACACAGACAGAGAGTGAGAGAGGGGTACGATGAACGAAAGAAGGAGGGTATGTAAGGAAATAACGTGAAAGGAATCGGGGTGGACGAGGTGGAGAAAGGAAGGGAGGGGAAAAGAGAGGGAGAGGGGGAGTGAAGGAGTTATGAGGGAAGAGAGACAGAGACGAGCATGGTCCCTCGGCGGTCCTGTGCCTACCCATCTGTACCCCCACCAGACATGCTGAAGGAGCCGCTACACGTTCAGCGATGTGCATCGGCATACGAGCTGTTGTCTTAAAACAGCCTCGAGTATCTGTCTAGTCTCAAACGTCTCTCTCTCTCTCTCTCTCTCTCTCTCTCTCTCTCTCTCTCTCTCTCTCTCTCTCTCTCTCTCTCTCTCTCTCTCTCTTCCCCTCTCTCTTCCCCTCTTCCCCTCTAGCTCTGTTATTCTCTCTCTCTTACTCTCTTTCTCCCCCTAGCTCTCCCTTCTTTCTTTCACTCTCTCCCCTCTCTCCCTCCCTCTCTCTATCTCTCTCTGTTATTCTGTCCCCCATGTCTCTCTTCCTCTCTCTTCACCCCCCCCCCCCCTCTCTCTCTCTCTCTCTCTCTCTCTCTCTCTCTCTCTCTCTTTCCCTCTCCCTCTCTCTCCCTTAAGTATGTTTCCATTCAATCCACTTTGAGCCTGGACTCTTTCCCCTATCGTTCATGATTATATTCATAATCCTAAATTTTTTTTTCTCTTTTACTGCAACAATATTCCTCGGTGTAGTATATTCATTATTCATATCAGTATAAATGAAATACCGGTCGAATTAAACATTGACATCAGCAACAAAGACACATGCACGCACTTTCACGAGGAATGGGTGGAGATGGCAGGAGAAAAGGAAATAAGAAATAACATTTTAATTAAATTACGTTCTTGTGTTCATTTTCTTTTAGTTGGTTAATTGAAAGATGGAGATGCTATCATCAAAAGAGCATGTAATTAGTATGTTTCGACGTATGCCGCTAAATTCCGACATAAAAATAAAAATACTGTTAGGAAGTCACTACACCGAATTGAGAATTATTAGCATTATTAGAAGGGGGAAATATTATTTTATCAAAGAAATGCAAAAAAATGCATAAACACAACTCAACTAATAATGTACACATTTCTAATCAATGTATGATTTTTTATTAAAATGCGTTCCACCAAAAAATCCTTTTCTAGCGCTACATGCTACCAAACATTAAACAATAAAGTGGGTGTAGCAGTGATGATTTTCGTCATCAATTTGCATTCTATAGAATATCTTGGATGGCTGAAGAAAGAGCTTGCTTTGCCCTTCACTTTCGGGCTTCAACGACTTCACTGGTAGTCACGTGATATAATCGAGCGTATGTATACCAGTCGATCTACCGTAGATCGTAAACTCGCAAAGTGCACTCGAAAAGAGACTTGACGGTCACTATATTAAAAGCACCAAGTCTTGCGTTTCCATCGAGGCATCCTTGAAGAAATCATGTTCAGATATAAGCATTCGGCGGTGTTGGGTGTTTTTCAATATAGCTAGCTGCATTATGGAAAGGAAAGTGATATAAGGCGTGGTGAAGATGAAAAGGGAGATGGGGAGGATGAAGATGAGGATGATGGCGGCTTTGTGAATGTTGTTGAGATGTGAGTGCCGGGGGGCAAGTCGTATCGGAACAAGGTACTTGAGGCAAATCCAAGATTACAACAGAATTACGCCCATTGCCATTGAAGTATTCCGGCTTTCTACTTTGTTTTAATATGGGATTATTGACGGAGAAGGAGCGATGGAGAGTGAGAACGAGAGAGAGTAAGAGAGAGGCGACGGAGAATGAGAGATGGTTGAGTAATAGAAGAGGTTTATAGGACCTCTCGGTAAATCAAAGGAAGCTCATAAAAAGCGGGAAAATTGACTCCCATTCTTCGGCGATCGCTTTCCCACCAGCTATGAGGAACGGGGCGGTGTGGGCCGAACCCCACACTCACGCACCCACCCACCCACTCTCCCTCACACTCTCGCTATCATCCTGGCCACTTGCCTTGGTCAGCGAGAGCGAGCGAGCGAGCAAACGGGTGAGCGGGGCGGGGCGGGATGGCGGGGGGTTTGTCGGCGGCGTTTGCAACGCGATACCCGGGCTCTGCGGGGAGCGACGAGCGGAAGGCTGGTGCTCCTTCACACAAGCGTTCAGGAAATGGAGCAATTTCTTGTCGTGCCTGGCTATAGCAAGCTATATAGACAGGCCGTGCGTAAGGGCTTCTAAAAGTTATATTGTTCTTTTGCTCTCTAAATCTCTTTCTCTCTCTCTCATCTGTCGCCTATGTCTCTGTCTCTATCTCACTTCAACTGTCTAAGTCTATCTAATGTCCCAACTCTCTCTCTCTCTCTCTCTTTCTCTCACTCTCTCTCTCTCTCTCTCTCTCTCTCTCTCTCTCTCTCTCTCACACACACAAACATATATACACTTACATAACACATAAATGCACACATAAACATTTTCTTCTTTCTTTATTTCTTCATATTGCCCTCTATCTTTCTCAATTCTTTCTCTCTCCTTTCTCTCTTGACCTCTCTTTTTAAGTTTTTTTTCCTACTTTCTTTCCACAATCTTTCTTTAGTTTATACATTATTCATACTGCCTTTATTTTGTCTCTCTTTCTCTACATCTCACTCTCCCTCCCTCCCTCTCTCTCTCTCTCTCTCTCTCTCTCTCTCTCTCTTTGTCTCTCTCCCTCTCTCCTTCTATCTATCTCTCTTTCTCTCTTTCTCTCTCTCTCTCTCTCTCAAACTTACACTTTCTGCAAGACTGTTCCTCTTTTTTCTCTCTTTAGCACCTCTCTCATCATCATGATTTCGGCTAATAAACACTGTGTAAGAAGAGGGACTTATTTCATCCATTATATCATGTGTATTTGTTTGATCATATTATTGTCATGTTTCTGGCAACATTCCATGAACGTTTAATGCACGTATATAAGTCTATGAAAAATTTAAGGTGTGCGAGGAGATAAAAATGATTGGAATATGATACGGTCGGGACCAGCATACTATACATTTCATTTCACCAACTTGACCTGTCTCGTGGTAAAATTTACATTTTGACAAAAGGTAGAACCAGCTCAAAGCACGTACATGTTTTGCGTATAGACGATGGCAATAATCACGTCAATAATACGACATGAGTGTACGGTGGTGGAATGGTTTTTATTGGAAGTGGTATTTCAATGCAATAGTGATGACAATAATAGCATATCCATTTTGAGGGTGTTATTTAGTAATTTTTCATTTTTTTTTTCGTATTTGATGCTCTTTCTTGCACCAGGAGTATACAAATCTTACTGAGATGGTGCATTATGAAATGTTAATGATTATAGTAGTATTTGTAAATGATGGTCCCATATTTCAATACGCTATTTATGATGTTCTGAATTGTATATTCAAGTACAAGTATTGAAACCATTTTGTATTAAGGAACTTTTCCTGGAACACGTTCTTTATCATCGTGATTAATTAACATTCATAAGTCTTTCATTCTAACAATGTCGTATGAACAAAGAAAAAGAACAATATAAAAATGGAGTCACTTAGAAGTCAAATCAATTCAATCTTGGCAACGGCAATTGTGGTGCTAGCGGTTTTGTCATTGGCATCAGTAATTATAAAGTTAATGATGAAGATAACGATGATAATTTTTTTTTTTTTTAATCAAATCATATTTATTTCATAATATCTTTCGACCATAACAAAATATAACATAACATAATATATTTCTGTTTATAACAATACCACAGCAAATGTATACTTTAAATATAACATATTCTATAGAATAGTTCTACAGCAAAATTATGTTTCTCCATCTACTGTCAAATGATACAAATTTATTATTTTTGATATAAATGTAATGTTCAACAGAGCGATAAAAATTCAACATAGATTTAAATGCGTTTAATGATAATGTACCATCTCTGCCTTTGTTAGAAAAAATATAATATTTGGCGTATAAAATAACAAAATTGAATTTAACTCCTATATTTTCATAAAATCCAAAAAGAAAGTTATTTTTAGTTAATGTAACTTTATCTTCTAAAATAAAATGTTGTACGTCCATAATAAAACCTCTAGTAATTGGGCAATCCCAAAATAAATGTTCTATAGACTCCTCATAGTTATTACATAATGAGCATGAGTCGGACTTCGAAATATTCAGTATTTTGAGATATTTGTTAACTCCAAGTATACGATGAATTAATTTAAACTGAAAATAACGAATACGTGTTGATAAACAAGATTTAATAGGTACTAAACATATTTTGGACCAATCTAAATTTGGAACATTTAAAAGAGTGTTCCATTTATCGATTGCTTTTGGGGGATTGAACATTTGTTGAACACTCAAGCTATGAATATATCGACAGACTCTCTTCACTTTCATTATGTTTTTAATCATAGTTTCCTGAGAAGTAAGAATTACCTCTGTACACTTCGGAATATTTCTCCTCCAGTTATGAGGAATAGCTGTTTTCACAGTATAGAATTCTAGAAAATTGCAATCAAATTTGTGTTTGTTTTTGAACTCAAAGAATGTAAATGTATTACCGTTTTCATCGAGAAGATCTGATAGTTTAAATATACCCTTTTCATACCAAGATTTTATAAACAACATTTTCTGCCCATCTCGAACCATAGTATTATTCCATATAATTTGTTGTTTACATTGAGCTATATTAATATTTGTGTCTAACGTTAGTGAAGCCCATGACTGAGCAACATCCCGAATGAAAGCATTTTTAATGGATACTACCCTAGCATCAGCTTTATCTATGTTACTATACCAAAAAAGATTTCCTCCAAATGGACCTAAATAATGATCATAAAAACATTTCCATTGTCCGACATTACTTTCATCGAGTAAACGTTTAACCCACGCAATTTTTAAGCCCAAAGTAATGGAGGGCATATGTACCATTTTCAAACCTCCGTCCATATAATCTCCAATTAATGTTTTCCGACTTATTTTATCTGGTTTTCCACTCCAGATGAATTTAAAGATTAAAGATTCAACCTCTTTTAAGAAAAATTCTGGTGGATTTGGAAGGACGGAGAGAAGGTAAATTAATTGTGATAATCCTAGTGATTTTACTATAGCAATCTTGCCGATTGGAGTTAGATCTCTCATCGACCAGGTTCGAAGGATATTTTTCATTTTTTGTAGTTTGGGTGGAAAATTTAATTCAAAAGTGTCTTTTAAATGTATCGAAAATTGAACACCCAAAAAGGTAATAAAACCCTCGTTAATAGTTAACCCAGATGAAGCAATGTCCGGTGGGTTAGCTTTATAATAACCCAGAATAAGCAATTTTGATTTATTTCTGTTTAATGCCAGCCCTGATAGGCATTTGAATCTTTCTAGTAAATCTAAAACTCTAAACAAATCGTCACGACCTTCAAGATACAGTACAGTATCATCAGCATAAGCATTATATTTTATTTCTGTGTCATTTATCTTTATTCCTCTGATCAAGGTGTCTTTTCTAATTCTAAGGCTTAATATTTCACCACATATAATGAAAAGCAGTGGACTTAATGGACAACCTTGTCTTACACCGCACGATACCTTGAAAAAATCTGATGTATAACCATTGTTAATAACACATGAAGATATATCATTATATAAAAGAGTAATCCAGTTAATTAAGTCTGCGCCAAAATTAAAAAATCGTAACGCTTTCAATATGAATGAGCATGCTGATGATAATGCTGATGACGACGACTACGGTGACGGCGATTGGTATATGGTATTGAAGATAATGGTGAGGAGGAGGAGGATGACGAGCAAGATAGTGTGCGGTGGTATGATAATGACGTTGGTATTGGTGATGCAATGTGGTGGTGATGTAAAGATGATGATGATGATGATGATGATGATGATGATGATGATGACTAAAGATAAAGTAAGTAAAACGACGAAGGTTAGGATGATGATGATAACAATAACGACGATGATGTAACATGGAATGTAGTGGCTAGAGTGACAGTGACATATAGAACGACATATAGTGATGACAATGATAACAACGAAGACGATGAGGAAGAAAATATGATGGTGCTGCTGCTGCTGCTGCTGATGATGATGATAATGATGATGATGATGATGATGATAATAATAATGTTGTTGATGATGATGATGATGATGATGATGGTGTTGATGATAATGATGATAATGTTGATGATGATGATGATGTTGATGATGTTGATGATGATGATGATGATGATGACGACGGCGTTGACGTTGACGGTAATGATACTGATGACGATGATGGTAGCGACGAAGAAGGAGGAAGAGGAACGTGGTGGACGGCGTTAGGAGAGAGATAGCGGCGGGGCATTGATGACGACAGTGATGAAAACGTTCATGATGATGATAATGATAATGATGTCCATGATGATAATGATGATGATGATGATGATGATGATGACGATCATGATAATGACCATGACGCTTCACGAGGACAATAGAAAGTATGGTAAGTGGACCTATCTTGTTCTAGGCAGAACCTTTCGAAACCTAACTTGTCAACCGGCAAACTCCATTGGGGGTTAAGGCTTCTTCGTGATGGTGCTTGAATCGGATTACTGGCATGCTAGAGGAGGAATCGATGGGTAGGTAAACCGGGAGGACAAGGAGAAAGAAGGAGAAAGGCAAGGAGGAGGCGAGAGGAAGGAGGGAAGGGGAGATGGCGCGAGGAAGTGCGCTGCTTTAGTGGTAGAGCTTAGAATCCTTTTGGGGGTACAGTCATACCCGACTGGAATGAGGGGACGCAGAAGGAGGGGGAGAAATAAATAAAGAGATAACAACAAATAATAATAGTACTGATAAGGATATTTATTATTGAACAATGGTAATGGTAAACAACAGCAATGATAATTATATTGAAATGATGATAATGATAAAAGCGAAAAATGTAACTAGGCCATCTAAGAAGAGCAAGAAGAACTGATTAAAGAAGATGATGATAAAGGAAACACACATTCTCTGCGTAATCGTGGATAGCGTTGATGAGCTACTGACAGGAATATACCAAGCAACAGAAATTAAACAGAAAGACACAAATAAATGGGAATGAAACAGAAACAATGCGAAATAATGAAAAAGCAAACATAAACTACGGAGCAACAAAAGAAAGAGAGAATTGGGTCCTTGTATAGGTAGGTATGTGCATTGATATTTTGTTAAGACGTGTCGGTTAACTAACCTCTGACATTATTGACCGACTCACGCCTTGGTTTGATAAAGCTTTATGGAAATTCGGGGGCACCCACTGTCACCTATTCATCTACCCCATACACCGTTACGATTCATAAGTCATTAGAATCAGACGACGAGAAACTGAGACCGCCCTTAAATGCCACCAAATTACCACACCCTTTCCCAGCAAGGGGGTGAGGATATTATGTAACACGGGTTACCCAAGCCTTATTTGTCAGCGGAAATCAGGCCTGAGATTATGGCGGGGAAGACAGGAAAGCGACACACTGTTATGAAATTTTCATCACCCATAAACATGTTATGAATCCGCCCTAATCAAATAAAAGAGTGCTCGTCAGAGAGCGAACCCTTCGACTTCAGCAGGCGTGCCTGTGCATGGGAGCCAGAAGCTCGCATGCTTTCCGGTTCTTCCCGCGTCTTTTAGGCTCCAATCCTCCTCGTGGTGCGGGCGTGCAGGGAAGATGGTAGCTTTCATGCTTCGGTATAAGCATTATCTCTCTTGAATAACCGATGCACCCCACCCCTACCGTCACCCCCTTCACCCCCCCCCCCCCCCCCACGTTCCATGCTTTTAGATTTCCTCCCGCGAAGTCTGACGGTTTCCGAGAGAGGTTTGGCGTCAGAGGAGGGTGGCCTAATCCCTTGGTGGCCGGCTCAGAGAGGGAGACAAAAAGGGGGCAGAAACCAGGCGGGCGAGCGGGCGGGAGGAGACACCATCGAATGGGAAGAAGAATCAGCCCAAGGCAAAGATTGACTTCTTTTCCTGATCGCCTGCCCTCGACTTTTCCTAACCATAATCACGCCTCATCTTGATTACAGTACTGATCTGATGACATACCCTTGCCCTCCTTTGTGAGTAACTTTCTACCCCCTTCTCTAACTGACTTACTCAGGCTGTAACATTACTTGAGATTGCTTTCTGGCTATGAATGACACTTAGCAATGTTTTTTCAAGGAATGGTAATGTAAAAAAAAATACCATGAAGAAAAAAAAAGGTAGAAAATGAAAACCAAAGAGAGTAAGATAGAGAAGCCGCAAAGGAAGTAGTGGACAGAGGATGGCAATTAATATAGAAATACAACGAAAGACCGGGGAGGGGGAGGGGGGCATCTCCTTGTGTACCGAATCAACTTCTTGCGTGCTGATGTAATGAATCCATGCTCATTTGGACTCCACACCCATTATTCATGTTCACAAATGATCAAACAAAACTCATAAGATAAATAGTCACATAGCCCCTCCTCTGTACTTATTACGTGGATTCTATACACCGTTGTATGTTCTTTTATTCTTTAGACACCGCTGTATATGCTCTTCTATACTTCTATACACCGTTATATATGTTCTTCTATTGTCCTATACACCGTTGTTTATGTTCTTTTATTCTGCTATACACGGTTGTATATGCTCTTCTATTCTTCTATACACTGTTGTATATGCTCTTTTATTCGTCTATACACCGTTGTATATGCTCTTTTATTCTTCTATACACCGTTGTACATAATCTTCTATTATTCTATACACCATTGCACATGTTCTTCTATTCTTGTACACACCGTTATAAATGTTCTTCTATTCTTCTTTTTACCGTGGTATATGTTCTTCTTGTATATACCGTGGTCATGGTGGTATATGTTCTTCTACAAACCGCGGTATATAATCTTCAATATGTTCTTCTATATACCGTGGTATGTATTCTGCTTTATATCGTGGTATCTATGCAGTACTTTTGTATTCTTGGTCTGCAAAAGTGTTATACCATATTTTTTTTCGCGGGAAACAGGGAAGAAAGATGGAAACTGGTCGATAGACTAATAACAGCCTCTCCGTCATGAATGCCCAACTAGTATTTGCCGTTCACAATGTCAACATCGCACGAGACGGATTAAGACGTAATTGCACTTTTGGCGATATGCATACAGCCATGCTAATACGGCGAGATTGGCTTAACAACATGCAAGACGGCGTTGGAAGGGAGAGATTAATTTCATTACTTTCCTGTCAACCAGAACTGAGGCGGGTTACTCACAGCGACATGTCATGAAGTCAGCTTAACAGTATTGCCTTCTCCTCCCCCATCTCCTACTCTTTTCCTGACGGTTTATTTAATTTGGTTCGGGGTATAGGAGGCGCACTTTTGGCCCAGAAATGACAGCGATGTTATACTACGACATAGCAAATCATACAGATCGTAAGAGAGACCTCTGGGAGAAGGCGACAATGGGAGAGTGACCAAGTTCCCCACCCATGGCATTTTTTACGAATGATGTTGCTTTTGTTGAATATGCGCAAGAGTTGTGCATGCACATATCTATAGAATGCAATTATACATGTTGGCCCCTATTTCGTGTACCTGCAAAATATTTAAACTACCCTCGTAGATTAAGTTAACCAAACCAAACTCCCATGCCCTTATCTGATTTGCATACTCAAACCTTTAACCCTATAACCCCCAATATCAGTTCGTGTTTTATAGGCGAAAGTGTTATAGACGAATAGACAATTAATGACACGGTAATACATATGCTTACCACGTGCAATATTAATTCATTGGGTGAAATAAACATGTCCATGAAGAAAGTCGCTGCTCATTGTTCATTGTCCGTCAGTATAAAAGGAATGTTGGATAGGCCCACGTTTGCACTGTACCATGTAGATGTTCATTCTATGTCATGTGTAAAACGCAGGCGTATTCCCAAATGAGGCAATTACATGTAGGCCTATAGGCAGTATGTTTTAGGGACACAAACACAATCAGAATTCAGAAGCTGTCCACTTATGCCCATCTTCATTTTGCAAACAATCTCCGAGTCCCTTGCTATTGGCGGATGCTCCTTTTTTTTTCTCAGAGCTCGTCATTGTCGAAACAATGTGCTTAGTTATATGTGAACGTTCACATCTTCAGTCACTCATATTTCGTAGAGCAAATCCTCTTCTATTTGCTTTAATACGGAAGATCGCCTATTTATCAATGTTATTTGAAATACTTGGAACTTAGCAGTGTCCATTACTGCATTTTCCCTCCCGAGTTATTTCATGGACAATATCGTGGAAATGTTTTTTTTTCTGTATCCGCCATTGATACGATAATAATTCCCATAAAGCAGCGTTTCATCTGGTGCATGATAGGTTAAAGCAAAGACCGTACGGTCTTTGGTTAAAACGATAGTTCACCTTGAATATAGTTTAGTTCGATAAAAGCAGAAACATGAAAGAAACATAATTAGTGAAGGTTTGACGAAAATCGGTCTAAGGAAAAGAAAGTTATTAGATTTTGAAATTTCAATTTTGTGACGTCACTTGCGATGTGCTTCCCTGTTATGCTGTGTACAATATAATTAGATAAATTGATCTTTTTCGTTTTTGACAACGGAATGATTTTTTTTTATACATGTACACAACATAATACATGTATGAGAATACGAGAGCACCTCGCACGTGACGTCAGAAAATCAAAACTTTCAAAGATCATAACTTTCGTTTCCTTTGACGGATTTTCATCGCAAATTCACTAATACATGTACATGTACGTTTCTTTCATGGTCTCCTTTTATTGAAACCAATTTGATTTAATTTAATTTTAGTGTATCACAACACGTATACTGGTACTGTTTATATACCTGCTCACTCACACTCTATACCACTTTCACTCAATCGTGTCTCTTTCACTCTCTCTCATTGAATCACTTTTTTAATGTATACATTTTACACACACACACACACATACACACACACACACACTCTCTCTCTATCTCTCTCTCTTTCTCTCTCTCTCTCTCTCTCTCTCTCTCACTCACACACACACACATACCACTGCATTCACAACCTCAATGAAGCAACAGGTGACCAAAACAAACGAACACAGCTTGCAACAATATACATGTCGAGTTCAGATTGAACTTTACTACATCAATAGTCTCACACATTCAACAGAGAAAAAGAGTTTAAAAATGAAAGAGGAAAATACTGAAATACTTACATGAAAACCAGATACAAGGAGACAAAACAGCACTTTACAATGTAAATACAGTCAACTTGTGAAATTCAACCAAGCTGAAGATTTGACAAGTTTGGGATTGAGAAAATTAATTCACCGGATCTGAAGTTAATCTCGTAAAATAAATTTATGGCAGAAAATAGTGCAACATGGGTTGTACTTGCTATTAAAGACGAATGTGTACATAATTAAGGGAAGTGACTCATTCCAAGAATGCTCAGTTGAGTTACCATGAATGTCATAGTGACCGTGTCCATTTTAAAACTTCCTAGTAAATAAGGGATATCAGGTTGGGCTTTTATTTACGAGCACATACTCTTTCAAAAAATGTTTGTAGTGAACATAAATAATTATAAAACGGTCCTTCATTCCCACTTTTTCTTACAAATATATTAAGGAGGATACTTATTCCACAAGAACACAGAAATGTTGGATTCTTAAAATATACAATCTTAACCTTTTTGTACACTGTATATGCTTTTGTAAATATTTTATTTTGGTCATTAATTAAATTATGAATATTGTCAGAGAAAGATAATGGAAGATTACTGTACAAAACTATCACATTGATACATTTATGAAAGCATCAAAATAAAAGAGAACTCAACTTTGTACATGTATACAGGTTTATATATGTGCAACACATCAACAAGAATTACAGCTTAGATTTCAAAACTATATATGTTGCCATTTAAAACGGTAGGTAAATACATGTATAAAACACTGTTTGGTCCTTCTCTGAACTTAAGATTATGCAATACATGTACATGTATACGGTCACACCCCTTGATTCTCACTACAAACTTGATGTTTCCAGCAAAGTAACGTTATGACAACAGCACTCTGTCTACCAAGATTACATGTACTACGTACGACATTTTTCAGAGAAAAATGGCAGATTTACAAAAATTTGCATATGGATGACCCATGACGTCAAAATCTTGTTTTTGAGCTTCCCTTCTTGCAAGATAGATACCTGCACCTACCCACGTGCACACACAAGAATCAGTTGGGTTTATTGCCATTATCATTTGCATTCGTTATCAAATCAAACTGAACATGTACAACCAAGCAACATTCAGCCAGCTGACATACATACTTGTATATAGATACTCCGATAACTCGTATGCCTATTTCATCGCTTGTTCCTCACGTTTATGAGGTGATTCAATCATTTGAGATCTTTATAAATCGCCCCTGCCTACAACTCCAGATCACCAATACAGTGATTATGGTACATGTAGTCAGAAACTTGGAATCAGTGTGATCCATTCTACATGTAGAAGAAAATCACGAGAAATGTAGTTTGCAACAGAATCTATTGCATTTCATTTCCATAATTTACAGTTACATGTTGCTTGGAACAATACTGCAATAATATTTATCGACATGATAGAAATGGCATAATTACATTTACAGTACAGTACGTGTATGAAGTTCAGATTCCATGCGTTACACATCTCAGTAAAAAATCCAAAGATTTGCTTGTACATTTTTTTAAGGAACGGTTTTGTACACAGAACTAGTACATGTTCATGTAAATGTGACTTCAAAGGTCCTGTGGAGTTTCCTAAAAACTACAAAGGTCCAAAAGAATTTCCAAAAAAAAAATTATGTAGTTCTGAGTGTGAAATCATTTGTGAATTTCACCATGAATTGGTAGTACAGTACATGTATATGTATCTCAACAATGCCAAATGTCTTTAAAGCAGTAACAGACAGGACTAAAACTTCATTTTTTAAAAGATTCCTCCAGAGACCTGAAGCAGCTATCTCAGACGTGAAACTTTAATCTCAAGCAAAGAACTGGTGGCTACATCAAATAAAGATCACATACACCCCTGTACATTGCCTCAGACTCTTGCATTTTTTGCTCGGTCCCAAGACGTAAAACCAGTAACCACACTCAAAATTCAGGAATGATCATTTTCAGTGAGAATTACCTGTACATGTACTTACATTCCATTGTACACATATACGGTATATACATGTATATATACTACACAGATATACCAGCAAACCTTCAAAGAAACTGTACAATATTTACACCTTCAGTGCCCACACTGCACAGAAAAATCCTAAATTGTTCATTTGTCTAAAAAATACATCTCTCATATGTTATTCTAGTTAATTGTACAAAAGTAGTAATAATCAGGAGTGCGATATCAAATAGTGCAGTAAATTGCATCAAGCTTACATGGAAACCCACTTTTAAAATACATGTACATGTAATTTATAACAAGATTTAGGATTTTTGAAGTGGTCTAAAAAATGTGCCTGTGTAGGAACACATAAATAATTACATGCCTGCAGAATTATTACCCCCTCCCCCTCAATCCCTTTCCCCTTAAAACAATTTTCATTTATGTCTGGTTCTGTGTTTCTATGGCAAGCTAAACCACTGTCCAGAAGAGAAAATTCTCATGCTAAAACACAATGTACATCTATTTACACACTATATACAAACATCCCTTCAATCAATCTTTTTCATTTTTAAAATGGAAGTTGTGTTGCATACACTACAGATGAATTCTTATACACTGAGGTAGATTTTTTCTAGATCACTTTGCAGCCTTTATGTCAATGTCAAATGGAGGCAAAGTACAAAGTGTCTAGTTTTACAGAGCTGTAGAAAAGTGGAATACTGTGTTAAGGAATGATATGTTACATTGGTTACTGACCACATCTGTTAATATCAAATGTAATAAAAAAAATCAAATATGCAATGTAAGACTATTCCATTGAGACGATTGAAAGGCATTGATTTGCTTGCCGTCACATAAATTTGCACAGCACATTATTTCAGTTCAGACATGGCACTTCCATACAACCATACTTCCTGAATCCATCAATAAAATCTGTCATGAGAAATAGAAAGCATAAACATGAAGTTTAAAAACTTTCTTAGAAGGGACAAATCTAAAACATGTCAAATACATTTTTTTACAATTTACACAATATTTACAAAAACAAATTTTACTGAAATACAGGCCCCTTCCCTTATCTGAAGTCTATAACATTCAACTGATTCAAGTGGCCTACTCTATTCCCTGACAAAATAAGGATTTCTTCTTTCTCAAATTTTTGCTCCTCATTGTTACCTACATACATGTTACTTTCGATAATGGAAGAGGCCCATATCAGATACCAATACCATCAAACTTGCTTACTTTCTCCTTGATCGAGTGGTTCTCTTTTGAGCTGGCGATGCCTTAACTTTAGGCTGGGCCTTTCCCTTTGCCCTGGTGACTTTTGGCGATGCCTTGACAGGTGATGGGCTCTTTGCCTTGGCTGCTCCCCTCTTACCTCTTGTGGGCTTTGGGGAGGGTGCTGCAGCAGCAGCGACAGCTTTCTTCTTGCTCACTTTGGGCGTGGCTGGTGCTGCTGCCACCTTACCCCTTCGAGTGACCTTGGGCGATGGCTTCGGAGAAGCTGCTTTGGGGGACTTGGGGACAGCTTTGGATCGTCCACCTCTGGTCTTCTTCGGCGACGGTGCTGCGACAGGCTCTGGCTCTGGAGCAGACCTCTTGGCACCTCGCTTTGGTGCTGCTGGTTTTGCCTCTGCGGTTGGCTTCTTTCCTCCCTTTGCAGCTTTCACTGGAGATTTGACTGGAGTCGCCACTTTCTTGCCTCGAGTGGCCCTCTTAGCCGGTGCCTTTGCTGGTGTGGCCTCAACTGGCTCTGGCTCTTTCTCAGCAGGGGCAGCATTCTTCCTTCCACGTGTAGCCTTCTGAGCTGGTGACTTGGCTGTGGTGGCAGCCTTCTTTCCCCTCTGGGTCTTCTTGGCTGGGGTAGCTACGACTGGTTTTGGTTCGACAGCTGCGGCCTTCCTGCCTCTCGTCTTCTTGACTGGAGTCTTGACAGGAGAGGGCGCTGCAGGAACTTCTGCGACCGCCGCTGCCTTCCTTCCTCGTGTTGCCTTCTTTACTGGAGATGCTTTCTTAGCCGGCGATGCTTTCTTCCCTCTTCCCACCCTCTTTACTGGAGTTTTAGCTGGGGTTGGAGCAGCAGTCTCAGGTTCAGCTTTCGCAGTAGCAGCCTTTCCCCTAGTTGCCTTCTTCACAGGGGTAGCTTTCTTTACAGGCGTTGCTACCTTTTTCCCTCTTGTCTTTCTGGCAGGTGCCTTTGTTGGAGTGGCTGGTGCTGGCTCGGGTTCACTCTTAGGAGCAGCCGCCTTACCCTTCCTTCCCCTTGCAGGTTTAACCTCAGGAGTCTTCGCCTTGGGAGACTTAGCGAGAGTCTTCTTAGGTGAGGGTGACACTGCTTTCCTGCCTCTCGTTTTCCTTGTTGTTGCCTTTGCAGGAGTGGCTGTCTTAGGCTC
The DNA here is from genome assembly GCA_963669155.1 of Arbacia lixula. NCBI lineage: Eukaryota > Metazoa > Echinodermata > Echinoidea > Arbacioida > Arbaciidae > Arbacia > Arbacia lixula. The sequence goes on from OZ022584.1 coordinate 16,231,559, forward strand.
TGCTTCATTCTTGGCAGAAGCAGCCTTACCCTTCCTTCCCCTTGTGGCTTTCACAACTGGAGTTTCCGCCTTGGGAGATTTAGTAGGTGTCTTCTTCGGTGTATCTGTGGTTGTAGGTGTTTTCTTTGGAGTAGGTACTGGTGACTTGGCAGGAGTCTGTGCCTTGGGAGATTTTGCTGGTGTCTTGGCCTTGGGAGATTTTGTTGTTGGAGTTTGTGCCTTGGGAGACTTTGCTGGTGTCTTAGCCTTGGGAGACTTTGCTGGAGATTTTGTGGGCGTCTTAACAGCTTTGGCTGGAGTCTTGGCTGGTGTCTTCTGAATACGTGCTCTCTTTGCAGGCTTGGCTCCTGGTGTTTCACCCCTCTTCCTCTTTTGTGCTTGCTTTGCAGGGGCTTCCTCAAGCTTCACAGCAGCTGGTGATGCAAACAGATCAGGAACACCCTCAAAATCAGAGTATGGGTCCTGACTTTTTGGTGTCTTCATCATCTCTCTTATACCTGTATACTTCGGTGATGGTTTTGACTTGGGAGTCAGCATCATCTCTTTGATGCCTGTGAGCTTCGGTGATGGTTTTGACTTGGGAGTAACCATCATCTCTTTGACACCTGTGAGCTTCGGTGATGGTTTTGATTTGGGAGTTTTCATCATCTCAGACAGTCCAGCCATTCTTGGTGTCTTTGGAGACTTCTTTCCTTTAGGCTCATTGAAGAGTCTTGCCATACCACTTAGATCGGGTGTCTTGGCAGCGGCTTTCTGTTTGGGGGTCTTTGTCACCTTGCCCTTCGCAGCAGACAGTGCGCGTGGAGTGGACTTCTTTGCAGAAGTGGTCAGCGGCGAAACAAACATCTCCCCTGGACCCTCGGGTGTCTTCAGATCAGGAGTACTGACTGGGGTAAACTTGGCACCTTTCTTAGGCGAAGGTGTCTTGAACATAGCCTCTATTCCTGTGAAGCTGGTGTCTGCAGCCGCCTGGGCCTTCTTGGTTGGGGGCTTCTTGTACGGCGTCTTTCTACCCTTCTTGGTCTTCAGTGGGGTCTTCGCCTTCAAGGTTTTCTTGAGGACAATCGTGGCGGGAGAATCTATATGGCCAGTGCTTCCAACTCCCATTATAGCAGATTTCTAAAGAAAGTCAAACAATAAAGAGAAATAAGAACATTACAATTATATCCAATAACTCACATTATATTTCACACATTTTCCAAATGTATAATTGATCAGGTAAAAAGTACTGGAAGTACGCCTCAAGATGATCACACCATCACATGGTACAATTTAACTTTTCCTTAGAAATGTTAGTATTGTCATCTTTTAATGGTTTTGCCAAGCAAAATTATCGAGCTGTTGTATCGAGAGTTGTCTGTACCTAGAATACCATCTAAATTTTTACTGTGTATATCATTATCAGGTTTCAATAGATTGTCCCCATACATTATTTGACAAAATAAATGGAAGTGACTATTGTCCCCTTAACCTTAATAACTGACATCTTAATTTTTCATTTTATTTCTAAGTTCAGAAAACAAAACTAATAACTGACAAAAAACCTACCTTGGGTGTCTTAGCCTTTGAAGCTTGACGGATCTTCTTGACCTTCTTGGTGATGGCCTTTGCCTTTGCCTTGCCAGCCCACTTGACTGTCCAGCTTGGCTTCTTTGATGACTTGGGCGCAGCACCTTTCTTCACAATGTCAGCCCAGGTTGGTTTGCTCGCTGGTTTGCGTGCAGACTTGGGTCTGGCAGGTGTTTTCTTCATCGCGCTTCTCGCCGGTGTCTTCTTCAGGGCAACTCTTGCAGGAGTTTTCTTTGCTGATTTGGCTGGGGTCTTCTTGATCGCAGACCTTGCAGGCGTTTTCTTCACCGCAGACTTTGCTTTCGGCGTTGCAGCCTTAGCTGGTGTCTTCACTTTTGGTGTAGCCACCTTGGGTGTTGCAGCCTTGGGTGTTGCTGCCTTTGGTGTTGCTGCCTTTGGTGTTGCTGCCTTTGGTGTTGCAGCCTTAGGTGTTGAAGCCTTGGGCGTTGCAGCCTTGGGTGTTGCTGCCTTGGGTGTTGCTGCCTTGGGTGTTGCTGCCTTTGGTGTTGCTGCCTTCAGTGTTGCAGCCTTAGGTGTTGCAGCCTTGGGCGTTGCCGCCTTGGGCGTTGCCGCCTTGGGTGTTGCTGCCTTGGGTGTTGCCGCCTTGGGTGTTGCTGCCTTTGGCGTTGCAGCCTTGGGTGTTGCAGCCTTTGGTGTTGCAGCCTTGGGTGTTGCTGCCTTGGGTGTTGCAGCCTTGGGTGTTGCTGCCTTTGGTGTTGCAGCCTTGGGTGTTGCTGCCTTAGGTGTTGTTACTTTCTTGGCTGATGCAGGAGTCCGCGCCTTGATTGGTGTCTTTTTCCCAGGTGTCGGTGTTTTGGGCTTTGGTGAAGGCTCTGATTTCTTCAGCTGCACTCCCTGTAAATGCACACACAAAAATAGAACAATAAATTGTAAATTGTTTGACCAAATTCCTCTTAACTGAATTTTTAACGGTTACTAAATTAAAAAAATAAGTTCCCACCAATCTATCTTAAATTATCCACTGAAAACAAATTTCACATCTGTCTGCGCAACAAAGTCTCATTTTGACAAAAGTGTGAAAAAACGCACGCCTCTAGTGACGTATGAGAATTTAAAATTCCATAGATTTTACGGAAGTCAACAATAGACCATTTTCATAATGTATTCACAACTTTCCCCCTAACTGCGTAGTAACTAGTAACGCGTTATTGCATTCACCTGTATCTTGTCATTCAGATTCAATGGATGGCATGCACTTTGAATCTATTAGTTGATGCTACTCTGACAAATCTCGGACAAGCTTTTGGGTTCCCATTTGTAACGTATTGTTGAACGGTGTGAATAAACTATTTTATTCACGCCGTTGGCATTTATGCATGTTGCATGTTGCACTGGAGACGTGCATTTTTTCAAATTTTCATCAAAATGAGACTTTATTGCAGCAAACGAATGTGAAATTTGTTTTTAGTGGATAATTTTACATAGATTAATGGGAACTTATTTTTCTAATTTAGTAACCCTTTAATTCAACATCTGTCACAATTGATTTCTTTGGAATATAGGGAATATAGGGTACATTATTTCCTTGGTGTTAACTACACAAAGAATGGGTAATTTCTTAAACATTGAGGGTTTCAGGATGTTTGCCTTTTAAAATTCTCATTCAGGACAATTTTTTTCAAAACTTACCTGCAGACTAAAAAAGAACGTTATGCAGCTTCCTGGATGATATGACACCCAATTCCATCAAGTTTTAACGTCTGCATTTTATCTTTATACACATTTGTTAACAATAGTGGTGATGCACTAAATTAAAAGATAAATGTGTGAAGTTTACACAAAATAGTTTTGTCATTTTTATTGAATTAAACCTTCTTTCAAAGCAACTATTTTTTAAATAAGTTACTCTAAATGCAAGTGCCACAGAACACAAACCTTCTGGATAGCAGTCTTGAGAGGCTCTTCCATGACCTTGGGCGGAGTTCGCTCCATGGACTTGGCCACCTTCTTCAGCTCCTTCTTCATAGGGGTGCTCATGCCCTTCCTGGGAGATGGACGCCTCTGCTGCCTCAGAGCAGCCTCCACCAGGATCTCAGCCTTCATGTGCTGCGGGATGGACTTGGGCAGGCTCCTCCTTTTGGCAGCTGCAGCCTGCTGGATCTCTTTTTTCATAGGTGTTGCGAGCTTCCGCGTCACAGCGGCAGCCTGAGGGGTCACCTTGGACACCTTCCCCTGGCTCACACGCCTCACGCCCTTCTGGGGGGAGGGCGTTTTGAAGAGTTCAGGAAGACCGGTGAAGCTTTCATCAGCAGAGGATGCACGGGCCTTGGAACTCTTTAATTTGGTGGACTTGGGTGTAGCAGTCTTCGGTGTGACAGGCTTTGGTGTAGCTGTCTTGGGCGAAGCTTTGGGAGTAGAAGCCTTCGGTGTGGCTGCCTTAGGTGTGGCTGCTTTAGGAGTAGCAGCCTTAGGGGAAGCTTTGGGAGTAGCGGCTTTTGGTGAAGCTTTGGGGGTAGCCGCTTTGGGTGTCGCCTTTGGCGTGGCAGCCTTAGACGAGGCTTTTGGAGACGCCTTAGGCGTAGCAGCCTTTGGAGATGCCTTAGGTGTGGTAGCCTTCGGTGAGGCCTTTGGAGATGCCTTTCCTTTGGGAGTGGCAGCTATCGGGGAGGCCTTCGTGGCTTTGGCCGCAGGAGACTTCTTGGGGCTTGGTTCTTCATGAATGACAGACTGGCTGATCGCGGCTGCCATAGATGCTCGCTTCTTGATGACTCCACTCTTTGGAGTCACTTTGGCAGGAGGAGCCAGACTGCCAAGAGATCTCCTTGCAGGCGATTGGCCGCGCTTCACAGGAGTCAGAGGAGGCAGGTACTTGTCGAATCGCTCAGGGCTCAAGCTGGGGCCAAAGGACACACGCTTCCTCTTGGAACTAGGCCCTGCCTCGCTCATTGCCCTCTTTCGCTTCTGGCTTGCTGGCGTCTTCTTCGCTGAAGCTTTGCCTACAAAAAAGAGATGACATGACTGTATTACAAGAAAATATACACACAATATAAACATAGGCCATTTATACTTTTGAGTTTATACTTGTAGTAAAGCTAGACAGCAAACACCAGTAGAGTATGCACGCTGTGGACAGAGTTTATTGTGCTACAAACAGCCTTGCTGTACTTCAAGTATTTAATCATTCCAAGTATTAATGTCACATAGATGACAGGTAATGTGATTGGTGTATAATCTTAATTTTCTCTGGGGTATCATTTGCATTACATCATTCTACTATTGTTATGCAAGATATGAGTTGTTTTATGGAGTGTGAAAAAGGTATTTAGCAAAATGAATTGTAGATACCAAACATGCACACTTTACTATTCAAAGGAGAGATGTTACCTAACAGGAAAATTTTGATCTCAAAGAAAATAGAAAAATAATGACCTTATATGCAAGAACTAAATTTCTTACCAGCTGATTTGGGTGTAGCCTTCGTTGTGGTAGACTTGGGGGTTGTCTTGGGGGTGGCCTCCTTGGGGGTTGTCTTGGGAGATGCCTTAGGGGTTGTCTTAGGGGTTGTCTTAGGGGATGCCTTAGGGGTAGCCTTTTTGGCTGGAGAGGCGCGCTCCTCTTCTTCCTTGACAGGGGCGGAGCGGCGGCGCAGCAGGCTGATGGAGTTCTTGAGGGGAGTGGTCTGTGGCACACGGGGACTTCCAAATGGGGTCATCTGTCAGGAGGAGAGGATGGTACAGTAATTTTGTGGAGATAAACTTTAGTGCAGATTTATTCTGAAAATAAGTGTCATGCGCATACAAACATGCCCGGTGCAACATGTTGAACAGGTTGGCTGATAACTGTTTAATGTGTTTTAGTGTCCAATCTATTTTTTTTTAAAGGGCATATACTGTACTGGGAAGGCAAAAAAGCATTCAAAATGTAATTGTTAGCAATCTTCTTGCCAATGGTCTTAAATTCATGTATTGACCATTTAAGAAGCTTGCTGAAAGTTATTTACCCTCAAATGATCCACATATGGAGTAATTAATGATTAATGATTAAATCCTCAAAATGTTTGGGCCGAACATTTTGAGGATTTGTGATTTAATCACTCATTACACCAAATGTAGACCATTTGAGGGCAAATGACTTTCAGCAAGCTTCTAAACTAGACAATACATGAATTTGAGACCATTGGCAAGAAGATTGCTAACAATTACATTTTGAAGGCTTTTTTGCCTTCCCAGTACAGTATATGCCCTTTAACTTATTGCATCTTGCAGAGAGCACTGATGACAATGATTTTAACAAATGAGGATTGTGTGGGAGAAACACTAAAACTTCCAAGATTTCAGGGTATAACACTTTTGAAGCACTACACTGGTGTATTTTGATGATTTGTGTCTGGCAAAAAGGAGACAAGGGGTTGCAGTGTCTGCACACTAATGCACAGCATGAATTAAGTCATCACAACATATCAACTCCTACAAATCCACCAACTAAAGGTTGTGTTTAAAAGACAAGGCATTAGCAATATTGTGTCTCGCCCACTTGCGAAAATAACCAGAAATATCGCGATCTCCGTTGCTACGCAAAAGAAAACTGAAACAAACAAATAAGCAACTTTAAACAGACAACATCAAAATCAGGTGCAAAATAGTGACTTTGAATAAATTTGCATAAATGTGCATGAGTAATGTTTGCCTAAATCTACATCAGTAATGCTCACACATGCTCACACAATTCTGTGCACAAGTTAGGAAGCCTTCACCAAGAGTCTTGCAAGTAAACTTTAATGTATGACCTCAAATGACCTTTGACCTTATCATGTGACCTCTTACAGCACAATAACATGCAGGTGCCCCCAGTGCATCCATCATCCAAGTTTGATTGCCATTGTAGCAACATGTGATGAGTTATGTGTGATAAGAGAGTCTTGCAAGTAAACTTTAACGTATGACCTCAAATGACCTTTGACCTTATCCTGTGACCTCCAACAGCACCATAACATGTAGGTACCCCCAGTGCATCTATGACCCAAGTTAGGTTGTAATCCAAGCAACCCATGTGAAGTTATTTGTCAAAAGAGAGTCTTGCAGGTAAACTTTAACGTATGACCTCAAATGACCTTTGACCTTATCCTGTGACCTCCAACGCCACCATAACATGAAGGTACCCCCAGTGCATCTATGACCCAAGTTAGGTTGTAATCCAAGCAACCTATGTGAAGTTATTTGTCAAAAGGGAGTCTTGCAGGTAAACTTTAACGTATGACCTCAAATGACCTTTGACCTTATCCTGTGACCTCCAACAGCACCATAACATGTAGGTACCCCCAGTGCATCTATGACCCAAGTTAGGTTGTAATCCAAGCAACCCATGTGAAGTTATTTGTCAAAAGAGAGTCTTGCAGGTAAACTTTAACGTATGACCTCAAATGACCTTTGACCTTATCCTGTGACCTCCAACGCCACCATAACATGAAGGTACCCCCAGTGCATCTATGACCCAAGTTAGGTTGTAATCCAAGCAACCCATGTGAAGTTATTTGTCAAAAGAGAGTCTTGCAGGTAAACTTTAACGTATGACCTCAAATGACCTTTGACCTTATCCTGTGACCTCCAACGCCACCATAACATGAAGGTACCCCCAGTGCATCTATGACCCAAGTTAGGTTGTAATCCAAGCAACCCATGTGAAGTTATTTGTCAAAAGAGAGTCTTGCAGGTAAACTTTAACGTATGACCTCAAATGACCTTTGACCTTATCCTGTGACCTCCAACAGCACCATAACATGAAGGTACCCCCAGTGCATCTATGACCCAAGTTAGGTTGTAATCCAAGCAACCTATGCGAAGTTATTTGTCAAAAGAGAGTCTTGCAGGTAAACTTTAACGTATGACCTCAAATGACCTTTGACCTTATCCTGTGACCTCCAACGCCACCATAACATGAAGGTACCCCCAGTGCATCTATGACCCAAGTTAGGTTGTAATCCAAGCAACCCATGTGAAGTTATGGATCATAAGAGAGTCTTGCAGGTAAACTTTAACATTTGTGACGGACGACGGACGACGGACGGATGCCATTTGGATCCCTTAGTCTCGCCTTCACCTCCGGTGGGCGAGACAAAAATGATTTTTATGACGATTTCTTTTTTAAGTAGAACGTCCTCTTACCTTTCCTCCGCTCTTGCTCATAGACCCACTGCGCCTCTTGGCTTGCGGGGTCGGGGTCTTTGGACTGGCCACCTTCTTGGCAGGGGCTGGTGACGGTGAAGCTTCTATCTTAGGCTTGGGGGAGGGAGTGGCCTTCTTGGCTGGAGTCTTCACTGGCGTCTTCTTGGCCGGCGTCTTGACAGGTGTCTTGGCTGAAGAAACAGAATATGTGATCAATTAAGTCAATTTAAGCACTCACATTGATAAGCAATGCATTGTACAACAAGGTGGTTCGTGAACCACAAGTCTCGCCTGATTTTACAATCAATGAAGATTCCTGAGATGTTTTTCAAATAGTTAAAATATTGCTTAGATGACCTTTGACCTCATCATTCTCATCACCACACATTTGGTATTACCCAAGGCTCATTTGTACCACGTATTAACACAATAACAGAAATAAAGGAATGAGAACAAGTTAAACGAAAACTAAAATTTTGTAACAGACTAACAGACGAACAGGTTAACAGGAAAAGTGATTACTAGGGGTGCATCTATCATCTCTTTTCTTGGGTAGAGTTAAGGTTTCCAAACGCCTTTCAGGGAATTTTTATGCAATAATAAATGCAAAGGTGTTTTGATTATGGGGTTCGGAAAGCCTTTTTGAAACGCGCAAATTTGTGTGATCTGGAACACGTATGAGCCAGAAACGCATTTCTAGAAGCGAGATAAACACAAAGCTGTTTTGCAATGACTTTCTACTTCGATCATAAACCACGTGTTTCCAGTTTCTGAAAACACGCGTGCCACACCAAGTAAACACATCGATCACACTATTGTACTTACAGTGCACATGTATTACTGGTATGTACCGGCCAGATTTTGTGCGTGTAATACTGTTTCTTTCGTTTGTTTATAAGAAGCTTTTTACCTGTTCTGTGTTGATCGCGCTTCATATTGGATTTATACGAGTCGTCATGTCTACGAGTACTTGCACCAAAGGTGTCAAATGGGCACCTGGGGGGCATTTCATCAAAGGACTTGTCGGACGTTTTATCCGACAAACTGTTACAAGCTACTGAAATGCTTGCATCTTACTGGCCGAGAGCAAACTTGTCGGATAAAATATCCGACAAGTCCTTTGATGAAATGCCCCCCTGATGACTTGTATTTTTACCCGAGTGCTAGCCGCGACAGCCGTATAAAAATACTGTACCTATACGACTAGCGCTAGCCAAGTTTCAAAACATAAAAAAATGTGCGCCGCATATGACCTCCTTCCTCGGTCAAACGACAGAGTACAGCTTCGCAGTGACAAGGCCAGTTTCAACTGGGCGATATGAGTTGATAAACGCGTTTTTTTAAACGTGTTCGTAGAGGCCTTTGGAAATGCCTTATGGTAGACAGTGGGTGTTGAAAAGCTCACAATTTCAAGACACACGAGGTAATATAGTATTCTCCTAATAATGTTTGAAATCACATAAATTTAAGTTTGGGAGTATCAAAGTAGACCAATAGCAATGGACTTACCTTTAGGTGACTGCTTTGCCTTGGGTGTAGCCTTCTTTTCAGGAGCTGGACTCTTTGCTGCTGGGGGCGTGGTTGCGTTGACAGGCATGGGGGTGCCCTTGGCAGGGGTGGCTGCCTTATTCTTGGCCGGAGTGGGCTCTTTCTTGGGTGTGGCCGCTTTCTTCTGGGCTGAACTGGGGGCCTTCTTCTTGGAGGACACCGGTGTGTCACCACCACCAGAGAGCTGCTTCTTTTTGGAGGTTGTGGAGGAAATCTCAGGACTCTGAACCTCAGGTTTGGAGGGACTAGGACTCCTCAATGCAGAGCCTGGAGGATACTCAAATCTGTGGGAAACAGTGAAGTTAAATAACTAGTAAATGAAGTGCGTTGGTACACAAATCTATATGAAAACTAAATTAGTGCTGCAAAAAATGTACTAGTCTAATTTCTAAGTGAGGAATGTTTTGTTTTCCATTTCGTCTTAACTGACGTGCATTCCAATCCAAACAAAAGTTTTACAAATTTCAGTGATTTTACTCAATTCCACATTCTACCGTAACATGTAAAGGGAAAAAAGGAATCCTATATATTGTGTATGTTTCAAATAAATTTTGAACATTTGAACATTTTCTCCACATTATCCTATGGTATATTTAACCCTATATAGCCCGGGCTATTTTGAAATCGCATAGCCCGGGGGGGGGGGGGGGGGGGGCAAAAACAGCCCCCCCCCCCCTAAGATCTCGACTGTTGATCGCGTGATCGCGACGAAAATTGGCACGTACGTCACCGATGACGTAATCTCCACAATTCAATTGTCAATTGCACCAAAATAATTCAAATTTATTTTTAATTAATTAATCATGCTAATTAAATGCATAAAATCATAATTGGGTTGTAAATCTTTAAATATAGCCCCCAAACTGCTAGATTTCAGTCAAGACACTCTTCTTAGGATTATTATCAAATTAGGATTTAAAAAAATTGCAATATCAAAGTTTTTCTTATGTATTTTATTGTTTTTTTGAATTTCTAATGTATTTCTTTGTTTTTTTGACTTTATGTTTTCTATTGTTTTTTCAATGGAAATCATTGGCAACACTATTTTAGTCATAAATAACATGAAATTTATTGTTTTTCATCAGTAAAACTAAAAATAATGATATATTTATGAGTTTTGGCTAGATACAGAATTTGCATTGGATTTGAACATGAAATCACGTTTTTGAGCAATTTTTGGTCTGACATGCACGTTCAAAATGTTACGTAACTTCAGAACCGCATACCCAAAATTTGGTCTTAAAAGTTGCGTGAGACTTGAAGTAAAAAAGTCATCCAACGTCGCGGCATCACCTTGTCGCGTTACAAATTTATTGCGAAAAATGTCGAGGGGGAGGGGCTGTTTTTGCCCCCCCCCCCCTTGCTAGATAGGGTTAATGATGACACCCTCATTTATCTGCTATAAGAAATATATGTTTGAAGTGTCAGTACAAAATATCACAAAAATAAATCATAATTTTCCCAACTATGCAACACATTTTTGCAGGAGAATATGTATAATATTACATTTATAAATATATTGGGATCACATTTATGATACATAGCTTCTGTATGTTGTGCCAATCTCAAGCATAGCTGAATATCCATAAAAGAACCAGATAACAATATTATTTAGAGAATGTGCTTCAGCGTGAACTGATGATTGAAGAACACAATGATTGCTTACCTAAAAGACCTATCAACAATGGTAAAGACATCCTTGTGTTGCACATTGTCCTGTTCCATGACTGCTTTTCCATTCAGTAGGGTTGGGTTGACCTGGCTTATATTCACAAGCATAACCTGCAAACAAACAACACATAGTGTGAATGAAACACATCCCTATCTTCAATTCCTGCAACCTTGCTCTCTGTCAAAGAGCAACTACACATGTGACTATGCACTATTTGGACAACATTTGACAGATATAAACCAGTGTTGGTCATCCCTTAAAAGTTGACTATGTCTGATATCTAAGTCCTCAAGTCAAAACATTATTTGAAAATTCATAAAAATATTGATACAGTACATATCAACACAGGATTGGTTTTGCATGTTGTAACAGAGACTAGTTGATGCAGGAAGGGACAACTTACATTGCTCGAGGATGAAATGTTTGAATACAAATGTAACATTTGCACATGGTCATTTTGCTAAAAAAGGGAACCAAGAGTGTCACAAAGTTGTCCAGTCAAAAGGGCCATGAAGTATCAAAGACATTCAGATGCCACACAAATGTGCGCAAAAACTGCAATGTTCAATATATAAAGCCTGCACAATGTTGTTTACCACGGATGGTATGCCACATATTGTTACAATGTTGGTTTAGGATATTCAATTTATGACATCAGGCTAAAAAAGTAGCTCCTTCACATACGTTATATAATTTCCTCTGATTTCCTGCATCAAATTTACCTGGCCATCTTTCTGCACATCAATTCGGCAATGTTCACGGGACACATTGGGCAGCTGAATGCGGATGTCGCACTCATTAGTCCTGCAGATTGAAAAGCATAAGTAACATGAATTGGTAAAAGTTGGTACTGGAGAAGTTCACAAAAAATGGGTTATTTTTGTTTAAATGAGACGGGTGGGGGACGCATCAAGAGAAAGGATTACATTTTGTTTTTGGATAATGAGAGCACTTCACATGTCTTTTTAATTGGTTTTACAATGTAGTGATACATTTTACTTTGGTTACATATCAAATTATGAAATTATTCAGGGGACATCATAGAAATTTAACACTTTTTGTAACACAATAATAACATCACGCTTAAAAAAAAAGCTCCACAACTCAAAACTTTTTGAGCCCCAAATCAAGACATTATTAAAAAAACACTACCGGTAGTAAAGCATGGTAACTTACCTTCCAAATAAACACTGTTCAGCTGTGAGAGGGAAATGGGCACCATCTGCACCATTCCTCTTGATGACGACAATCTTTCCGTGCAGCGTCATCTTGAATTAATCTTCCATGGGACCTTACCTGAAAATATTGACCTGCAAAAAGAAGAATTCATGTTTATAGTAGTTTTAATGTCACCACACTTCACAGAGTCCAGAGTAACTTTGAGTTTGTACGCTGTCATCATGTCAAAGGTCGCAACTACTGTATTACGTCATATTTAGAGAGTCTAATTTTCGCAAATCGGAACATCTCGCCAATTTGGTGAGTGGTTGAATTCGTGACAATGGAGTACTAGTCTAGTGCGTGTGTACGTCGTATCCATATTTTTGCATGTTGTTAATTCGCAAATATAGATAACCGAAGTGTGACGTCATTTGAGCATTATTGTCAAGATAACTGGTAGCGGGAAGAGCAAACAGCGGTGATCACAGTGAGGACTGTATTTGTGAATGCCCGACACTAGCCCAATAGACAATATTGGACCGCTAAACCGCTCGCTGGAGTGAGTTTGTTTAGAGCCAGTTGTCTTGACAACATGCTCATATGACGACACCACTTCAGTACTCTATAGCACCCGAGTCACAAAATTTGTGAAAATTAAAAACCCCACGAAATGTGACGTATGAAAGGTATAATATAGGGCTTGTAATTTTCCAGAACAGCATCAGAACTTGTGTGTGAAAATAGAACCTGCCCATCTAAAGAACATATTTGCATAACATGCTCAAGCCGTACGTCTTACAGAAAATCAGTCTTTTGTAAAAGAGCATTTATTAAAGACTGTAGCCAGACTAGTATCAGACTTTTATCTGCGAGCATGCTAAGCCTTGAAAGGTTCCCTTGTGTAGTTATACTGTGACATTGCACAGCTCATTCTGAGCAGTTTTGTCCCTTTGCAAAAGCATAACAGAGCACTCATAATACTAAGTTGTGCAACACTTTTGTGAATTGGTGTCATTTAAACAATGTTTCTCTCAGATCTTGGTTGCGTTTAGACAGTGTAACATTTTTTTTTTTCAGAAACAATGATTCAATGTGACTGGAAGTTTACGCCAGCGGTCTGGGGCGGTATTCCGAAAACGAACTTAGGAAAAATTTTATTGTATCTCAAGGACTTATCTTTTGGTATTCCGAAAAGCCAACTTACAATAAAAGATAAAAATTTTATTCAAATGAGCTAGAGATAAAATTTTTATGTAAATGACCTCAGAGATAAAATTTTTATGCAAATGAGCTAAATCGGTATTCTGAAACGCACTTAGGAAACAAAGTTAGGATAAAAGATAAAACTGCTCCCAAGCAATTTTATCTCCAGACGCACACGCCTAAGCCCATAGCATTACGTGCAAAAATAATTTGCGCATTCAACTTTTTGCCCATGTGCGCAGCAAATGCAATAAGGCGCGCTGATAGACATTGATGCGCAATGTCCCTTTCAGTTTCAAGACATCACACCATCAGCTTGATGGTGTTAATGTATGCAAAAGACAAGAAAGGACGTTTATTACTGGCTGGCTCTGGGAAAGGGGCGCAGGGCATGCGCTCATTAATATTGGTTAAAATCTTCCTAAAATGTTTTTCGGAATACCAAAGATAAAATATTTTAAGGACATTGTATCTTAGGGGAGATAAAATTTTTATCTCTGTGGATTTTCGGAATACCGCCCCTGGTCTTACTCTTAATAGTCAGTCAGATTCATAGATAGACACTAAGACAGGAATATCCTTATCATTTGGGGCATTCTTTCATGAAAATGATGTAGGCCTAGACTCCCTAGAGTCTAGTTGGACTGCGATTTTCCTAATTTTGATGTTTTTTCTGATGAATTGACAATGACAAATTAAATTCAACCGAATTAGCTTAGGCCAGGGTTAGGATCTGACACTACAGCTCAAAGGAATTGGTACAGGGAAAGGGAAAGGGAAGAAAGGGAAGGGCCCACAGTTTTAAAACGCGGTTCATTTTTTCCCTTTCTTCCCTTTCCCTATGGCTATGCATGCTTTGCCAATACCTTTGAGCTGTTGTGTAGCTAGGGTTAATTATGGTAGGGTATGGGTTAGTAAGTAAATATGTGATTTTAAAGCATTTTTGTTGGCCCACCAACCTTAACGATTGCATACCGCAACTCTCAGCAGTGTCTCAGACTCAGTTTCAACTAACAGTGACTTTTACCAGTCACACATGTTTCAATGGATTATCAGCACACACTCAATCACACGCACACACTCAATCTTACACGTGTCCAATAAAGTAAAAATTCCAAAGAAACTGTTTTGAAAAGTAGTTTCTAGCCAGAAAAAAACGCACTTTCAAACAGTAGGCGTGCCGTCCTGCACCACCGCCGTCCCGAGCTCACCGCACCAGCAACCCACCTAGTAAAATATGCTATGTCGCTAGCCTGCAGTCGTGCAGGCGCGTCCCTGCAAACATAGGTCGCCGAACGTTACGGCTAGTCTGAGGCGTCTGCATTGTGCGAACGCTCGATTTCACCAACCATGTCATTCCAAACAACCTCATTTCTCGTTTGATATATTTAAATTCACACATTCAAAATCTCTTATTTCATAAAGAACATACTAATAATCTTTCGTCTTTACCAAAACTTGTTCAAAGAAATTACTAATCGTTAAAAATACATACCGCAAACTCGTCTTTGACGGGTTGTTGTTTAGTCGGCCATGTAAATCTATGCTGGAGCAACGCTAAAAACACGCAGACAATGGTTGATATTCCTACATCAAAATAAAGTAAATCCCGTGGGAATCAGATGATTTTGGCTTATAATCTGAACATGAGGTTTAATATACAAGTCAAATGCAATATTTGTTATAACTTAATCATAAGATTCCATACAAAGTAGTTTGATTTAAGAAATAGTAAGTAAATAATTTCACATGCGGATGAATATTAACTTTGTACTGTGCACGTTACATGCGTGTAGTAACCGCTGAATGTGCCCGGAGCTGACGTTTGAATTTCAGCGCGACGCCTTCCTATTGGTCCTTTGTGGGAGATAAACAATGGTATTGCGTAATCACCCGAAAATCACATGAGACATGTGTGGACACGTAGAATGGAAATATACCAACTGTCAGATATCCTAATTTAAACACACACACACACAAAAATAAGTCCCCCCGAAGCAAAATAACATAACTTTTTATCGGAGAGGTTTTGGGCAAAATAATTTGGCAGGATTGTTCCTTCACTTACTAACTGAACTGTGTGAAAATCACATTAATCCAATTAATCATGCATTGTTCCTTCACTTACTAACTTCTGTGTGAAAATCATATCAATCCAATTAATCATGCATGTGTGGGCAAATATTAAAGGAAAAAATGTCACTTTTCAAAAGTCACAAGGGTAATTGTTTCTGCGGTTTTAATTGGCATTTATTGTGCGATTTTTTAAAGTTTTTTAACTCAACCATAGCACGTAAATGACTTCTTGTGTTTACATAATAGGTCATATGTTACATCTTCGTCAAAATATCCAGTTTTATTTTTATGAGTATGTAAAAGATTAAATTCGAAGCAGGTTATATGATTATTCTTGCAATAATTATTTAAATATCTAATGGCAATTTGAGTTTTTGGACAAATTTGGACCTAAAAATGTGTGTATCATAAAAGCAATGCTCTTTGTGCGACACATGTCAACCAACAAAATCATTTCTGCCAGAAATGACCAAGGATGCTATGCTTAATCCTTCGTTAAGACACTCTGATGACAGTCATGAGCCCTGCCTGACATTGTAATTGGTAATTTTTCCCCCAAGAGCACCCCCTTGAAAAAAGCTGGTGTCGGCACTGAATACACAAATATTTTTAGGTCCTAAATTTTGTCCAAAATTGGATATCTATTAAAAAATTCAAAGGATTATTACAAGGATAATAATTCATAAAATGTCACGAAATCTGCTTCTAAAACTGATTTTATGATGTAAAAATTTCAGTTTGATTTGAGTTGTAACTTTAAAAAATATTATTTTTCAAAAGTGTCACATACACGTCATATACACACACATTTATTATGTTATCACACAATGAAGGCCTAGGCATATGATTGTGATAACATTTTCCTTAGATAACAGCTGCTAAATTAAATGTAATTGAAACACTTTCATAAACATGCACTTTCATGCAACACATGGCTACCTTTAGGTTCTTTTCATTTTAAAGTTATTATCATCTCATCGCTGAGGGTGGGTCCTGGACCTCGATGTTTTGTAAATTGATATTTTATTGGAGGTGTTTTTCATTGTAAAGATTAATTCGGCCATTAATCGGCCAATCAACCCACCGCCCTTTCATATTTCTGGCACGCAACCTATTTCTGTTTGTAATACCATCTCGTGATAATACACCGTCTCTCAATTCAGAAAACTGTCAAAAACATCAAAGTAAATACTCCTTTTTCACAGAGGCGAGGCTGTCAAAAGACCGTTATGTGACCACAACTTAAATCTGTCAATGTTCTATCAGTTAAAGGAAAAGTCTACCCTAGAGTTAAGTTAGTTTTAATGAAAGCAGAGCTTCTAAATAAACAAATAAGTGAAGGTTTGGCATATCCGTCAAAGGATAATCGAGTTATGAATTTCAAATTTTACTTTTGTGACGTCATTTGCGAGTGACGGCCCTTCGGTATTAAAGCACTCCGAAGTGTTCCATAATTTTACAAAAGTTCAACGAAAGCTATATGGTCGCCAACTCGCCATGGTCTCTATCAATATTATTGAGTTGGTCTGAGAATCGCACGTACATTCAATGAACTCTCAACGATCTCCCGACGAGTGTACAACCCCCGGGTGCAACCATGGACCATGGTGCAACATTCACTCAAAGAAAAAAAAAGGTTCGTTTTGAACAGCACCATTTTTGTCATAATAGCGGCATCATTTTGGCAGGCACCATTTTTGGTGCTCATGAGCACCATTTTGACATAGAAAAGGTTCTTGTCAGCACCGTTTTAGATCATATGGTGCTGATAAGACCCTTTCTTACGTCAAAATGGTGCTCGTTAGCACCAAAAATGGTGTTTGAGCACCTTTTGCAAACCCTTTTTTCTTAGAGTGATCTCAGGAGACGTTCAATAATTTCTCAGGAATCTATCAACAAAGGCATACTATTTGCTGAAAGTTGAATTTTGGGTGCGTAAGGAGCGTTTCCACGGGGATAATTTTTTTCGGGAGTCTTATAAACTGCCAGCTGCCAGGGGATTTTGATCGCAGTATGGTTTCCAAATGGCCTTGTCTCTGTGAAAAAGGGGATATTGGAGATGGCATGTAATAATGAAAATTGTGCCTCCCCCCCCCCCCCCCCCTTTTCTCTCTCTCTCTCTCTCTTGCCTTATGGTCGTTCGCACTGATGCACTCGCCGCCTGCACTTTGACGCAAGTGCTTTCCCACTGCCGCAAAGCCCTGAAAATCCTTTACCTAACCACTTATGAATGTCGAGGCGATTCATTTGCAAGAAAACATGCAGAAGGTGTCGTACGCGTATGATGAAGCGGTGAAAACGCCGTCGTGTGAACGTACCTTTTCAGTCCGGCAGATGATCTATGCATAACATGCAGAACGCAGCTTGCGCAAGCAGTCGACAAAAAACAACAACAAAGCAAGCGAGCGAGGTGTCGTGTTTATGTAAATTGCCGTATGATTATAGTCATGTACCTTCAGTTATTTGTAATTGAACTTTGAGGAATCTGTGTGATATGCAGAGAATCATAATGGCGACAGACAGCAGTGTTGCGAAAGCACTGAAATCCGTCCTGGAAAGGATGCAAACGGCGTGTTCTCAGAGGGCATCGGTACGTATGAATTGAAACATCCGGACCCACGTATTCAAATTGGTGTTACTACAACTTTACAATTAAATTACAGTGTGACATTTGTCATAATTTACAATATTGTTGATGTTCGAATCAAGCTCATTTTTATACATCATGAAATTAGAGGATGTCAAGTTTATTTAGAAGTAGAGTGTATTCTGTCATTATCCTGTAAGTGTATTTTTTTTTTGTAATAGTTGAAATAATCCTTGGAATATTTCATGATATTTTCACATAATTTGGAAATCCGTGTGTATACTATCACTATCAGATGATTAATTTAAAACACAATAATGCAGGCCACAAGGTCATTTCTGGTAGAAGCATAAAGAATTATTAATGACACTGATGGATTGACCGATGTGATGCATTGTTGTGTTCGGAATTCATTACATCTGATGGTGATACACAATTCTTTTTATGTATAAATGATACATTCATTCTTCCATTCAACATGCTGTGGTGTAACTTTCATTCTTTCCTGCAGCACATACCCAACGTTCAACCCAGATTAGTAGCTGTCGGAAAAACCAAGCCAGCATCCATGGTCATCCAGGCATACCAGAGTGGACAGCGCCATTTTGGTGAAAATTATGTGAGCCCATCTTCATCAAAATTTCTTGTTGTTTTAATGATTTTAAAAATAAATCTAAAAAGGTACTTTACGCTTTTGAATTCATTTTAATCAATTGAATCTATTTTCATAAGATATGTCTTTTTTCTTCTCCATTGTTAGTTGTTAGTATTATGGGTTATTAAGGGATGTGTAATTGCTTCGCATAATTTGTCTAGATTTTAAATATCATGCTTTGGGGTGAGCAATTCATAACACTACGTCCTTCCTGGCTGCTACCCACTCATAATAATTTATTAATACAAGTGTATTTGCTGTTATTTTTGTTTTTGTTTTTCATTTTTTATGGTTCAATGGGTAAAATAAATGAAACTTGAAACATTCTCAATGCTCCACTCTGTAGGTGCAAGAGCTAGTAGATAAATCCCATGATGCCACCGTTCGGGAGCAGTGTGAAGACATCAGATGGCACTTCATCGGTCATCTCCAGAGCAACAAGGTCAAGAAACTTGTCAGTGAGTGGTGGTTATGTTCATGGCTTTATAAGAACATCACAATTATCAGCATTATGTTAGTGCTCTGACTTGTTTTTCATTTATTTACAGGATGGAGCATGCTATCCTTTACTTGGTGTATGACTAAAAATTTCTTCTCCCAATATCAGCAATATGTTGATGAGAAAGGGAAGTGAATGCCAGAAATTTAGAAACAGGTTTTCACTTTTGAATCAATTTAGATTATGTGAAATATTTACAAAATTAGTTTCATGGTTCTGAAAAAAGGCTGCTGAGACGATCAGTTGATCTATTCAAAATGAGTAATGAACAGCTCATTCAGAGCTAATGAATGAAAACTCTATACTCGATATTCTTATTCAGTTTTTGTCCCCTGAATGAAGTTCGGTATAGACCTAGTAATCACTTTTCCTGTTAGTCTGTTGGTCTGTTAGTCTGTTAGTCTGTTGGTCTGTTTAAAAAATGTTGAAGTTTTTCTTTAACTTGCTCTGATTTCTTTATTTCTGTATCAATTGTGATCAAACTTGGTAGAAATGATCCTTGGGTAAAACCACATGTGTCTTCATGAGGCTGATGGGGTCAAAGGTCATCTAGGGGTCAAAAGGTCAAATGATATGAGGCCATGTGCATCATGTTTTCTCAAAGTTTTCGTTTGACTTGTTTTCATTTCTTTATTTCTGCATCATTTGTGATCACACTGGGTGCAAATGATCCTTGGGTAATACCACATGTGTCTCTTCATGAGGCTGATGGGGTCAAAAGGCTTGAAAAAAATATTTGAAAAAAAAAAAACTTAGCACTGTTTATCGATTGCGAAATCAGGCGAGACTCGTGGTTCAGGAACCACCTTGTTTACTTCACTCTCTCTTTCTAAGCAGCTCTTCTTAGAGCTATTCCAAAAGAATAAACCCAACAGTTTTTAGAACTACAGAGAGTGTATACTGTGAAACTCTTCTGATATTATCCTAGCCATACAAGCACCTTTCTTGAAGGAACATCTCAATTTGCCAACAAATCTTCAAGCGTCTGTTTCTGGACTACTTAGGGTGAACTTAGCTTGTATTTTTGCCATGCAACCACCCTGCTTCATAGAACATCTCAATTTGTTGGTCTGTCTGCCGCCCTCTATATGTACAGGTTGTCCTAACCTCTACGTGGTGGAGACGGTGGACTCCAAGAAGCTGGCCAGTGAGCTGGAGAAGCAGTGGAGCAAGGAGCCAGAGAAGGGGAGACTCAGGGTGTTTGTGCAGGTTAACACGAGTGCTGAAGCCAGTAAGTCAAGACTGCTTCCAACACTAATTGGAAGACAAGGCTTTCTGTCTAGCATTTGTGCAAATATGCTACATCTATTTTATTATTATCCAATTAAACTTGTTTTCCATCTCCATATGTCCATGGTTATTCCTGATATACAGTATTAATATCATCTTGTCAAAACTCCCCACACTACTTGGTCTGTCAATTATCATTGCATTGGTTGACTTTTTTCTGATAGTTCCCCTTCTTCCTAACTCTGGTAAGAAAATTGGTTATAATTACGGGCCAAAATCATTGCAGAACCCTTCTGACATCATCACTGGATCTGGACTTTGTTTAAATTCAACAATTTTATTATTTTGAGATGATTCTTTCCCAGTATTCTAGAATCAAACAAGAATAGTACCCCTGGCCATGGCAGAATCATATTGTATTCATTATGTTTCTGCCAGTCTTTATCACTATTGTCATTGGATTATTATTTATCCATTATTTACAGACAAGAGCGGAGTTCCACCAGCGGAGACTGGTGAAACTGTGAGACATGTCCTGGAAAACTGCCCCAGTCTGGAGTTTGTGGGTCTCATGACGATTGGGGCATTTGACCATGACTTAGAGAGCGGACCCAATCCAGATTTTCAGGTAAGATTCATGTGCTTGGTACAGGCACTACAGCTTATCATAGGTGTTCAAAAAACATTTGACACTTTTGAAAAATAATTAAAAATACATGACAACTCGAATAGAGCTGAAATTTATACATCTTAAAGTCAGAGGATGTCAATTTTTTGTGGCTGTTAGTCAATTAATATTCTTGAATAATCTATGGAATATTTCATGATATTTTCACTTTTGGACAAATTTGGACCTCAAAGTTTGTGTGTATCAGATGATTAATTCGGAACACAACAATGATCATCGTGCATCACACATGTCGGTACGTAAGATCTTTTCTGCCAGAAGCTTTGTGCATAAGTAATGACAACGACATGGCAGTTGCCAGTGGATTGCCAGGTGTGATGCCTTGCACTTGCTGATCAGCAGCACAGGCTGACAGAATCAGCTTGAAATATTTGCACAAGCACATTAAAGGGCATATACTGTACTGGGAAGGCAAAAAAGCCTTCAAAATGTAATTGGTAGCAATCTTCTTGTCAATGGTCTTAAATTCATGCATTGGCCATTTTAGAAGCTTGCTGAAAGTTATTTGCCCTCAAATGGTCTACATTATGAGTAATGAGTGATTAAATCACAAATCCTCAAAATGTTCGGCTCAAACATTTTGAGGATTTAATCATTAATCATTAATTACTCCATATGTGGATCATTTGAGGGCAAATAACTTTCAGCAAGCTTCTAAAATGGACAATGCATGAATTTAAGGCCATTGGCAAGAAGATTGCTAACAATTACATTTTGAAGGCTTTTTTGCCTTCCCAGTACAGTATATGCCCTTTAACAATCACAATGATATTCAGAGTTAGCAATCTTTGAATCCTACCTATTTCTATATCATTTGTATTTAAAGGGATAGTTCACCCTGAAATTAAGTTGGTTTCAATAAAAGCAGAAACATCAATGGATAATAGAGTTATCATCTTTTCAAGTTTTGACTTTGTGATGTCACGTGCGAGATGCTTTCCCATGTTGTGTACAATTTGTTTTTGAAAACGTTCATTTTCTCGAGACGATATGCATCATTTTACATGTGCGTTTGATACATCACTAGAAACACGTTTTTATACACAAACCGCTATGAACAAAATTATTCCTATATCAAAAACAGAAAAATAAGAACAATTTATGTAATCATACAGCACACAACATATGGGAGAGCGCCTGAACATGATGTCACAAAACCCTTTGACGGATTTTTGTCAAATCTTCACTAATATGTTTCTTTTATATTTCTGCTGTTGAAACCAACTTAATTTTAGGGTGGACTATCCCTTTAAAAACAGCTAGGAAATGGAGATTTACATTATTCTAATTAGGTGAGGCATTGTGGAATTACTTTATCTTTCAGTATTATATTTGAGTCTTGCTAGTTTCTGAGTTGGCTGCCTGAAGTGTGTGATTTCAGTTGTTTATATTTTGTTGAAGAGAAAATTTATTGTAAGAAAATTTAGCAATAGTGTGTCTCTTCCGGTAGATCTGTTTCACCAAGATGTGTGTAAGTAATGCATGACTTTACCCATGACTGGCGACCTGTTCTTGTGCTAAATGAGATTTGTACCGGTTTTAACATAGTGGGAGTGAATTTCCTACAATCCTAATCAAAGTCAGCAAATTTTACTCCGTGTATTCAGATGCTTTCGAACAACCAGAATTTTAATCTAAAAGTATCAGATTTCAAGTTAAGCTGATGGAAATCAAAATCATTGAGAATCAGATGTGGCATCCAAGAACAGATCACCAATCATGTGTGTAAAGCTACACAGGCACATTGTGGTGACCGCCCCTCCCCCCCCCCCCCCAGTAGATGTAACTCTCATATCTTGTGCCCCCCCCCCCCCCCCGTAGATGTCACTCTCATATCTTGTGCCCCCCCCTCCCAGTAGATGTCACACTCATATCTTGTGCCCCCCCCCCCTCCCAAGTAGATGTCACTCTCATATCTTGTGCCCCCCCCCCCCAGTAGATGTCACTCTCATATCTTATGCCCCCCCCCCCCCCCCCTTTTGCAGGCCTTGCTGCGGTGTAGAGAGGATGTGTGCAAACAGTGCAGCCTGGATGTGGACAGAGTGGAGCTCAGTATGGGCATGTCACATGACTTTGAGCATGCGGTAAGGATAGAAGAAACCAGCAACAAAGTTGAATTTGAACAAAAAAATTCTTTGACAGTAACTGAATGAATGCGCATTTCAGCATGTTTGCAAGCATAATGGTACGATGGTTATTGTGAGATAATTGCTCAGTAATTCAAATGAAACAAGGAGAAACAATAGAGTTCCATAATGATTTATGGGTAATGAATGAATTTGAACTGCCATCTCGAGACAATTTAAAAGACGTACAAAGTCACTTTGATTAAACCTTAATGATTGATCAGATCAGATCAAGCTTCTGATCGATAACAAAATTATGGCACAAAATGTCATCATGTGATAAAATTTAGCAAAATTTTGTGATGGAAATACTTATTTTGCAGGTGCTCACAAGCAATAAATGCTTATCAAAACTGAAGGATGACTAAATTCCTAACTTAGTGTTGGTTAAAAATATGTTCCTAAAAGTCAATTGCTAAATATAGCATTCAATTTATGGATTAGCATAGGATAATGTTGTTGGTGGTGATGAATGTCAGACTGAAATGAAATAGGCCCGAGAAGCCGAGAGGATTAAAGATTGTCCGTCCCTTTTGCAAGCTTAAAATTTGAAATCGTCTATCACTATCGTAAATTGAAAAAAGTGTGATTCAAGATCATTTCTAAGAAAATAGCATGTTGAAGCTTTCTGTATATGTAAAAAATTTCAGACGTGAAATTTCAAACCGACTTTTTTCGTACTACGAAAAAAGTATTAGTCTTTGTTACAGTATCTATGTGGTTATTATGCATGTGTGAAATCCTAATTTTATGAGTAATTACCAAACTTTGGAGATGATTCCTTCTATGGAACAATTTTTTTCATAATGCGTTTTAAAATTTAACAAACAGATTAATCAACAAAGCAGATATTTCAACACAAACTGCTAAGAGCCTGAGGTAAAGACTATTAATCAGATGTTGTTTATGTGCAT
Source organism: Arbacia lixula (assembly GCA_963669155.1). Classification (NCBI taxonomy): domain Eukaryota; kingdom Metazoa; phylum Echinodermata; class Echinoidea; order Arbacioida; family Arbaciidae; genus Arbacia; species Arbacia lixula. The sequence continues at coordinate 16,255,609 of OZ022584.1, forward strand.
TATTTGAATTTTACACTACGTATCAGTTTCAAATTGTGAATAATATAGAGCTTGCTAACACTTCTCTATATGTTTTGCCAATGTTTCGATGGTTTTGTGGTGATCTGAAAAAGGGACGGGCTGTCTTTAATGTTTGATTTCTTTGTCTCTTCTGCTTGTTGCTATGTTGGGAAACCTGGAGCAGATCTCAGTGGGCAGCACAAATATCCGAGTGGGAAGCACCATTTTCGGAGCGAGGGAGATCAAGAAGAAGACGGAGGAGACACGGTGATGACGGCAAAGCAGCTCACAGAAACAATCTATAGTGAAATTTCATTCATATGTCTGTTAACCATAATTTGTTTTATTGTGACGTTATCATTGCAGGGAATAATTTACACAATTTGTTTGGCCTAGGCAATGTGGAAGACTTGCACAAATTTTTAACAAACACACATCTAGGCATCTTGAATGGTGTACTGTATATGGAACATATTTTCTACTTTTTCAAATGCTGTAATTATTGCGGGGGAAAGTGAAATCAACTGAGTTGTAATTGTACTCAGCCCTGTTTATATTTTTCTAAATGTGAGTGGTACGTTTTGATGGTGTGTCAACGTGTTGATTTCTGTCACATACAGACATGGGCTGGTTTGCATATTAAATCATGTTTATAATGGGTGCAATTTTTGATCTCCATGAAAGCACATTACAGCTGCGCCATGATCTAGTGCCATCTGTCTGCAGATTTTCAAATGTCAACTGCACATCAGGGTCTGATTAATCCTGAATAATTGTGCTTTTAAATTGTGATACATACTGTTAATATATCATTATGAGGTGAGTCCTTCGTGTGACAAGTTGTTAAGAATTCCAATGAACTGGAGTAGAATGAAATGCCCAGATTTGGGGGTCACCACTACGATCCTCCCCTTGAAAGGAAATGAAACGTCTAACCCTACAAGCCTGGGGAGAAGATTGGACAATAAAGGACAATGAGGAGGGTGTAAGTATTGGACTAGTGTTGCGTTCATGCGAGCATCGCCACAAGATTTGAATCATGATTCAAAATGCAAACATGAATAAGGACAGAATCTCTCCAATCACGTTTCTACTCGGATTCGGGCTAATCCAGTGCGCATCGCAGTTTGACCCCAGGAAGTATAAGTCAGCTTATACGCGCACGTTTTCTGACTTCTACGTGGGCTGCTTGACTAGCGCTGGAAATAGGCCGACACAATGACGGAGAGAATCGCGATTCAAAACGTGGTTGCGTTCAAGCGACCTTTCTCGAACGTGAATCTGCAGAAACGTGTTTCCAAACGCCCCTTTTTCCGTGTTTCATGTTTGTGTTTTGAATCGTTTATATTCAATTTTATCTGGACGCAATCGTGATTCCGCAAAAATGTGTTTTGAATCATGATTCTAGGGCAAGAAAGTATCACATGAACGCAACTTAGGTAACCCAACCAAAAACAAATTGGCAGTAATCAAGGGTGTTCTGGTACATGTATTGGCCAAAGTAAGTCCCCTGTACATGGCGAATCAACCGCATCAAACACTTATTAAGTCTGTCCCTGATATGAATGTACTGGTACTTGATTGTAATGTCTTCATTTCACATGTATTTGTGAAATTTTTTGATGAATGGATTGGAATGGTCACTGTAAACTACTGGAACATGTATAGTTTTGTGTGAAAATAAATTATCAAGTATTGCTGATCTAGTTAATGTACAAGAATTGTTTTGTATTTATTTTCTCTGCTTTCCTACTGTTCAGTCTCACACACATACACACACTGACTCACACACACAGGCACACACACACAGGCACACACACACACAAACACTCAAATACTGGTATACATACACAAACAAGCAGACACCACCCACAAACACATGTATATGTTAACACACAATTTACCTCAACACTCATTTGTAATTTGAATGATAGTGTATAACAGTAAATTAATTTCAACTTCAAACCAAACTAAAACCTGACCAAAAACAAGACAGCATTGCAGTCATGATTTCAACATTTATTTCATCACTGCAATGGAAGTACACAAATATACAATGAATCATTCTATCATCAAATAATCACATGGACATTTATCATAATTTATAAATGAAAACATCAATTTTACACACAAAAAAAAGGAATTCTTTCTATTGTGAGCAGTTCAAACCTGTCTATAAAGACCAGTGTCTCTGGAGGGCATTCAACCTGAATTCCTTCACAGCAAGTGGCAAACAAATGCACCTGTCTGTGGATAGAGCACCTGTCCATAAGGACTGCTTGTTCTGTTTCTATAAGGGGTGGTCTTGACAGACAGTGTTCAACTGTACATCATAGAGAGAACATTGACTGAGAATAACAAGGTTAATTCTAAGTAGGCATCACAATTCCTCATGCACCTTTCAGGAGACTTCATTTCCATAATGAATTTTGCAATAGTATGCTCTAATTTGTGTAAGAAACCGTCGGAGCAACCATACATACAAAAATGTGTTGCAATTGAAATTGGAGCTTACAATGCGTCTTGGAGACTCCTATTCAGTTGTGAGCATGGTTGTAAGATCACATTGGTAAGCATACAATCTATGACAAATAATCTCAAACTTCACTGTGCTCATCAGAGAAGGGGGAAAATAAAAAAAAGCAGTATTATAGTACCAACCTCTAAAGCTTAAAAGTATTTTGCTGTCGTAAATATGCAGTAAACTGATGAGAAAAATCAGTATTTCTCCTCTGATTCAGAATTTTCACTGAAACCTTCCAGTTTAATTTTCAGTGCAAAATACAGCAAAAACAAAATTTGTTGGCAGCTCTGTACTGGTCTCACTGGTTTAAACAACCTCACAGAAAATGAACGCTTCATGAGAGTATAGACGCCGATAATGGCAAACCCATTCCAAGATATAAATAGATGTTATTGGTACATTTTTAAGAGTAAGATACATTTTCATTGCTGTAAAACAAAAATACAAAATGTGATTCTTGGAGCCCAAACAAACCAGGAAAGAATAACACATGAGAATGATGTCAGAATTGGCATGAACTTCTACTTCATATGATTGTCCCATCCAATGTGTGGCATATGTTAGCTTCTGGCATGCTAATAGATGCTCATTATATATATGCGGTCATTCATGATCGCCGCAGCTTTCCTATGAGAGCACGGCATGATGCGAGAAGCACAACACAGTGAAGGAGACCAAATCGATATGAAAACATTGACACATACACATGTACATGTATCAATCAATTATAATATCTTCATATGTATAGATTTAACAAAAAAACTTCAGTTTTCTTTCTTTTCTTGGTCTTGACTTCCTGATGATTCTGATGAATCTGACGTTGAGTCTGAGCTTGAACTCGATCCTGATGATTCACGCTCGGATGCCATCTATAAATTAAGCAGAAAGACACAAACACAGAAATGGTTAACAATCGATCAGAGCTTAAATGATCATTTGTTGATGTTCAATACTGGCAGTGCTGGCACATCTTAAACATATGGACAAAATATAAGGAGCCAGGGCCCCAATGTATGAAGAATTGCGATTGATCTGAATTGATGGCAAGTCCAATCCTTATCTCTAATGTACAAAGGTAAAATGGATATCAATCACAAGTCTTTTTGTGATGCAATCTATTGGAATTACTTATAAAACAGGGCCCAGACCCTGAAACGGAGCGCCCTCGACTGAAGAAGTAGTACTGAAAGTAAAGGGAGACACACAAATAGTGTTGTGTTTGGTCGCGGGATGTACTATAATAGTATTCCTGAAGTCTGGTTTTAGAATATTTTATTTGTAATTCAGTTTAACTCTTATTAACTCTGTCTCTTGTTGTCTTCGTTTCTCGTAATTTTATCTCATATAATGAATCTACGATTTGCAGTTTGATTATCTATTCCAATTCAAAGTCTTTGATATCTCTGAATATACACTGATACGCTCATAAGATTATAGTAAACAATCTTAGTAAAATTCCTTGAGAGGGTCAGTTTCTTGGATGTATAATGACTCGTACATATTCCACATAAACTGGTCTCCCTACGTCATAGTGGCATAATTCCATCAAATGTCATTGGGGGACTAGCCCCAGCAAACTATAGGGTCAATTATGACCTTCACAGTAACTCGGCTTCTGGAGAGTGGTCCATAAACATGGGAAACATCATTCGAGGTGGGGGGTGGTAAATGGACTTATATCACACGACTATTAGTGATTCTTGGCTCACCTTTTTGTAGGCCATCTCAAAGAGCTTGAGGGAGGCCTGCTGGAGGCCGGAGGAGGCCTCTCGGATGGCCTCTGGCTCCTGGTTCTCCTTGTCCTCCAGCACCTTCTTCACCGTGGCGATCTGCTCCCGCAGCTTGGTGCACTCCTCCTCGGGCAGCTGGTCCTTGAACTCCTCCATCTTGGACTCCGTGTCGTGGATGATGTTCTCAGCAGAGTTCACGATCTCCACCCTCTCCTGCGGGGCGCACAAGAAAAAAGCAGCAATGTTCACACATTGTGGGAGGGTTTGCTTAAATAGACTAAAAATTTATATGCATGGTGCTACTTTTCAAGACTCATATGAGTATATAAATGACATATATAAGTATGACAGCTTAATCATGCAAGCGCAATAGTAATGTATTCACTGGTTACAGCTACAGTCAACGCCATCATGATCATGTCCAGAGAAAACTTCATCCACATACAACCTCAACAGAGGCAATTGCGGTTGACGAAAAATAAATGTACATCACAGCATGATCCAGAAGTAACCCACACACAAACTGTAGCCTTTCAGAGAATTTAAAATGAAGGATGATTCATAACACCACATGAATATCATTCCTGCTGACATAAGTTAAATATTTCATGTGACAACGTACAATGAATGTTAAAAACACATTATTAGGAGTACATACAAATGCATTAAGTTATCAAATTGCATTTCCTCCTAAAAAAGATCAAATGACTGCTCATAAACACAACAAAAAAAGTAAGTCCCCCCTAAGTAAAATAGCATAACTTTTTATCGAAGAGGTTTTGGCCAAATAACTTGGCAGGATTGTTCCCTACTTATTGACTGACTTTTGTGTGAAAATCACATTAATCCCATTGGTCATGCATGAGTGGACAAATTTTAAAGGCAAAAATGTTACTTTTTAAAGTCACAAGGGCAATTTTGAGATTCTGTCATGTGAATTTTTGGTGCATAATTTATGTCCTTTCATTGCCAAAGGGCATACACCTGTACTGGGAAGGCAAAAAAGCCTTCAAAATGTTATTGTTAGCAATCTTCTTGCCAATGGTCTTAAATTCATGTATTGTCTATTTTAGAAACTTACTGAAAGTTATTTGCCCTAAAATGACCTACATTTGGAATAATGAGTGATTAAATCACGAATCCTCAAAAATTTAATCATTAATCATTAATTACTCCCTATGTGGACCATTTGAGGGCAAATAACTTTCAGCAAGTTTCTAAAATGGACAGCACATTAATTTAAGACCATTGGCAAGAAGATTGCTAACAATTACATTTGGAAGGCTTTTTTGCCTTCCCAGTACAGTATATGCCCTTTAATCATGCATCTCTCGATGCACTAACACCTATGCCGACACTTTAAAAATCGCACAAGAAATGCCAAAATGTACTGTTAAAACGGCAGAAACAATTACCCATGTGACTTTTGAAAAGTGACATTTCTGCCTTTAAAATTTGCCCACTCATGCATGACTACATGGATTAATGTGATTTTGACACATAAGTCAATCAACAATCCTGCTTAATTATTTTGCCCAAAACCTCTCCAATAAAAAGTTATGCTTTTTTCCTTACTTTTTTTGTTGTGTTTAGATGAGTGTTAACATTCCACCTGAGCCACTCACAGCAGGTTCAAACCAGTCCCAACCAGTTCATACTAACTTGACCTTAAGGTTTTACACCATTCAAATTGCAACGTTATTGTTAGCTCAGACCTGTGACAATATTCTCACACCAGTTCAAACCAGTTCTTACCTTCCTGATCTTGTCCTCCTGGGCAAACTTCTCAGCGTTCCTGACCATGTTCTCGATGTCATCCTTGCTCAGACCACCCGATGACTGGATCACAACTACATTCATCAAAATGAAAACAAGGGTCAGAAAAATCAAGTGATTTTGATACAAATTAACAAGTATCACTCTATAGCTTGGCTTGTGCATGTTTACACCACACTATTACCAAAGAACATCCATAGATGTTCAATAAAAATCACGTCAAGGATGGGAATTCTGAAATAGTTAGAGATTCTCACTTTTAAATCCTTAAAGTCTGTGCATCCCATTTGCAAACAAAACAAATTTGCTGAAAACATTGCATGAACCATACAAACATCAAACAGACCTTATTTTATCATTTAAAAGCTAAATAATGACATAGAATTCCAATAAGGCATGAAAAACATTCTATTTTGTACTTCGCCTCTGAGGCTCAAAGTCTTCTTTAATTTATGCAAAATGGAAGTTGAGACTAACAATTAAATCTTCCATTGCATAATAGAGGACAGAAGTGTGATGTCATATGAGCACGTTGTCAAGACAACTGGTTCTAAACTATGTGGGCTTTGCAAACAGCAGTGATCATGACAGCATCTCTCAATGAGGGTGCCAGACACTAGCCTGAAAGGCAATGTCGTACCAGTCAAACTCTCACTTATATCGTTTAGAGCCAGTAACCTGCATAACAATGGATATGATGACACCACATCGGTATGCCTTGAGGAGATGTGAGAAGACTTACTCTGCTGTTCCTTTCCTGTGCCCTTGTCCCTTGCCGAGACGTTGACGATGCCGTTGGCGTCAATGTCAAAGGTCACCTCCACCTGGGGTACACCACGGGGTGCTGGAGGGATGCCGACCTGAAGGGGTGAATAAGAATAATCAGTGAATCAGTGAACAGCCAGGGCTCAGGGCCAGTGCAAGAAAGAGCCCCCTTAATAACAACCCCCTAAAAAGAAAACAAATCACCAACAGTGACACACCTAGGAATTTGTTGGAATTTGTTGGTTGTGATATGAAAGAAGATTCTGTAACTTTTCCTACATATTTCCAATGAATATCTCATTATATATGATCACAGCTACCCCCACGCAATCTTTGCTCAGCTGGAATATTCAAAATCGCATAGTATTTTTCTTCTTCTCAATCTCTCTATCCCCATCCCTCTATTTCTCGTCTAACTCTCTAGCTCTCACTTTCCCATGTATGCATGCTTGTCTATCTCTCTCTCTCTCTCTCTCTCTCACTGTCTCAGACAGAAGATGCCACACTCATCAGCACAAGCTGCTGAAAAGAGACTACTCACCAGCTGGAACTGGCCGAGGGTCTTGTTGTCTGCTGCCATCTCACGCTCTCCCTGGCACACTTTGATCTCCACCTGCGTCTGTCCATCAGCAGCCGTGGAGAAGACCTGTACACCGCAAGAAACATCATAAAGAAACAATCAATGCACTATTCAAAGAAAGAGAGGTAATTCCAAATGCTTGTCACAGGCAAGGCCAATGTAATTATATCTTTATAAAGTAATTAACCACTCGTCAACACTTTAAAAGTAATTGATTACATAAGGCAAACAGTTGTTGGGTATGTCAAAGCAACATATAAATGTCCATTGAAAATCATAAGACATGTAATACCTACTTACTTGTTTGATGACAACTGATTTTATTCTTGTAAACTTGATGGTGAGGTCTATGTTTCTACAAATTTACTTTGGTAGGAGAACCCACAGAAGTGAAAGATGTAGAAGCTCAAGCTGGCAGGGATATGGTAAGTGACACCCATGCCATATTTGTTGTCCAAAACAACTACCATTCTGGAAATGTACAAAAAATCTTTAAGTTATTTCTTTTTATGATAAGTAAGGAGTTGCACAAGGCAAAGGCCCTGTGATCTAGTTTGAATTTTCATAAGGTATGTCGAAGCATGGTTCAATGTGTTTATTTCACGAGGTCGAACTTTCAAAGTAACCCCCGCAATCATTCTAAAAATCCTTTCCCCCAAAGCCATACCTGTGCCTTCTTGGTGGGGATGGTGGTGTTCCTGTTGATGAGCTTGGTGAAGACACCTCCAAGGGTCTCGATACCGAGAGACAGCGGCGTGACGTCCAGCAGGAGCACGTCGGTCACGTCCCCGGCCAGCACGCCGCCCTGGATGGCTGCGCCCACGGCTACCGCCTCGTCAGGGTTGACCGACTTACTTGGCTGCCTGCCAAAGAGCTCCTGGACCAGCGATTGGACCTATGGGGTTTAGAGGGAAGGGAGAGGGGCATGGTCAAGTCTTGAAAAGACATCATGAAGTCTAATCTCATACATCATTTTAAAGCAAAATAATTGACCAGTAATCAAGGCATTTAACCATAATCTATCAATATTTTGCGCAAACATTCTGTTTTTCATGGTCCATGTTATAACAAATCAATCATTTTCTCCACAGAAAAAAGAACACACTTCAGCTATTATCATTTGCCAGCAAGTCTTGAAAAGAACCATACATACCAAAACTAGAGCAATTCGACTGCCACGCAGTTAATAATTATGCCTCGGCCTCTTTGCTAGCTCTATTTAGATGTATTCTCAGAAAATCTGTTTGTTTGTTTGACAATGTACCATTGAATTCCTATGTGAAATGAAAATGTTATATTCTGGCAATTTTTCACAAAGTTCAGTGACCTTTGACCCCAATCAGATTTGACCCCAATTTTACACACTTCATTAGTTTTATGCAATACACACATGTACCAAGTTTGAAGCAAAGATGATTAACGGATTCGAGACCGACGGACGGACGAATAATCCGAAAGCATAATGCCTTCATGGCGGAGGCATAAATATAAGTAGATGAGAAAGACTAATAAGGAATCAGAGTAATTAACAACTACATTGACTCTAAATATGCTACTTTCCATGTCTGTGCATCATACAAATGAATTCAAAAGCAGCATTTTCCTCCAGCACAGAATTAGGCAGGAAACTCAGTTAACAATATGAGGCTGTCAGTGCATGGGACTGAGAGGGTTAATCATACATTTTGTGTGGAGCGATTCGTTACCTTTGGCATCCTGGACATGCCTCCAACGAGCAGCACCTCCTTGATATCTGACTTCTGGATCTCCGCGTCCTGGATGGCCTTCTTGCACGGCTCGATGGTGCGTTTGATCAGGTGCTCCGTCAGAGACTCAAACTTGGACCGCGAAAGCTTCAGGTTCATGTGCTTGGGCCCGGACTGGTCCATCGTCAGGTAGGGCAGGTTGATGTCCGTCTGCAGGGAGGGACAACCGCGAGATGTTAATGCACAAATTGGAATGGAATGCCATTTGTGGCTTTCTATGCACTATTTTTAGACCTATCACACAAATGAACTTGTAAATCAAAATTTAAAAGATGAGATAAAAAGAGAACTGCAAAAGATAAGAATTTCACAACAAATGTGAAGATTAAATCACAGCTTAGAAATAAAATCAAAGTGAAGAAATGGTGTATATTTAGCTTTTTCACAGGTGTGTACCAATCAGATATTATAATGGTCTGGGACAGACTTTCGCGCCATCAGCCGAAATATGTAACATGGATTTAAACCTCAAACCAATTTCAAACTTCCACAGTGGCTTGGAATACAGGCACATACCACAAGGCCTAGGTAGTTGAAATGAGTTTGGAAAAGGGGGTATTTGTTTTGTTCTCACCTGCAGTGCACTGGAGAGCTCAATCTTGGCCTTCTCAGCTGCTTCCCTGACTCTCTGCAGGGCCATGGTGTCCTTCGTCACATCAATGCCAGACTAGAAGAGAGAAACGAAGCAGAACAGACTATGAGCATCTCTACTGCGCATCATAGTAATGGCCAATGTGGGCACTGTGGTATAGTGGTGAGAGCTCTTGACTCATGCAGAAAGATCCTGGGTTCAAGCCCAGCCCGGTGCGTAAACCCATGGGACCAGATTTTTTGCCCACTTTTTCCCCCTCTAAACCCAGATGTAGTAAATGGGTACCCAGCAGGAATATAGTATTCATGATCTACATGTAATTAGATCAACTAGCTTCTATTGATACACATTTGGCTGCTTGGCTAAAGCTAGGGTAATAATCCAGCGCTTTGGGTAGTACTTCTTACTAGGAAAGTACTATATAAAAGCAGATTTTTATTATCAACACGAATGGTAAATATTACGAATCTGAAATCACACCAGAAGTGTTCTTTGTGAAGTAATCATCTCACAAACATATAGTTGTCAAAATCAAACAAGAATGGAACATGTGATGATGGCAGCACACTCTGCCGTTCAGGGCAAACTTTTTTTTTGGTGGCCCATGGGCCAATGCCCACCTGGTGCGGCATAGGGCCACCAGAAACATCGGTTACAGCTACAGTCAAAGCCATCATGACCATGCTCAGAGAAAACTTCATCCACATACAACCTCAAGAGAGGTGATTGCGGTTGACGAAAAATAGATACACATCACAGCATGATCTAAGAGGAACCAACGTAAAATATCTTTTATTTCAAGTCCTGTTATCCCAACTATCCTTATTCAATACCATTACAAGCATATCCTTAAATGTTCTTTGTTTTGATTGTATCTACATTACATTGACAGGAAAAACACAAATGATTTCACTGACCACAATGTGCTTAATGAGATCTTGACAAATACATAACTTCAGCATAATATTTGAAAACTTTAGTGTTTGGCTTCTCTCATTTTTGCAGGTCCTCATTTTCTGAGCATTAAGTACTCCTCCGTCTCTGAACTACGATAGTCCCATGCTAATAATAACACCGTTTATTGCATATGGGACTGAGAGGTTGAAACCGCTAGCAATGCAAACTCACATCTTTCTTGAACTCTTTCACCAGAAAGTTGACGAGGGCGTTGTCAAAGTCCTCCCCTCCCAGGAATGTATCTCCGTTGGTCGACTTCACCTCAAACACGCCCTTCTGGATCTCCAGGACCGACACATCAAACGTGCCACCACCAAGATCGTACACAACAATGCTGCACGGAGAGAGAAGCATTACAGAATGTTCAATTGTGTGAACATTTTGCAATACACAACAGCAATATATAAAAAAGTATTTCTTAAAGGTTTGCATCACTATTGTTTTAAGTACACACAAATGTCATACAAAGAAAGAGATACATGAAAGTGTGATGTTTTTGCAAATGCATGTATTTTTTATGCAAGTATCAAGACGTACAAGACGCAGAAGTGTATCGAAGTGGTGTCGTCATATTCATTGATATGCAGTTTTCTGGTTCTAGACAACATCACTAAAATGCGAGTTTCACTAGCCCGACATTGTACGGCAGCCTAGCGTTGGCATTCCCAATTAGATTTCCAGCTTTGATCACCACTGTTTGCTCTACCCACATAGTTAAGAGGCAGTTGTCTTGACAACACGCTCATATGACGTCACACATCAGTACTCTATGGATGTGAAAAAAGTAAACTTTTTATGACTCTCATCTGTTAAGAATCTTTTGTGAAGAGTATGTTATGATTCAAATTGGTTATCATGTGAAGAGGGGTTAGATTGTGATTTTCGTCTTTTCATACTTACATGCTGTCACCAGTCTTGTCCATGCCATAGGCCAAAGCTGCAGCAGTAGGTTCGTTGATAACTCTTAAAACATTCAAGCCCGAAATTTGACCTGCATCTTTCGTTGCCTGTAACACAAAAGAGGAAAACCCATTTCAAGCACCATACAGGCTTTCCTTGGCATGTCTTTGATTATAAAGAGGTAAGGCGATCAAGGGCCTGAAAGCAAGAGGACATTCACGAGCATAAACCTGTTTAGGAATTTTAAATAAAAGTCCAATGTCTCTGAAGAGTAGTTGATAAGGAGCACGATTGTGGAAGCTCAATTTCACTCTGATCTTAACAAAATTTCCCAAGCATTACATTGCATCTTGCCATGCATTTCGAGGAACCGATATCCAAACTAAAGACCAAATAGCATTTTTTTTCAGACAGTGGTCTATAAAGTGTGTGCTTGACATAAACCATCGACAAACTAAAATTGCGTTTCAGATTTGAGGAGGAACACCATTCCTGTCTCACCTGTCTCTGTGAATCGTTGAAGTATGCAGGGACTGTGACGACGGCATTCTTGACGGCTGTTCCCAGGTAATTCTCTGCCGTCTCCTTCATCTTGGTGAGAACGAAGGCCCCGACCTGGCTGGGCGAGTAGACTCGGTCGTTTGCCTTGACCCATGCATCCCCATTGGACGCCTTTGTGATTTCATATGATACGGTTCCACTGGAGGGGGGAGAATTGCAGGGAAACACGATGCAAATAATGAAAGCAACTGGACTAAGAGCTTGCAGCTTATTAAGCCCTCTCATAAACATGGGCACATCTACTTTGTCAACTGTTCTTTTGTGACTTTGTACTTGGTATTCATTAGAATACTGTATAAGCTGTTATTTTCGCGAGGGTTTTATTTTCGCGAATTTCGCGAATGAACGAGCAAACGCGAATTTAACAACGCGCGAAAATATTCTCATATCAACTTGCAACATTACGAGATTATACTAAGTACTAACACGCATGACGAACAAATGCAGCAGCATACAGCGCATGCCTCACACACATGTACTACTGTGAATGGAGCTGTATGTACAAACATCACGAGAACAAGTGAGCTGAGACTGAGTGTTTACAAACAGCATGGTCGTATGATGTCAGGGAATTTCCCTGGATGAGTGTACGTGAACGCGAATTTAACAACACGCGAATATGTGGCAGAAGCCGCCATTCGCGAAAATATATGGACGCGAAAATAACAGCTTATACAGTAATGAGGACGCGGTGTACACAGGTAAATGTGAAATATTCTGACATAAAAACATGGAGCAGGAATTCAAAAAAGGGATATAATACAGATTTGTTTGCAGAGGCTACATTTCAAGTCAGATGACAGGAAATGAGCCCAACAAAAAGCAAGCATTTTTTGTTTTAAAAAAATGATCTGTAGCAGTAGCCTACATAGTAAGTATGCCTTACATCTCTCCTGGAATAACACACTGCTCCTTTGAGGGGGTGTTTTTATATAATTGAGAGTCACAGCACACGCATACATGTAAGAATAGGAAAACTTTCTGACTTCCCAAAAAGAGCATTCCTAGTGAAATGAGTGGACAGATACAACAACTGAAAAACAAGTGAATGGCGCTTTATGTTCCACCCCAAAAGGGTATCATGCAGCTCAGTTGATACATTGGAAATATGCCTCATAGCCATGTCTTTCACTAGAAGTGTCTCTGATTATTGCCTAAGACTCTGCACTAGATTCACCCTACACCTGGGTCTCCTGTCTTATATAGAGATGCAAATGATCTGAATCAGTCGCAAATCCAATCCCCTATTTCTAATGTATAGAGTCAAGCTGTAATCAATCGCAAATGTTTAAGAGACAGGGCCAAACATGGACAGCGTGAATGACGAAATGTTAACTTTTTGTATATAATCTACAGTTTGTACCAATGAATCAAAGAAATACACTGTTCAGGAAAACTTGAAAGATTGTAACAATTTCTTCAGCTCACGGAACCCTTTTATCTAGCTCCCTTCAAACGCAAACTCCACAGACTCACATGTCCTTTTGCGTTTCGGGGTCGTCAAATCTCCTGCCGATCAGGCGCTTTGTGGCGTACAGAGTGTTCTTTGCGTTCGTGACGGCCTGGCGCTTGGCAGGCATGCCCACCAGCCTCTCGTCCTCCTTTGTGAAAGCCACCACCGAGGGCGTGGTCCGCGCACCTTCCGCGTTTTCCAGCACCTTGGGCGTCTTGCCCTCCATCACGGCTACGCACGAGTTGGTGGTGCCCAGGTCGATGCCCACAACGGCCCCCCGCACAGTGTCTGAGGCGTAGCGCCGCGACGCATGCCACTCTAAGTTCCCTGTCCCACATGTGCTCTGTAATGGTGGAGAAAACAAATCAGAATTACATGTAACTTTGTGTACCAGGTGTTCATTTTGCCACCAACAATGGACAGCAATCCAATTAAGCAGCATTTTATCCCACACATACCATATATACAAGATATCAAATATTCAGAAATACCAAAACCTGTTTGATATTTCATATCATTCTTTTCTCCTTTTCTGATATTTAAAGTGAATTTCCTTCACATAAACTAAATCAGTATAAATAAAATCAGTTATGCATGACAGAAATATACAAAAATAAATCTGCAGAGGTAAGGGATTTGTTTGTATTTTTGAGGACAAGAATTAAAACACAGGATGATGTAAAAGAAGATGAATTTAAGAGCAATTTTGACAAGGGACTACATGTACTGGTATTAAAGGAGTAGTTCCCATCTCTTTGTTCTTCTACATCTACTGAATATGATAAATGTTGGATGCGGACTGATCCTTTAAGCCTTCATTCATTCATGCACGCTGTTCTGGTCGTGTGGTTTGCGGTAATGTGTTCAACCTCTCTGAACTGGCCACAAAATACTTTCCATCAGATGAATGCTGAAGCTGCTACAAGTGTGCACTCAAGCAATACTGTACTTCCTTCAAAATGCCAGCCTCTAACAAAACCTGATTCCCACTTTAAAAACTGCATGCATGAAGTTGAACACAATGGCAAAACCTCCACAATTGGATACACATGACAAACATACTTTGTCCATGCTAGTTGGGCTAGTCATAGTCATAGCATTTAAAAAAATGCATGTTCAATGGCATTTGCTCAAATCTGGGAAACTCTCCATCAAGATGGTTATCCACAATAATTGTATCCTTTCTCTTAAAATGCATATTACGTAAGTCTGACTGGAAAAAGAAGGAAGTTTTTTCAAGTAAGTGCTGGTTGTGCCTACTTATAAATCACTTCCTGCCCTGTTTCTGAAGTAGAAAATCCCTATTCAAGAAGACCATGCAGATCTTCCCAGCTCACGTAGACCATGAGCATGCAGGCTCAGTTATACACTGTAGGATTGCATAATCGGTCACTACCATGGTACACTCATCTTTTTTTAAATAAAATCTAAAGGGAACAAATCTGAAAAATTCAATATTTTTGATGACTCTGACAAATTTTCCAGATAACCACATATCAGAAACTTTTGCAATTTTGATAATTTCTTGTTGATATTTGCAATAATTTATGTTCAGTATTGCTTGTGACATTACTTTTACTGTTAATGTATTGTCATATTGTGTAAATTTGATGGATGCGATTCTCAGTACGACTGAGTCATGTACTCTACAGTCTCCTCATCGCGGCCCTCCATCTCTCTCTCTCTAAAAACTTAAGTTAACCCTAATAAGGGCCTGTTTCTGCATTAACGTTAGAATGAGATTGGATAAGTTTGAAATTTTCATGACAGACCAATAGAACGGCAAGCCAGATCTGGGTGACACCTCATGACATTGTGTATCAAAAACCAATCAATAAATAACCATTCACACCGATTTTAACTCGGCAAGAGCCAAGGCAGTCAGTTGATAAATAGACTGGAATGTCTCTACGAATTACCGTCTCTACTCTCTAGACTAGATCTAGGCCGAAATTAAATGACAATTTGGATGAAATATGTGTAGTCATTCAACTACACTAATCAATCTAATAATACACATCGTTTTGACAAAGATTTTGGTGATGTTATTGTTAATCCCTCATTTTCTCTTGAAAAATTGATTTAATGTTCATGTTAAGTTAGAACTTAGATCAGGCGTTCATGTTCATTTTCTTGCAGCTGCATGCTCTTGACCGAGTCTTGTTTCATGACTTGTATTTTACATTTTTACTTCTGGAAAAAAAAAAACCAAAGAGGACAATAAAATCACCCATTCACCCTGGCCTGGGCCAGGTCAGGAAAACGAATTTGTCACATGCGTACATGTACTTAACTCCCCTTGCGCAACAGTCCCACATAAAATACACGCTACCTCCGGCTGGCGTTGCCAGTCGTCGTGGTCTTGGACTTACCGTTTTCAAAATGCTCCCAAATTTTCTTTGTTGTGAATACTGCCTCATACATCTCGAAGTGCCTCGGAGACAAGAAGACGCTACTTTCGCTGCTGTTAACATGTTGGATATAATTTGTTGTTTCACCTACAATATGAAGAAAACGTGTCGTATTACGAACACACAGTTCTAGTTTAACGACGGCAGAGTGCTACGCAGAAATATATATACGCGTGATATACATATACAATGCGGGATATCCACGTGTTTTGCATGGGGACTCAGCCGGCTGAGCAGAGCTGCATAACCGGACATTTAATCTGCGCAGAACGCGTTCAAGATGATGTAAGCCAAGCAGAGTCTTACGAGATAACTGCGCATGCGTCGTTCAATCAACGTGCGAGAATTTTCCAGAACGTACCGGTATGCAGGAGGCTACATATCGCATCTACATTTTGTAGACATGGGTATCAGGCATGAAATACTATTAGCATGCTTGAAAAACTTCCACATGTGCATGATAATTGATGGTATTGTACCACATTAACTGATAACATACTCCTAACTTAATTACTCTCCTGGTAATATGATTGTTACTTATGATTCAATAAGGCCAGTATAGGTTGCACTTCAAAAAAAAAAAAAAATTGTTCTTGTGTTTGAGTGTTGTAGTTTTTGTTGCTTTCCCATGAAATATGATAACATTTCTTACATGTATATCAAAGTATTTTAAATGCTAAACTCTCAGCTTGTTTTTTTTCTTTAGCCATCTAGAATGTGTGATCTACACTTGGTAAATGTACTATTTGATACACTTATTGGTATTCCTGTGTACATTTACTTTCTCTTTATCAGCTCTCTTACTCCACCCCTTTGTTTCTCAAGAGTCTCTGTCCCCACAACCATGCCCTACCCATCCCCACCCAAACTCTCCCCCCCCCCCCCCCAGCAAGTTGAGACGCAACATTTTAGTTTATAACATCTAAATGTTGTCATACTTGTATCAAGTTTAATGAAAAACAAATTATGTGAATATATCAGTTATCACATAAACAGTTACATTTTTTAATTTTACCTTGACTTTTGACATTTGGAAAAGTGAATCTAAATTATGATTTGGCTTTGTATCAATTTTGATTTTATGCAAATTTACATCAATATGCATTTTTTTTAACATCTTGTTTTTTTAAAGTGGAATAAAATAAATTGAAAATTGAATTGAAATTGAAATAGATTATAGTCTGTCATATACTTTTTTTAGTTATCCTATGAATGAAACAGTACAGGTGGACGGAGAGACAACTCAGAAACAATAACTTAGCCACTTACTTGTCATGGAAACTACATGTTAATAGTGCTTCCATGTGCTCTAGTAGGCATAGCGTGATGACATCCAAGACAGCGTGAATTGTCCTGAAATACATCAACAGCCCACTTGGTATCCATCCTAACTCCCAGATGTCAATCAAGTTTAACCCTCTTTCACACTGTTTACACTTTCTGCACGACAACATTGCAACAATAAAGACACTTTACACCTTCTTTCAATTTACATGGAACAGTTACATTTTATTCAACAATATAATGAGAAAATAATCTAATTCTCAACTGAAACACCTTTTCAAACACCATACCAGCATGACTCCATGGTCTTGTGTCTCATTAAATATTTTGTGAATAGAATTCGTTTCATAACAATAATCTACATTTCAAACAAATTTGAACAAATAAAAGAAATATATAACTGTTATCATTTTGGGGATGAATGTTAATTAAGTCTCTCTGTGTAGGCAGTGTTCCACTGAAACAACTCATATTCTCCCTTCTTCATATGCAGATAAAACTGCATTGCTTGATAGTGTAGAAAGCTTAAAGAAGGCGGGGGAGAATATTTGAAATTTAGAAAAAATAAAAGAGAATAGTGCAATTAATTCCATAACCAAAGGAGAAACCCTGTTATGTTTGGCACTCACAAAGCCATATTTTTACATGTGTAAAAGGTTTCATGTAATATGTAAACACAAAAGTAAGAAGTTGTCATGTCATAAACACAGATTTGCAATTTGAGGACCCCAATTTTATATATTGTCATGAGTAATAATAAGTGTCAATGGTGATATGATTCATAAGCTTAAGGAATCATTTCAAAGTATTTTGTGTTTGATGCATGTAGACATTTTTCTGCATTGAGATTCTATAAACACCTGACGACCTCGTCATGTGGGACTGCGTCAGCTTTCGTCTTCATAATGTCTGAAAACACACACATCAGTATGTAGGATAAATGCACACTATATCAAATTGCATTGGAAGGGGGAGGGGTCACAAACTAAGTTATATCCATACAATATAATTCCCCCAAATAATGGTTGAATCATAAAAATTATAAATCAACCTGGAACTGTTCAACATACATATGTATCTATCACTCTCAATCAATTTCAGAATCAATTTTTGCAGGAAGTATCATTTCGTATATTAACTCATTTATTCTTAGAAACTGATAAATACAGTATGTCAATGTCTGTATGACGACTATTTAGCTTTTCAGTAATAGATGAGTTAAAACGCAATATCCCACATGGATCATCTTCTTGCGGTTACCACATCAGTTCCTCAGTACTAATCAGGTTATTGGTAGGGAGACGAGACCAGGAGAGCTTGCGATGGTACAGCCAGACTCATGCCTTCCCAGCTTTCTTCATTGCCTGCAAAATAAAAGACAAAAAGATGGCACTTAGCACTATTTTCACAGCAAAATATGATGTATTGAAAATAAAAACAAAGAATGAAAGACCTAGAAACGGAAATATCTGTTTTGTCAAATGAGATATATAACTGAGTCTAGTCCATTCTCGATTTCCTTCTTATAGACCATCTTTGTTCTGTATGTACATTTTTATTCACGTCACTCAAACAGTGCGTTACTAATGATAACCCAAAAAGCTTGTCCCAGGTTTGTCCGAACAGCAACAACTAATAGATTCAGAGTGTGTTCCATCCACTGAAACTGAATCACAAAATCCAGGTGAAGATAATAACGTGTCACAGGGCAGTTAGGGGGAAAGTTGTGAATACATTACAAAAATAAGTCAGCATTAGTTGTATGTTTTTATTTTGTTTTTGTTCATTGGATGATAAAACATCAAGTTAAAAGTAAAAATGTTGCATAGCCTACAGGAACAGAACCTACATATATCAAGCAACCTATCCCTGAATGGTAAAGAAATGGTAGAGCATTGCTTCCAGTGTTCACACAAAACTTGCCTCTACTAAATTGTGTTACAATTGATGAAAGGGAGAAACATTTAGAGGATCGCTTTGCAGTGTTCGCACAAAACTTACTTCCACTTTGCTTTGTTACAAGTGATGAGAAGGAGACATGTTTAGAGAATCGTTTTGCAGTGTTCACACAAAACTTACTTCCAGTATTTTTGTGCCCATCTGAGCAGGAGACATGGAGACGACCACTCCAGCGTCTTTGAGTGCCTGGATCTTCTCCGTGGCTCCACCCTTGCCTCCAGAAATGATGGCTCCTGCGTGGCCCATTCTCCTGCCGGGAGGAGCCGTCAGTCCAGCGATGAACGCCGCTACTGGCTTGGCGTCAGGCCCCTGGTTGTAGGAAAAAAGAAAAGATGCTTTATCAACTCCTCTTGCAAATTCCACACTGTCCTATGGGACCGGTGTGCATTACCAGTGAAAAATAATGCCTCAATGATGATGTATGACAGGATATTTAATCTTTCAGCGTAGATGTACATGAATGGTCAAATGGCATTTTGTAGACACTACATGGTGCATAGAAAGTTACAGAGCAACTAGAGAAATTCAACCACTCGACTAGTATGCCTCTGTAGCCCTCACACATGAAACATTCAGAATTCATAGTGCTTTTTTCCTGAAAATTTAGAATACAGCATGAAATGTCAGTTTAGTATTGCATGGAGCCCTATTATCTTGGGCATTATTTGTAGCCTCCAGATTTTTTTTTTTGCAACGATAACATGGCGTTGCAATGGTATACCTGGTCGTCGTAATTTTGGTTTCAAAAGTTGCACAAGACTACAAAGAAAAAAATCACATAATCTCACAGTGATGTCTTTTTGCGTTCCAGAATGATTACACAAAATGTTGAGGGAAAGTCATTATGAACATTATGCCATTTTTTTTATTCCCTCACCCCAGCCTTGATTACTTTATTCATTTACTTCTCTGCATCCATATGTACAGGTTTGGCACTACCATGTCACAAATTAATTTCTCAAAAATGTTTGTGCAGGATAATCTGATTTCAAAGACATTTTAAAAAGTAATCAACAATGGATTTCTACTCCACCCCCTTCCCCTCCAACTCACTGAATTATGTTCCTTGAGGAACTCTGCTGCCTTCTCCTCAGCCCCTCCCCCGATCTCTCCGATGAGGACGATACCCTCTGTCTCAGGGTCCTTCAGGAAGATGTCCAGGCAGTCAACAAAGTTGGTGCCATTGAATGGGTCACCCCCGATTCCTGCGAGAAAAGAACAACATGAGCAACTTATATTTTGAGATTTATATCACTATGTGTCAGCAATAGCACTACAAAGACTTCATTAGCAAATCTCACTTCGAACAGCTTCAAACAAAGATATGTAGCACATAAAAAATTCTTTGAACACGTGTACTCACAGCATACTCACACAGAGAGCACTTTTGGTCCTATTACTGGTCCCCACCTCCAACCCAACCCCAGCCATACTCACACACAAACAACTGATCCCTCATGCGTACAAATACACACACTTATTCACAACAGGATCCCGTGGCATAAAACTAACCATTAATGGTAACTTTGCCATCAACAGTAACTATCATGTAGTAAAATTCCCCACAACCCAGCGTTCTTGTTAATAGCTGGCAACCGGTTATTTTTTCCGGCTGTAACGCCGACCGTAACTGGCTGTGGCCTCATAAAAAAAAAATAATAATGGAAAAAAAAAGATCATTTGACCATTATAGGGAACTATCATTACCAGAATTCATGTCTGACAAGTAAGGAAATAATCCCAGATGTTCGATTTGACCATTATATTAAACTGAATATTAGCAGGATTCATGTCTAACGGGTAAAAAACAAAGTGCTAACAATCATTTAATAATTTTTAGCACTTTGTTTTTTACCCGTCAGACATGAATCCTGCTGCTACCCCCTCAAGGGGCGCTGCCCCTGAACCCCTGCTGCGGTTTGGGCAGTAACCGCCTGTGAATGATGAGTTACCTGCTACAAAATAAATTAGCAAGAACCCTGACAACCCATCAAATCCAAGGTTTCTATAAAAGAAGCTTATATATCTAAAAAAACAAAAAAACATTTGTAGCAAAGTTACCATTGATGGAAACTTTTATGCAACAGGGCCCAGAACCACATAAACAGAGAAGACATACCATACTGTCTCTTTCTATTAGCAACTAAATATGGCCTTGTAGTTAAGTAGCTGCCAGGCAAGCAGTAGATAAGGTTTTTTCTGACTTGTTTTTCATTCATTTACAAAACCAGGACATGCAACCTTCATTACTGTTATCCCTCTTATCTGTGTTGATTTGGGTGAAAATCATAAGGTTGGACTCACCCACACACAATGTCTGGCCGAGTCCTACAGCTGTGGTTTGGGCAACAGCTTCATAGGTCAGCGTCCCAGACCTCGACACGATACCAATGTTGCCAGCCTTGTGAATATGGCCGGGCATGATGCCAATTTTACATTTATTAGGCTGCATGAGGAGAAGAGAAGAAGAGGCAGAATTATAACACAAGTATACACGCATTACAAGTCAATTTCGCAAGATTGATATGAAGCATAAAGAACAAGAGAACGCTCATCCACATCCAGGATTCAAAATACATGGGAGTGAGCAGCAAGTTCTGGATATTTATGATAATTTTTTATTTCTTAACCCTTTGTGTGCCATATGAAATGCTGCTCTAGGTTATTTGTGTATATTACTTTTGAAAACAGGTACATATGGCACACAAGGGATTAATGACAAATAAATTTAGAGGGCTTTGGAATACAACTGATTTTTTAGGCATGCCTACATCCTTCATTTACAGATGGTTTAAAGTTGGTTATTTTGTTCAATATTTTTTTGATATTTTGACATACTTAAATACTTTGGTAACTTCAGGATCCTCTCTGTGACTACCATCCACCCCCCCCCCCCCTCTAATCCCCTTACTCCTACCTATCTGCCCTCCTACCACACAACACTCACCGCAATGATCCCGGGGCAGTTGGGTCCCACGAGGCGAATCTTGCTCTGCCTGACCAGCCGTTGTTTAACACGGACCATTTCCTGCTGGGGAATCCCCTCCTAATGCAGACCACCATCCACTAGTCCCCCTACTCCTACCTATCTGCCCTCCTACCACACACGACGCACCGCAATGATCCCAGGGCAGTTGGGTCCCACGAGGCGAGTCTTGCTCTGCCTGACCAGCCGGTGTTTAACACGGACCATGTCCTGCTGGGGAATCCCCTCTTAATGCAGACCACCACCCCCTAGTCCCCTTACTGCTCCCTATCTGCCCTCCTACCACACAACACTCACCGCAATGATCCCGGGGCAGTTGGGTCCCACGAGGCGAGTCTTGCTCTGCCTGACCAGCCGGTGTTTAACACGGACCATGTCCTGCTGGGGAATCCCCTCCGTGATACAGACCACCAGCCCAATCTCAGCATCGATGGCCTCCTCAATGGCCTTAGCAGCGAAGGGAGCCGGCACATAGATCACGGACGCATCACACCCAGTCTTCTCCTTGGCCTAGGGTAGGGGAAGATACATGGTGACAAATAATTTTTGTGTTTGTATTGCTATTGATCACAAGGCAGTAATAATTTAAGTCTTCTCCTTGGCCTAGGGTAGGGGAAGATACATGGTGACAAATAATTTTTGTGTTTGTATTGCTATTGATCACAAGGCACTAATAATTTAAGTCTTCTCCTTGGCCTAGGGTAGGGGAAGATACATGGTGACAAATATATTTTGTGTTTGTATTGCTATTGATCACAAGACAGTAATAATTTAAGTCTTCTCCTTGGCCTGGGGGAGGGAGAGACACAAGGTGACAAATATCTTTTGCTTATATTGTAACCGGGCAATATCTGCCTTTATTTGCAGGCAAAGTTGAGTACTGCAATCTGTCATGTATAGATAATCATTTTAGATGTTTTTCATCCTTGATGATAGTGTTCTCATAACTACTAGGTATCTTGAAAATAGCAAAAAAAAATTGTAGCATCATGTACATGCAGTTGAATCCTTTTATGAAGATATCAAAGACAACAAAAACAGAGAAAAATGGAAGCTGTATTTGTAGTACATATCAGTATTAGATGCAAGAAATGTGAGACGAAATGGGAATAGTATTGTTTAGTTATGCAGCACTATCTGCCTTTAATTTGCAGGAGACTTTAAGTACTGCCATTTGACATGTTAGATGTTTTTCATTCTTGGTGATAGCAGTGGTACTCGTAACTACTACTGCGTATCTTGAAAATAGCAACAACAAAAAATTGTAGCATCAGTACATGCAGTTTCATGCATCCTTTTATGAAGAAGGAAGAGAGAGAAATAATTTCTAGTACAGTATTAAATGTGAGACGGAATGGGAATAGAAGGATAGGTTGGTAATAGAGAAGTTGTGAGCTAGTCACACAAAAACAACTTTTGTTAAGATATTTCTTTCTGTACCTCATGACAGCTATCAAACACTGGGAGTCCACATGACACCTGGCCGCTCTTGCCAGGGGTGACACCGCCTACCATGTTGGTGCCATACTCTAAAGCCTGCGTGGTATGGAAAGCGCCCTGGAAACACAAACAAACAATCATCTCATTTTGTTTCATTTCATTTATTTTCCAAAAACAACATAAATACAATATACATTTCAAGTTGATATTGTAAATCTAATAAAATAGCATGAGGATGGAACATAAGCAAGCAAAAGCATGAAAATGATGTCCTGTAACATAATTGAGAAAATCACGTATGTGAAAAATCTAACAATAATTTGCTAAATCATAAAATGTTGAAGACATTTTTAAAAAGGCAAACATATGACAAGATAAGAGAAGAGGATAGAATGTTTGCTCTAGGGCAGATAAAATCATACATCGGGTCATGGAACGCATTATACTCAATACAAAGTCAAACCTGTCTATAAATTTGTGTGTACTCCCACCACTTTTTAGTGAATACCTGTGCATAAAGACTCTATTTCTCTGTTTCACCTCATGTTGGTCCCTATAGAAAGTTTGAATGTATACTCATTAATTCCATTATATATTGTTACCAAAGGAAATTTATATTTCAAATCAAAGATATACATTTTCTGATAAATCAAAGTTTACTTTTCTACATCCAATGTTCTATTTCTTAACTCTTACAGCTTCATGTATATCTCATGATAGTGACACAAAACAAGGTATGTTTTATACTATGTTTACAACAGCTAAATATATGCAATTTTGTTCTCCTGAACCAACTTTTACTGACCTGTTTTCCAGTAATTCCCTGGCAAATAACCTTTGTCTCCTTTGAAATTGCGAGGTTTGGCCTCGTCTCAGTGTAGACAGTTCTAGCACCAAACTTGGAAAAGCCTAGGAAGAACAAAGCATCAAGGAAAAATGAATAAACCAAAGTGAGTTCTTTCACACTTCACTGTGTAAGAGCATGACATGAGAATGTGAATAGCATCGTCACAACACTGCTTCTTCTTCTGGGATGATTTGCCTTATTCAAGCTTAAAGATTTGTGCAGTTGTGTTGATACATGTGCTCATGAATATTGGGTGCTCTGTGTCAAGCTAACTACAGCATGCATTCATATGATACATACTCCTCCACTTAGTTGTAGACCGATGAAAGGCCTTCAGTAAGAGTGCATCACTGTTTCCAGTGAAGGTTGTTTCATGACTTCACTGTCCATGGGAAGAAAGAGTGCTTACATTGATAGGAGTGCACCTTAGATTTATGCAGAATATATAGAAAGAAAAGGACAAAAGCTTTGAGTGAGCAAATTTGTCACTTAATGCCAAGAAAATGAAGATATAGAGTGCAGTTGGCAGTGTTTACGTCAATCCTCAAGCTCACTTTTATTTACATTGGCATACAAAGGAACACTTTATCAATATCAGCATCCCTGACCTTGTTTAACTACTTATGATACCAGGACTTGGACATAATAATGATTTGCATACAGTACCAGTGACAGTTCTAAAATTTAAAGGCTTGACTATGCAACGTCCATCAAAATAAAGACAACTCATTCTCTGATTATTTAACTTTTTCAGAAACTTAGAAAGTGGCATCTTTTTTCTGACTCAAAATTTTGACCAATTCTTTTGTGAATCTGATCAATGACAAATCTGTAGGTTCTACATCATTCATGACAAAAATTTGGGGTATTCATACTTAATCAGACAGGCGTACTATTAAGTGTGTTTGCCCATACTTAAAAAAAAAAAAATCTGTGTTGAAGCTGAGAGTTGAGGTGCGTGGTCAAGAATGATGTTAGTGAATTTTAGGCTACAAAATTGCTCTAAAATCACATATTCACCTTACTTAACCCTACCCTATCCTAACCCTATTATAGTCCGGGTCCTGACCCTAACCCAATTTGATCAAGTTTAAAGATAGGGTGTCCCTTTTGAAGGTAAATCAACTTTTTAGGTGGTCTGCTGTCTACGACAGATCACTTATTGTTTTCGTCAGAATTTTCTTTCTTTATTTTTATTATTATTATTCTTTATTTTTATTTATTTCTCCCTCTTTTTTGTTCAGAACATAACTGAAGATCAGTTCAGTCAATTTCTTTCAATTTTGGCAGTCATAGGTCATTGTCAATAAACGTGACAGGAACATTTTCAAGTTCATCAGGTCATTGTGACGTCATCCAGGTGCCATTTTGTGAAATCACATGATCAATCATATCTTCATATTGCCTCATGAAAGGTCATTCATATTCATATCACATATACTTCAGGTCAAGGGTCAAGAGGTCATGTCATCAAATATCATATAAAAATTTGCTAAAAATCACTTAACTATTAAACGAGAGTACGAATGAGGTCATTTTAAGCGTTTCGCGAAAAGACGCTCACGCGCGCATGCGTGCGCATTTTCGCAAATACTGGCATTTTACAACATAGCATATCCGGATTTTTTTCTACCATCATCTTTGGCATTTTTTTTTAAGCATTTTGATACCTTGTTCACCTTTTTCTGACCAGTAATAACGCATTGAGCGTCCGCAAAAATTGACAGCACGCACGGACCTGTTGTTAGTGGATAATTTTACATAGATTAGTGGGAACTTATTTTTCTAATTTAGTAACCCTTTAAGTTCTAACACACTTTAATTAAATAAAACTGTATTCCAAATTCTAAGTTCTAGTAGGGCCTACTTGTCTTAAATTTGAAACCATTAAAATAAAAACATAATAAAAAAAAGGAAATTTGCTGTCCAATGAAGTATTAATATACCGAAAACTTGAAGATTAGGACAAAAAAATGGGAGAAATTGGGTGCTAATGTACTTTGGTATCCCACATATATAGATGAATATTACACATTCTTAATATTACACTATTTGCACACAATGGGAATGCTGCAATACTGATTGTCGTCGACTCGTCGGCAGAAAGTGACCTAGAAATCACATTTTTTGGACGATTTAAACAGCTAAAATTTTGTCTATTGTTAGGGTTAGGGTCAGGGTTAGGTTCAGGTTAAAATTCATTAAACTAGTGGGATACCAAAGAGCATTAGCGCCAGAAATTGTGTTAAAGAAATGTGGGGTGACTGACCAAAGTTTGGCGACTGGTCTGGCCTGAAAAATACCACCGATACTGTCGACAATGCCGATGGCAATTGTCAGTTAACTCTATACACGTTTTACTACGTGTGGGACTGTGTTAGCATGAGACGCCCCTCGATTTTGAACATTAAAACATGTAATATTCAACAAAATATCCATATTCTAGGTAAAAGAATCAAATTTTTATGTTCAGCTTGATTTAAAGTAAATACAACAATAAGCTAAAAATATGCAAGTCTTTTGTGAATACTTACCAAGACTTCGTAAAAATAGTCTGCCGGCGGACGCCATTTTTTTTTTTTTTTACCACGATCTCGTTCTAATGGCCTCAGCTACAGGAATTTGGTGTGATATTTTTTAATAGACACATTTTTAGAAATTGTTGTTTTGCAAGTTGATCACAAAAAATATTGCTTTAACATATGTATATCCAATATAACTAACTCTTCATGATTGAGTAAATTTTCAAAACATGGTTCTGATTTGTATCGTCTTTTTATCTAAATCATTCATAAAATATGTTTATAATTGTCCAGATTATTGTAATACCATTCATTGATAAAGGCTACACCAGCGCTTAGTTTAGTTTGTGTGGATGCTCGTTTGTCGGATGCTCCACGAACATCTTGCCGAATTGACTTTAGATAACATCAAAAGGAGCCAAAAATTCCAAACTATCCTTGCGAAAGAAAAGGAGGATGACTTCTCATAGCAATACCAATACCGACAGACACCTGGTTGATGAATTTGAAGCAAGTTTCAAGGTATCGTAGACCTCTTTTCTTTGCCCAGACACAGGGCAGAGGCAGCATAATTTTTGATGATAAATTAGCATACAGCAGCCAGTGGCCTAGACCGAAAAATCAGTCTCTGTAGGACGTTGGATCCGCTGATAGTGATATTGCATCTGGCTCCTCTGAACGCCCTATCTATAGCTATTCGGGGGGTATGTCCAAAAATGTCATTTCGATTAAAGAATGCCCCGAATGAGACGGTTATTCCTGTCTAGGCTACCTGTGGCCAGTGGCCAATTTACCCCCTTTCCGAATTGGGGCATTCTTTTTTTTTGGAAGTACTACAAGTATTGAAGGGCATTCAGAGGAGCCAGATGTAATCTCAGTAGATCCAATGTCCTACAGAGACTGATTTTGGGGTCTATCTTTAGGCTATACTCCTCAGAGACGTCTTAGTCGAGAGGAGCATATTCATGAGTATAAACGCCACCGCAGTAGTGATGGTGAGACATCTGCCCACAAGGAAGTCAATACATCCTCTCACTTGAAGCCGGCACAGGTCATTATTAATCTTGTCCTCCTTGGATTCCACCTTGATTCTCTACCCATTAGGCATTAGGCTGCATCCCAGAATTCCACAGCAGCCATTTGCTTGGCAAATAAGATGTAATATTTCTCTTCAGGCTGCAATGTGTTTTTTTTTGTGTGTTTTTTTTTGGGCAAAAGTTGGCATCATAGCTGAACTAATATGTAAATTGTCTGTTTTCTTGTTTTGTTCTCCATGTAAACCTGTAGGCATGTCTGTCCACCCTGGTTGCCCCGGAAACCGTTCATGTGCATGATCAAATGGAGCTGAAAACAAGTAAGTGCAAGAGCACAGCCAGCCTCTGTTAAATCTTTAATGCGCCAGTCAAAATCCTGCTCATTGAGATTTGTGTATGCAAATTGTGCAAAAATGCATACCATAAAAAGGTAATAGTGTAGGTCATTTCAGGGCTTTCACCAGTGTTGATTTCACGTGGTAGGATTGTCAATTTGTCATACTGTGTAAATATTTCCGTCATAATATTACACCATGCAATTATCTTGTTCACAATCAAACCTAACTCATATATGTTAGCTGATATCTGACCTTAATTATTATATGGTTGAGATTTGGGCGGCATGTACTTTGTAAAGGTGGCTTGGAAAAGTTGGCCTTATTGGGAAAGATAGATGGAAATAGAAGCATGGGAATCGGAAAAGGGTTAAGCAGCCTCACTGACTGGTTAGCAGATCAAGAGGTTGATATCATCAAATGATGATATGTGACTATTTAATTATCAGTGATTTTTGTATATCTTTCTTATTATTCTTTTTTTATTTTTTTCATTTTTTGGGGGAGGAGAGGCAAAGATAAATATCTGAAAAGGCATTCTTGTCCTTGTTCTCAGGTGTTGACCAGTCCATGCAGCGGTTCTTGGAGTTGGCCAAGGAGACAGAGAACTTCTTTCTCCAACGACAGATGCTGCTGGCCACCACCAAACCAGACAATGTCATCAAAGAAGTACGATGTCTTCCATTTCATATTCAAACATAAAATACTGAACTTTTCTAGAAGGGCCCCTTAACCCCTCCTTTACTGAGCTGACGTACTTGCGTGCTGGCTTTTTTCCACTCAGATACTAAACAGCATGACTCCCGTGTAATCTGCTGCATGGACAGTAGATGACAGGCTATGAATTTTATTCCTTAAAGGCACAATTAGGCCACACCCTTTGGATTATCAGATCCAAACTGGACTAGGGTTCACAAATCCAGAAAATCTAACAATGAGCAATGGGTTAAAGATTTGTCCTCTTCATCAAAAAAAAAGCCATTGTTTAAATCTTTACACCACAGGCATTCTTGTTCAAGTAATACACGCAAACCCCATAGACCATCCATTTGTCTGGCACACAAAGGGTTAAAACGTATGTTGTTACTTTTTGTTGGTTATTTCTTTGTGTGTGTATGTGCTTAATCAGGGGTTATCAGTTTAGATAAACTTTGTTTAAAGGGAGTATACTGTATCGGGAAGACAAAAAGCCTTCAAACAGGTGATCATGAGCAGTCTTCTTACCAATGGTCTTAAATTCATGTATTGTCCATTTTAGAAACTCGCTGAAAGTTATTTGCCCTCAGATGATCCACATTTGGAGTAATTAGTGATTAAATCGCAAATCTTCAACATGTTCGGGCCGAACATTTTGAGAATTTTTGACTAAATCATTAATTTCTCCAAATGTGGATCATTTGAGGGCAAATAACTTTCAGCAAGCTTCTAAAATGGACAACAAAATAATTTAAGACCATTGGTAAGACGATTACTCACAATCACCTGTTTGGAGGGTTTTTGTCTTCCCAGTACAGTATATTCCCTTTAAAGATGATATTACAGGTATTGGATTCCTCACAATTTACCATGATGCATTTTAAGAAGACTGTTACATTTTATTGATTAGAATTTTGTTTCTCATCATTCTTGGCAATTCCCATTCCAAGTTGAGGAGGTATGTACATGACAGTATGGACAAATAAAAACTAAAAAGAGGTAATATATGTCTGCTTCTACCTTACATTTTAACATCTGAATAAAGGGGGTTTTTTTTAACCCAAAGTAAGAACTAAAACTTTTTTCAAGTGATTTGTGATGGGGTTTAATAAAAAAGGAATTGAGAGCAAGGAATTATTTTGTGGGGGATATACTGTGTAAATGATTGTGTGTGAATGCACCTTATAATGTCTGTATTCTGTCCTGTGTGTATTAACCAGGAGATTGAGGAGCTGAAGACCGAGTTGTCCCGGAAGAACGCCCTGCTCCAGAAGCAGCAGACCAAGGTCAACAACTGGCTCAGCATCCTGCAATCCCTGGAGTGTGGTGGGCCACCGCAGCCACAACACCTCCACCACGGACAGCTACCACAGCAACAGCAGCAACAGCAGCAGCAGCAACAGCTTGCCCGGGGCACCATGTCTATGCCCATGGGTATGGCAGCAGGTGGCATGCAACAGCAGGAGTTCCAATCCCAGCAACAACAGCAGCAGCAACATCATGGTGTGGTAGGGGTTGCCAGTGTGGCGGGGAGCGGCGACGCGACGCCGATTTCCATCGCGACCACGCCCCTGTCAGGACCGCTGGCACACCTTGAGCAGGCCACGTCGAGTATAGGGGGTATCGGCTATGATCGCAGGTGAAGAAGCTGGCTGGTACAGCAATGGACAAACACCTCTTGATAGTCAACCCTTCCTGAGCCAGACATAATGCTGCTCTGTGGGAAGCGTGTACATTACTGAAGACATGTTGCCAGCAGTTGACGATTCCTTCCATCTCGAGGCCACCGCAGATGACACAATCCGATCAGTCGCATGACTCTGCGACTGCCTGAATCGCAGGATCCGATTTCTTGGATTTGTGCATGAAGGTGATATTATATTTCCATGATTACTATCAGCCCTTTAATGCGTCATTACTTTATATGATTCTTTTATGATGTTTGCTTTGCCTCCATAGTCCATGATCATGTGATGTCACTCTACAGTATTCTGTTTGGTTTTGAGTCGATAGCACATGCAGTGCTTGAGTTGTGCCTGTATGAGCTTGCCATTTCTGTAGCACACATCCTCTCTGTCCGCACCATAGTGAGGCGTTGAGACGAGCAGTGCCAACGGGGTTTGCCCTGATACCATTGTGAGGTTCTGTACTTGTTGGACTGACAGTGACAATTCAATGTTTTGGTACCAGAGAAATGTGTAAAATGACAATTCCACAAGTGGAATACAGCTTACTCTCGATATAACGAGGCCGTCGGGACCAAGGCATTTTCCTCATTATAACGATACCTTGTATCCAAACAGACTAAAAAACAATAAAACACATCATTGTTTGTGTTTTACTATGTTTTGATATCCATAGCTGTCTTGGAAAATTGCATTCTCAAATTGAAAAAGGGATTGGAAACATGCGTTATCAAACTGAAAAGGGGATTTATTTTTGCTCAACACATCATCCAACTTTGATATATTTTTTCCCTTTAAAGAGCTAATTGCATTTAATGAATATAGACCATTCCCGATACGATTTTATCTGTGCTTGTATTGAGAGTAAGCTGTATCATCATTTGGAGTTTGTATCAGAACACATGAAAGACGTTATCAAACAGATCTCACTTGTTTTTGTCACGCTTGTATTTTGTTTGTTAATAAAAATGTAAATAGACTTTGTATTAAAGTGAAAGTTATTCTTTATTTTCATTTTGTGTGTGTGTTAACATATGGGTTGACATGTGTATGTTTGCTTGTTTACCCCGGTATGTGCATAATGTATATATTGCAGGAAGAGGGTATTTTATGTGTGTGTATGTTTTTGAATGTGTGTGCATGTGTGTGTGTGTGTGTGTGTGTGTGAGCGATTTCGCGGTGTATTTATAGGTTTGTACTGATGGGAAAAGTATATGTACCGGTATTCCTTTATATAACATACATTATATAAAATACATTTTTGAAAACATGACAAATACCCATACTTCACACAATTATGTTAATCTCTACATGTATCTTTAATTTTAATCAATACATGAATAATTACATTTGCATAAAAATACTGCTACATCAATGTATGATGTCAGAAATGAATGACAAATCCCAGATGCAGCTGTAAGGAAGATAAGGGTGGGAAAAAGTAAAAAAAAAAACACATTTCTTTACCTTTCTATCTTTTCCTTGTAAAACAGGAACTTCTATTCTTCTATATTCCATAGCACACACACACACACAAAGCACCACTCTATCGCAAAGGTTATTACCTGTTTGACAGGGATTACACAAATATAATGTAATCGTATTGCAGGTTATGGGTTTGATTTCAGGTTTGAATAAAGGAATCATCTCAAAATTATAACAATTCTTGAAATCAAACTAGATCCTAACTGGCAACATCAAAATTCTTAAATTCTGCCTTAATACATGTAATGTGTTCCATTACAATTACCATGGCTACCCATGACATGTACTTGTAACTTTTTCATATTCACATTAACTATGTACATGTACATGTTTTGCTCCCACCTTCTTTTAAATCTTACTATTCACATTTCTTTTCCAAATTTAATGTGAACACCATCTCACTCACACATATCAGTGTACAACTGATTATCCAATGCTAGGCACAATCTATACTTTGAAATGTTCTCATCAAATATGTGTAATAACAGGAAATAGCTTTCATGTTTTAGTATCATGTATATACTTTCATACATGCTCTAATTATGACATCAGTTTGCATGAATCACCTTCCTACAGAACATTGTATGCATTAAAGGTACAATGTACTGAGCAAGAACTACCTGCAATCTAAATCTTTATCATATTTCCTCTTTTTACTCCTCGTTTTCCTTTCTTCACCCCATAAGTTGGTCAATTATCCTGAAAGAATACAACCACATGGTGAAACCAAAAGTGTTTCCATTCTCTCACTCGTATCTATTAGTACACTCTCACCATAGCAACATTCAAAGAACATTTAACTTCTTATTTGCCACTGAGGCAGATTTTGAATTGATGAAACACCCCATTCTCATAATAGGGCAGTATGGAGTCTGGCAGAGAAGGATTTAACCCTTGAGTCCTTTCTACAGCTGTTTGGCACAAAGGCACTGGCTGGCCCGCTTCTGCAACTCATCAACACAAAAGCAGGTTTTTGACACTTTGTGCAGTAGAGCATTTCTACTTGGACTTGCATATTCATTTTGCATACCATACATGAACAGGCATTCTGACAATTAAAGTCAGTGCCTAACTGAGATGAGGCAAGCTGTATTTCCATTCCATTCAGCACTCATGAATGGGAGGATTATTCCATTCATGTTAGGATCATTCCATTCAGTGGAGGGTATAACCACAACTGTTTCCTTTATGCAAGTTACAAAAGCTCTGTTTTCTCTTCATGCACCCCTGATGAATGTGTGCACAAATGATACATGCAAGACCCAAAGAGCTACCAAAAATGTGTAATATACTGAAAGGGTTAAAAGGAATATACTGTACTGGGAAGGCAAAAAGCCTTCAAACAGATGATCATGAGCAATCTTCTTACCAACGGCCTTAAATTCATGTATTTTCCATTGTAGATACTTGCTGAAAGTTATTTGCCCTCAAATTATCCACATTTGGAGTAATTAGTGATTAAGTCACAAATCTTCAAAATGTTTGAGATGAACAGTTTGAAGATTGTGATTTAATCACTAATTACTACAAATGTGGATCATTTGAGGGCAAATAAGAAGATTGATCACGATCACTCTTTTGAAGGCTTTTTGCCTTCCCAGTATAGTATACTCCCTTTAACACCTCTTTAAGTCTTGTTGGTATCAAATAGGAAAGGGTATATGTTATTATTAATTACAGTGTATCTTACATGATTCTTTTAAGATTGATAGTGATGGTTTTGTACATGCACCTCTGCACAAAATCAAAACAAATATGGAAGATGTTTACATAAATGTTTTGAAGTACAAGTTTGAATCGATGAATGAAATACATGTACGATTTGTGAACGAATATTTATGACATGTATCACACAGATCTGAGATTACACACTGCATCATTACAAATATAAACAATAATTCTACAATGACCTCATTTAGTGCGACAATTAACCCGTTTCTTTACCGAGCACGCATATATACGGGCTGGCTGTTCTCCACTCAGAGACTTTGCAGCGCGACTTCCGCATAATCTCCTGTACGGACAATAGACAACACGCTATGAATACACTTCATGTACCTTATAGGGCGCAATTAAGCCACACCCATTTGGTTACTGCAGTTCCAGGGCAAATTTTGACATCCCATCTGGACCTCAACGCATCACTGCAGTGCAAAAAGCTGTTCATATGCCCTACTGCACATTGCAGTCTCTTGCCTTTTCTAGACTAGAGGAAGTGCTAGACTTTGGACAACCAGATCAAAAGCTCCACGAAATCTAGCGATCATTTTATTTCCATTTATAGCCAGTTTCCAGTTCTAATATTGTGAGAGAAGTATTCATTCAGAATTTTCTTCCAATGCCTGTGGTCTAATTTGGTATGTCTTGAATGCAATTCACTTTGATGTGTCAGAATACACTCAATCAAAGGTCTCCCAAGCCTATCACGTGAAAATTATACAATTTCTTATAATCCCACCCAATCAGCTGTCAGTTGATTCTCAACTTTAACGAACAACCTATTGCCAGTTGATTCTCAACTTGAACGAACAACCTATTGCCTCGACAACCCTCGACACAACGATGTCACCATTTCAGACGCGATACCGAGCAAAAGGCTGTATTGCTGATGGTGTAGTCTCAATACACAGACCTGTCCCTTCTTAGTTACGACTGCCGGAATCTTGACGCAAACTCCACAATGGTCCTCACTGGGCGACCTAGGAAAACAATAATCAACCCCGCCAGGAAAGGAAAAAAAATGAAAAGATTATATAAGTTACCAGGCAGTATCCATAAAAAAACAGTTTTTCTTCAACTGGATGAAGCACAGTAATAAATCGTAATGCTGTCATCACTTAGTGTAACAAAACCTATTATTGTACTACAGGTATAAAGTAAAAATTAACTCAAAGAAATGAGAAAAAAGAGAAGGTTTGTGGACCGATTTTTCTCTCTCTGTATTTGATATTCACCTTAAAACAACACATCTGCGTTGCAGTTTTGTACTCCTTGCACAATTATTTTTACTCGACATGTTCTATCGAATGATATTGTGATGTAAAAGCGAGCATATATATCCCACTATTAGGTGGGTGCGTAATATGGATGTACACATTTTTATGAATATTATTGACATGACATTAGCATCACTGACCAGACATTCCTTTGCCCAGATAGGGGATCTCATCGATGTTTTGATCCACCCCAGCGATGTCCAGGTGGGCCCAGGCGTGGTCACCGATAAACTGCCGTAAGAACGCAGCCGCAGTACACGCACCCCCAGATCTGTTCAGCAAACCACAGACAATTAGTTCATTGACCTTTGACTTCTGAACTCTAAACCTTTTGCGTGTCAGACAAAATGCTGCTCTATTGGATTTGTATATATCGATGGTACAATCACTCACAAGTGGTACATTGAGTGTTCATAGTTCAAGAATGACAGACTTCAAGTTAGGAGCAAATCCATCCAATACATGAATAGTTCTTGCAACAGCTGTTAAACATTTAGAGAGTTGGACGGATGGATATTCCCAAAATATAGGTGTATAATGTAACTACAGTATACAGATTTTGATCATCATTATTTGCATTGTTGAACCGGGAATTATCATACCAGAGTCAGAATGAATAACACTCAGGTATTTGTTTCTTCAACATTGGGTCTTTCCCTTCGACCAGAAATGGCCTAGGGTGGTATTACAGAACGATAACTTAGGAGAAATCTTATCCTAAGTCTAGGATTCTCCTAAGTGGTATTCCAGAACGATCTTAACTTTTCTCCTAACTCCGCTCCTAAGATTTCTCCTAAGTTTTCTCCTATCTTTATGCAAATTTATGCAAATCATAAAGTTAGGAGGATTGGTATTCCAGAACGCGCGTAAGAGAGGATTTAGGAGAAAACTTAGGAGAAAACTTAGGAGAGCCTCCCCCTGTCTTAGCCATTCGTAAGACACGCAATAAAAAAGAGCAGCATTTATTTGCGCAAGCGCGCGTACATGATTGATGTGCGCGTACATAGTTGCGCGACCACAAAGTTAGGATCAATCCTAGGGGGGAGATGCTGTGATTGTGATTGGCTGTTCATAAATGAAACACTTTCCTCCATTGGCTAATAAATGCGCACTGGGTGGGGTCAAACACTCCCTAATTTGCATTAAGAGAGTCCTAAGAGGATGTTCTGTAATACCAATTTCTTGCTCTCTTAGGCACCTCCTAACTCAGGGACTTGGGAGAAAACTTAGGAGAAAACTTAGGATAACTTCTGTAATACCACCCCTGGTGATTAAGTTGCTGTCCAATAAGCATTAGATGCAGGTTTGAAATCCCTCTCCTTCCACATTTTTTTTTCTGAATTGGAATTTATCAATTTAAAGAATAGAGCACACTATACTTACTACTGGATGTATGTTTATACAAAG
This sequence comes from Arbacia lixula, assembly GCA_963669155.1. Lineage (NCBI taxonomy): Eukaryota > Metazoa > Echinodermata > Echinoidea > Arbacioida > Arbaciidae > Arbacia > Arbacia lixula. The sequence goes on from OZ022584.1 coordinate 16,292,300, forward strand.
AAATATCTCATTGAATTGAAAGCCCTTTCATCCACATTTCAATTTATTTCTCATCTTACATAAGTCTATATTGGATTGGGTTTGTGTGTTGGATTCAAATAAAGAAAGATCTTGTCTTCCCACAATTATTTTTTTGTTAGTACACTTCGACATTTCTTACTCTATACAGCATTCACACATACTCCATTTAAGACACGATCACCCACACCAAAATAATTGACATAGTAAACACGCTGGTACTCTTGTCAAATATCTTTATGTGCAATCAAACACTCAATACCTAGATGTCTGGAAGTACTGGAACATCAATTTATCAAGATGGAACCAAATGATATGATGATATATACAGTTTATATATGTATATAAACTATATTGCATGATTGATGTAAATCTTAAATCTGTATCACAAAAATGTTGAAATAGAAATCAATCATAACTTGCAAGGATTATTGATATGATCTAAACTTCATATCTATCATAACTATATGATTGACTGCAAAAGTAAAACACTAGCTAAGACTAGCAATAGATAGTAAAGATGGTTGAACCATTGTGCACCAGGCTAACTGCTGCGATATGCGATTTGTGTGTATTGCTACTGCAATAATTTGTTAATGCGCATGAAAAGTTAATGCTGATACAGAAAATTGTAAATAATAGCAACTTTACAACCTGGTATATCATTTTTATATGTAAGCACCTCTATCATCCAATACATCAACACTGGTAGAATGAAAGCTTGTTTGAGGTTTGTCTAACTAGCAACGACTAATAGATTCAGAGTACATTTCTCCCATTGAGACTAAATCAATAGATACAGGTGAAATGTAACAACATGTTACTACACAGTTGTGGGCTTATTGATTGTGAAGATAAAATTCTATTGCAATTGCTGAATACTATAAACAGCCCAATTTGGCTACATCCATCATACAAATGTATAGCTAGAAACAGAATGGAGACGGAGATATGGCATCTTCCATTTTGCCCAAAAAATGCAAAATCTGTGAAGAAACCTGTCAGCAAAATACTCACTCTGTCTTCAATTCCAAGTTGTGAACAAGTAGCAATTATATCTACACATACAACCACCAAAAATTGTAAAGTGATGCCTAAGCCGTCATTCAGGGGCGCATTTTATAAAAAGTTGTTATGATAGCAACTCTTGCTGTAATGTCAACTGCTATGACAACAGTGAAAATTCTGCTCCCTTCCAAAGGAAGTTGACATTCCAGCAAGAGTTGCTATCATAGCAACTTTTTATGAAATGGGCCCCAGATGCCTCAATCTATCTAAGTTTTTCCAAAATTAAATCCCTATTCTCTTTCTCTGCTAGCACACATGCACGATATATTTTGACCACAATTATTGCTGAATAGGTTGAAATTAATAATACTAGTACACCAGTAATGATAATAAAGTCTGTACTCAAAATGCAGGATGATCAAGATGAAAATGATGATTTTTAGTTTCCATGGTGATGCATTGATATGCCACGTTTCAATGACATTGTTAACACACATGGTAAGTCATCACATCACATACACTTACTACTGAATATTTTACCTTTATCAGCAAAAGATAAGATTGAATGAATATTCAAGTTATATCAAAAGTCACATACTTGTTCTCAAATTACTACTTTACCTAAAATTATAGCTGATATTTGCTTCAACATCTTTATCTTTCATGATTCAGCTCACTCTTGCCAAAGTAGTTTATCACTTTATTTACAAAGTGGATCAATCAACACAGTGCGGAACATAGATATACACATTCTGCATCATCTTCTTATCGTGGGTGGACACACAGAAGTACAGACGGATGACACATACAAGGTGTTGCAATTGCCAGATCACCAACCTTTAAGTATCTTTAAATAACACGTATCGAGTATGATTTTAAGTATGAAGCCCAGGTAGCAGTCATAAATGATAAGTCAGAAGATAAACACATATTGACTTACAGAGTACATGTAAAGTGTCACCTATATCACAACCTTTTGTGGAAGGAAATTATTTTGAGATGAAAGGAGGAAAACAAGAACAAAAAGGCGTGGTGGGAGATAAACAAATATCAACAATAGCATGTTCACCAATTTTCTGGCAACGTAAGATTTAGCAGTTCACAGACCATCATTATGGCACTCATTCTAAACTATTATAATATGCAGCTGCAGATTTTAAAACTTCCAAGAAGCACTTTCACACACAGGACTATAACATAGTTACACATCTGGGATGATACATGGGAAAACTGTCACATTAAATGTTTCACTTTTCTTTCACCGTTTCCCTCTTTTTTCATCTTAAATACAAAATATCAAGCAAAAGCATATTCAAGCACCTATGTAACCAAATCCTATCCAATTTTGAAATCAATCAGTCACAAATTATATTTCTTTTAGTTTTTCTCTCTCTTTTTCATTTTTAATACAAAATTCCATGCAACAGAAATGTCCATCTAATAAGGAATACATAAGTGCCTACAGAACCAAATCCTATCAAGCTTTGAAATCAATCAGTCACGAATCTCCACATGCTCGATTCTGATTGGCTGATATACATTCTTGCCATTGATTGCTTGATTGGAGGTACTTGTGAAGGATTCAGTCCTTTATCTGTAGCACGGGATGCTGGCGCTGTATAGAACACATTTCCGCAGTGCCTTCTCAACTCGATACCAACATGTCTAGAAGGTATCTCACTGGCTTGGAGGCTAGCTGGTGACCTGGTATTTTTTTAAAAACTTTTTCCAGTCTCCAGTAGGTCTCTGAGACGACTCTGCCAATGGACACCTTTTACAACAAAACTGCCTGGCGACCAAAAAACAGTCTACTCTGATTACACTACTGTCATGGCAACACTGCCTCGCTGATTGGGTAGTCTCCATTTCGCAAACCCGTCCCTTCTTAGTTACGACTGCCGGAATCTTGACGCAAACTCCACGATGGTCCTCACTGGACGACCTTCAAGATGAACCCCAAAGAAGCAAAGTGAAAGATGAGGAATATCATCAATTACATATTAAATATAACATTCCTTCATATCTACAATTGAGAGGAGGTTACTAGATGTAATCGCATTCACTGAATTCACTGATATAAAGGGGAAAAAATCCACAATTAACTCTTTATAGGTAAAAAAAACATGCTGTATGGGACTCACAATGGCACACAAAAGAGAAATTGCACAAGGACACTTGTTTCCAAATCAATATGAAGCTCAAGGAGCAACTTCACTAATTTGCGCAAATCAAATATTTACCGTTATTTTAAGAAAGAAAAAAACTAATTTTAAGTTAACTAATAACTTGTTGGAATTTGTTAAGCTGCATGGTACCAGCATTTAAATGCATTTTAGCAACTTGCTAGGCTCAGCAGGATTTCCTGAAGATGGCCTCAGGAGCCTACGCTAAACTATGCAACCCCACCACCATCCCCCACCTCCATCAAACATCATTACCGTCACAAGATACCTCATAGTCCAGGGGCTATATTCATGACACCTTGACAGCCTAGCTGGTTACTAATGCTCAAAGTGCATGGTGCCAGTAGCTGAAAGCATTTTAGCAATGTACCAGACATAGGAAGGATTCCTGAATATGGCCACATGAGCACAATAGCCATTGCAGATGACACGATCCGATCAGTCGTACGACTCTGTGACTGGCTGAATCGCAGGACCCGCTCATTGGATTTCTACAACTAGGGGCGTGTTTATCAACTCTTTTTTTTTGGTAGAATTAAGGTTTCCAAACGAGTTCAAACGAGTTTATAAACGCAAAGGTGTTTTGAAAGCTCTTTTGAAACACGCAAATTTAAACCAGAAACGCGTTTAAAGAAGCGAGGTAAACGCAAAGCTGTTTTGAAATGCGTTTAAACCACGTGTTTTCGGTGACAAGGCCGGTTTTCGACTTGGGCGATCGAGTTGATAAACGCACCATTTTTTAAAACGCGTTTGAAAACGCGTTCGGAAAGGCCTTTGGAAACGCGTTAAAATTTCTGAAAAGTTGATAAACACGGTCTAGGTGCAGTCACATTTCCAATTGTAGGCCCTTACGACTTCAGAATTATGTCTTCTGCATTTGCATTGGCCTTAAGCTGAACTATGCAACCTCCCTCATCCGCCCCCTCCCCAACTCCCCCCCCCCCCCCTCCCCACCTCCCTCTTTTCTTGTTTGCATCACTAACCTGACATGCCTTTGCCCAGGTAGGGGATCTCATCCTTGTTCTGCATCACCCCGGCGATATCCAGGTGGGCCCACGGGTGGTCCCCAATGAATGCCCGGAGGAACGCGGCCGCGGTGCATGCACCCCCCGACCTGTTCCAACAAATGGTTGTCGTTTAGGCGCCTCATGGTATTAACCCAGTGTATGCCAGACAAAATGCTGCTCTATGGAATTTGTGTGTATTATTGGTAAAATAATCCACCAGTGGCACATTATGGGTTAAACCTCAAATGTGGAGTCAGCATTCAACTCTACCTGATCTAAATAACACACACACAATAATTAAGTCCCCCTCTAAGCAAGACAGCATAACTTTTTATTGAAGAGCTTTTGAGCAAAATAATCTTGTGTCATAGACCAAAAAAATTGACTCTTGTGACAATTTTGCCTTTAATGTGTGATCAATCATGCAAGAGTGATAGGATTAATGTAATGTACATGTACACAGGAAAGTTAGTTAATAAGTCAAGGGACAATCCCGCCAAGTTATTTTGCTCAAAACCTCTTCAATAAAAGATAATTTATTCTTCTTTAATAAGGGGGTGATTATTTTGTTGTTGTGTTTAGATCAGGAATATATTCCTGCCAGGGACAAGCATAAACAAAACAATTTGTCGAAAGGTGTACCCACCGAGCCGGATTACAACCCAGAATCTCTCTGCCAGTTTGAGAGTTGTCAGCACTTTACAGCAGTGTAAATAGGGGTATGAGTGTGTATGTTTTTATTTTTTATATGTTTTTATTTTACAAAGATACCAGACACCTACATAATTTATGTGCATTGTATTTCTTTTTTTTTTATTATTATTAATGGTTTTTTGCAGAGAACAATTTTTGTTATATGTTTTGATTATACAAAGATACCAAACACCTATATAACTTATGTGCATTGTATTTCTTTCTTTTTTAAGTTTTTTTTTTTGCAGAGAACAATTTTCCTGGTATTGCAAAGTAATTTGGTATGCATTTTGGATATTATTGCCATACAAAATATAATTTGTGTAGCAATTTCAATAATTTAATTTTATATCATTTTGCTAACTATATTCGTCCATGGACTGATATTACTTTACAATTTTGAGAAGGGGACTTATTCCCTGTGTGTACATATGATGTTAAAATGTGGAAAATCAAATGAATTCAATTGTATTCAATTGCAGTTGGAGCGTACATAAACGATTGACTGAGATGCACCTGCAAGATTCAACGGTTCTCACCATAAAACCACAGGTTTATGAGTGGCTGTGTCTTCATGCAATATGGAGTGACGGATATGATTGACAGTGACATATATGATTGACAGTGACATACCTGCTGTGTTTGCCGATGTTGTTGAGGTCAGCGAGGTGGCTCTCAGTGACCTGCTGGGTGTAGTGGTCAAACAGAGGCATCCTCCACATACGGTCACCCGTGGAAATGCCCGCCTGCAAACAAACCGCACATCCAAAAGATTGCATGAGAAATTGTGCGATATAAGGCACGTTCAAGGATGTACCGGTAGCCAATGACTGGTGCATATTCAAGTCACATGTTCAGGCCTTCTTTTTCCACCGCCACCGACGGTGCAACAACTATGCAAAACCAGTGCAATAAAGGTGCAACAAGAGTGCACTTGGTGAGCAACGCCTGAATGCAGATCATCTTACAACGTGCAAATTGATCCCCAACACACTCACAACTGTGTACTATTTGTGCAATATCACACAGAAATGTGTGTTGCCAATGAGTTTGCACAAGGGATTTCTTTCCAAAGAAGGGGGGGGGGGGAAATGAAGCTCCAGCATTCCTACCCCATCCCAATAAATCGAGGAGAAAGCCTGTGAACAGAAACTAGTGACTTACTTGGTGTAGAGTATTCCAGACTGGTTGTGAATTTGTGAAGACTCCTGAGGCTGCTGACCCCAGGGCTACATCAATGGACCCTGTAGTAAAAATAGAGCCCCATTTCACCCACATCAAACCAGTGCTAGTACCAGCGATAACTTCAGGACATACATTATATAGGCACAAATAAAGATAAATCAATAAACAAATCATCATCATACAACTACATTGACATCTGTGATGAACTTTTACTGAAATCACTGTTGCCACTGCAGAAGTATGGCCCGCATTCATAATGGTGGTTTACCGAAATGCATGTACTAAACCTGGACTAACTTTATGGAAAGCCAAATAAAACAACAGGAAACATCATTGATTTTGTCCTCAGAATCACTATGGTATATTGAGTTCATCCAAATCATTACATAATTACAGCAAATAATCAAGATCACCCACTGAAATCCATTCCTAAAATTTAGACATTTGTATTATAGTACGTACCAGTATCGAAAATTCAATTTGATAAGTAAAATCATATGATCATAGTTCATTATTCAAATTGCACTAAATGCGACACAATCAACCTGGTTGACAGCTCGGTACTCACCTGTCAGTGTGGCTAGGTCAACGACTACAGAGGGCTTGAAGCTGGAGGTGGCGTAGCAGAGAGCGTCTGCCAAAATCAACCTGCCCTCAGCATCAGTGTTATCTACCTGTCAGGAGACAAAAGACACACGACGTTGCCATGATGCTTGGATACTGTGTACCTCAATGAGGCCAGGCTACTATTTGGAGTCTCCTTATAAGAAGGGGGGGGGTGCTCTCAGATCTCAATGCTCGATGACCACAAATGTTGGCACATATGTCACCTGTAAAGTGATTTCTAACTTTCCCTTTTTGTCCAGTAGATTTCCAATTACCGGTAGAACTAAAATCCATATTTCTATCAATTCATTAAGCAAATATATCGAAAATATAAACTTTCCCTTTAATCTACTTAATCATGATTGGGAATAGAATCAGATTGTATATGACATAATGACTGGAATAAAGCATACATACTATTTCTCATTGAATGTTGATTTTTTTTTAATGTGATACCATCCTGCCCTCACCTGAATGGTCTTGCCGTTCATCGCTGTGACGACGTCCCCTGGCCGCATGGCGACCCCGTTCACCATGTTCTCACATAGCGGCACCAGCCCCACCGCATTGACCGGCAAACCCAGGGTTGCTATGGCAAACATGGCCGACGCCACCACGGCAGCCCCACCCATGTCCCCCCTCATCAGGTCCATGTTAGCGGCCGGCTTGATGGAGATCCCACCACTAGAGGGACAGGACAGAAAAGAGTGGGAGAATTAGATTTCTTAAATTGTAAGGGATTGAACTCGAGGTGCGCTGAGCATTCATTTGCAATTTGCAACTCAAGCTTTTTGAAATGTTGTTTCATTTTTTAAAGAGAGAGGTAAGAGCACTTTTCATCAAAAAATCCATTCCCCTTTCACCTGTGACTTTGGAGAGTTAAACCATTTTTCAAACTTGGCCAAGGCCTTTTAACCAATGAAGGAAAACTAGGACAACAAGAAAGGGTCAAAGAAGAAAAAGAAGATGGAATAAGGACAAGTAAAGGGGGATTATGTGATTATCACATCATATTACACTTAAAGTCACTCCTATTTTCATATCTTAGGCATCATCTTCATCATCACAACTTTCATGATCAGTATCATCATTATTATTATTATCATCACCATCATTACATCCTCCTCATCAACCTCATCATAATCATCATCATTATTATGATCATCATGAGCTTCAATATCATCATTATCATCCTCCTCACCATCACATTCTCCTCCCCATCCTTATCACCATGATCATTGGTAATAGGAGGTCCTGTGTAAAGAAGAGGTACACTCTATGCAGGTTAATGACCCCACTTCACTTCTCGATTAAGGGCAGGGCGAAAACCTTGTAGAGTGGACAGAAAGCTTATACTGGAAAACGGGTGAGAGATGCCGACCCTTGTGGTTGACCCCAGAAGGCTATTGAACCTACACTTGGTATCAAACAGGAATTAAGACTGCCGTACAAAATAATAATAATAATCATCATCATTATCATCATCATCATCATCATCATCATCATCATCATCATCATCATCATCATCATCATCATCATAATAACCATAATAACCATAATAGTAATACTAATTATAATAATAATGATAATAATAATCATCATCAGTGCCAGGGGGCTAAAGCCAGTAACACTAACACATACCGTTAAGCCATATCCACAAGTCATAATAGTCAGCATGATTCATGATCCTCAAATCAAGATCTCACCTGTCGAATGTGACTCCCTTGCCGACAAGAAGGAGGGGGTCCATGTTTGGGTCTCCCCCATTGTATCTGACCTCCAGGAAGATGGGTGGTTCCTCCGAGCCCTTGGCTACACTCAGAAATGCCCCCATCTTCATGTCTGATGCCCACTTTCGGGAACTGTCATCAAGAAACAAATCAGGGCCCCATTGCATAAAACTCACCATTAACGGTAACTCTGCCATCAATGTTAACTACCATGGTTACACCGCTTGACAGCCAATGAAATTCAAGGTTTCCATAGAATTTGATATTGGTAGCAAAGTTACCATCAATGGTAAGTTTTATGCAATAGGGCCTATATCATCAGAATTATAATGAAATATCGTTATATTTATATCAATTTTATAATTATCATCATCATCATCATCAACAAAACTATATTATAGCACAAGGAAAAATAATGAAATTAATCATCAAATCAATTAAACTGATATTAAATTATACATTATCAGAAACATGCTCATTAAGTTTCCTACCAATACTTCACATGATGCAATGTGTTTGCCTGTTAGGTTTTGTATTTTTTTACAGGGAAAATGTTTAAACTAGAAATATGGACATTACTGCTCAACAAGAGGTCTGGTATGCATAAACTATCAAATGTACAGGTGAATTAGACAAATAGGCATAGCACTGCAACAAATCTAATTTGTTTATATTTGCGCATCATCTGAACATGTCCATGATGGCAGATTTCTGTCTGCTGCTCTTACTGGGCTTTGATGGTGAGTGGGAGGTCCGTACGCTGCCGTTTGTCATACACTATCTCAGAGAACGTTGTCGGTGTGAGTTTGTTTGCGGGCATCTCCATGAGCGTGCGGGCAAAGTTCTGCGCACGGGCGAGGATCTCCCCACGGTCCCATCCGCTCTTGCTCTCGGCGCTGTTTGTTTGGTTCAGCAGAGAGGCGCTGACTTTAGGCTTCCGAGCAGACTCGGATTTTAAATCGTCGTAGGCGAAGAGGGAGAGAAGCGAGCCCTCGGCAGCAGCTGTAAATAAAGCGGGGGTGGAAATATGAGAAGGGGCAAGGAGACTAAACGACTGATGGAAGAAAGATACACAAAGTGAGAGTGAGATAATGCAGACAGTGACAAAAGAGATAGATAGGTAAAGACATAGAAAGAGAGGGACAGATAGAGGAAGACACAGAAAGCAAGAGAGAGATACAAAGAAAGAAAGAGAGTGCTATAAAGAGAGAGATACAAAGAAAGAAAGAGAGTGCTATAAAGAGAGAGATACAAAGAAAGAAAGAGAGTGCTATAAAGAGAGAGATACAAAGAAAGAAAGAAAGAGTGAGATATAATGAAAGATATAATTAAAGAAAGAAAGAGAGAGAAGGAAAGAAGGAAAGACACAGAAAAGAGAGACATAATGATAATAACAACTAGAACATTAATGATACCATGGACCTATCATGGATGGACTGCGCTCGGATAGACTTCCTTTGATCTATGAGGTCCGCCGCCTCATAAAAATTCAAGACATTCAGGTGTTTTAAGCAATACGCTGTATTTCTAATTAGGTAGTGCCTTCTCTGAATAACAAAAGAAAATCTGTTTTGAGAAGTACACCGTTCAGCCTTCGCTGGGAGCTAGTAGCTGATCTTTGTACACACACTGTGAATTAGTTTTGGGGTGAGCGACGGGAAATTTTGAAAAAAATTGTAGAATTTGATCCCTAACTTTTTCGGACACCTCCGCACACGAAATTGAGGTGTTTCCATGAAAGATGAAACACTCAATAAACGATTTACAAGATATTTTTAAGGAAATATGATTCGGAAATGTGCGATATGGAGGCATTTCTCTGGTATGTTTTCTACAGTATTCTCCTTTTATCACAAAAACGAAGGAACAATATAATGTGAAATTCACACAATCGTATCTTTATAAGATGTACTACTACTGCACATGCACTTCAGTTCATGAAATGGTTCTGAAATCTTCTGCGCATACAGAATATATATTCCGCAAAATGCATCCTACATTTTGTCATGCTTGTTCGGCGGCGGATCTCTCTCGATCAAAGAGCCAAACGCGTCAAATATTCCATTGTGGTATCAATGCACGCGACTGCTGTCGGATAAATTACACTTCGTGCTGACTCCATTCCTTACACCTCTCTGATGATACTACTCCTCAGTGAACGCAATTGCACGGGGCTCAAGGTGATATTACCCCCACAATGCAAAAGAAGAGCCTATGAAGATATAAAAACAGCCGATGTGAAGAACCATTTTTCCTCATAGGGTTCATGTACAATATGGTTCAGGGTGTCTAGACATCACGCTTGAAAAGAAGCCCCTGGAAATGTTGGTATCCATCTTCTTCCCTGCTACTACTACTTCTACCAATGACAATAACAATAACTGAAACCATACCTTCTGCATCGCTGCAAGGGTCAACCTCCACCGTCTTGCATCCCAACTCCCGCAGCTGTTTGACACCCGTTGCCACGGCAGCACGGACATTGTCCCGGCCCTCGTCGATGCCTTCCAGTTCGTTGAAGCCAGCCGACTGCTTACCCAGGCTCACCACGGCAATGCTGCCCAGATCCTATCACACCAGCAGGAATCATGCAGAGATTAACCCTTCCATTACAATGGGCATAATAGTGTATACAAACTGGATGGACTTGACACTGAGAGGGTTACGATTGAAAGATGAATACTTTATAAGCCAATATATCCACATAAAGATATTTTCAAGGATAGCAGTGTCATAAACTTTTCTTGAGTTGATTGACAGCCTGGAAACTTCCATGTACATTGCCCAATGATATCCGCTACTGTGTGTCATTACTCCACAACATGAATATTATTGGGCTGCAATTGCATTCACTATTTTTGAGTCACAAAAATAACTCCTCATACAGAAGTTGCAAAGAAGAAACATTACTGGAGCCATATTCAGTTTACCCCTCCTTATACTATTTTGACAAGTGGAATTGAGTAATAAATGTGATTTTTCTTGTATGGAAGTGAACAAAATGTGCCTGTCCTTCATATGAGCACCAATGCACCACCAAATCATGTAAGGTTGAATATCTCACAAGAAGATTTCACATTGTGCCTTTATGAAGGGAGGGCTGGGTTACAATCTAAAAACATCAATAGCTCATATTTAAGTGATTTGTCCCTTGCTTCCTTTCATTTATTCTCTTCATATTTGTTCAATGCATTCTTCATTTAACTCTACTTAAATGCATATCTCACCTCATCTAATCCATGGAATACCCTCCCTTTTCCTTTTTTCAGCTTGGGACAAAACCTGTTGCATTGAAACAATGACAAAATACAGTTCATGAGACAGCTAGTACTATGCTTCCTTTGTTTCAATACATGAAGCGGAATTCTGGTCAAAACATAGGTTACCTTCAATGAGAGCAGAAAATATGAGCAGCAAATCAAAATATATACAGGAATATCAAGTAACTAAATAGGAAAGTTGTGAATTTAGGTAATAAAATAGGTTAACAATCTGAGAGGCCGAGTTATATGACTGCAAGGAAATTCAGAAAACTAATGAGAAAGTAATGAAAGATTTACTGATATGATTTAGAGAATAAGATCTCTATTTTTTGAAGACAAATTGGCAATTTGATCATGAGGTTGTAATGATGGGCTCATTTTCCTACTATCATTTCGCATGTTTTGATTTATTGACTTCTTGGATTTGTTTCTCATATTTGTTAATAGAGAGCAACATATTTTTGGATCACAATCCATCTGTAACTTTACATATTTCTTCCACCAACATTACACTACTGATACAAGTATGGGTGGTTCATACAAGGTGTAAGAAGCTTTAAACACATGCAATTGTCATGTCATGTTTGCTACAAAAAATATCAATTGCCATTGGTTATATTTTCGAACTGTCAGTTACATACATCAGTAACATAGAGCTAAATGAGTTTGGCACTGACAGAGTTAATTCTCTCATTACCATTGGCATGAAGTAGTACAGTAAGCTAATGGGGTTTCCAAGGCCTTATAATGTAAGGGTTATCTCTCTTATTACTATTGGCATTAAAATGTGAAGTAAGCCAATAGGGTTATCAAGGAAGGCCTGGGTCCATTGCATAAAAGATACCACAGATGGTAACTCTGCCATCATTGGTAACTACCATGATAACACCACTCGACCGCCAATCACATTAAAGGTTTCCATAGAAGTTGCCATTGGTAGCAAAGTTACCTTCAACGGTAAGTTTTATGCAACAGGGCCCTGGTAAAGTAAGGGTTAACTCCTCACCTGGTGACATATTGGGAGAGCTGGCCGTTGGTCCTCTCATTGATCTTGGCTGCCTCAGGAGTAAAGACAACTTGGGAGGAGGCCTCATCTTCCTGCTCATACACTCCTACCACAACCCCATTCTGCCAGATGAAGACAAGGAGACCAAGGCTGCGTTTATCAGAAATTGCGTTCCCAGAATTCATGTTTCTAGAAGAGCGTAACGGGTGCGTTTATAAGATTTTTATTTTGGCAAGAAACACAGTTTCGCCGAGCTGGCCATAGCGCAGCTTATACTGCACAGTTTGTCCCTTTAGCCAGGCGCCCGCATATTCTGTGAAACACGTCATAATGTCAGAACAATAGCGTACATATTCTGTGCAACGCATTGTGACATCATATAAACAATGATTCAAAAGAAGATTGCTTTCATAAAATTTCGGAAACAAGTTTTAATTTCTAGGAGCCTTTTATGTGTATTTTTTTCTGGCTAGAAACACAAATTTGAATCTAGGTGTGTTTTGAAGTCATGTTTCTTGCAAGAAAAACAATTAATCTGGAAGCCCTAACCCCAGATTAAAGGTGCATATTTTGAAGTGCTGAAGTTACACAATGCAGATTTTGCTAAAGAATGGCACTCTTCTCTGCCACACCTCTATCCCTAGACTATATCCCTTTTCTTTCTATTTTTATTTCTTGAAGTAAGTCAGCTATGTGTAACTTGTAATGTTTTCATTCCACAAAATTTACCTTAAACCTGTCCTTTTTCACTTGTGCAACTATACATGTGATTTTCTGAGGAGCTGCAACTACAAGCTACATAATATTCAGAAACAAAACCCAGTCTGCATTATATTTGCTTAATTCAGTGGAATTCAGTAGAATTCCCCGATCACACACGTCAGCATGGTCAGCCTATGAAATATTTGTGCATTCAGTATTTGTTCTATGCTTGGAAATTTGCATTTAAATACATTTTACGCAATAGCACAATGCAGGCCTGGCGGCAGCATCAGGGGCTATATATGCCTAGGGCCAGGGGCAGTAGCCTGGCCTGGCCGCTGGGCCTGGCTGGCGCTGGCCTTACTGCGACCAGCCCGCTCACGCAGCTCCCGCTGCGCGGGAGCAGTCCCGGGGCTAGCGCTGGCCTGGACCGGGGGCCCAGGCATCGGTGGAACAGCCGCGGTGACTCGAAAGTTATCAATATTTGTGTCCAGGGTATTATAAAAAGAACCAATTGACATACTCATTATCATCTTACATACCTCGTTTTGTGCTGAAGAACACAGGTTTGCTCTGCTCCAGCCAGAGAAAATCTGCCGCTGCAACAGGGGTCGAAAAGCTCGTAAGGGCGCTGCCATTTTTGTTTTAATTAAAAATGTATCCAACGTAGATGGCGACATTAAGGTCTTGTCGTCTGTCCGATTCCCACTCTGCACAAGTCCTTACTCGACGTTATTCCAGCTCACGTTCTCGACCTTGATTCTTCAATCCACATCCCTGACAAATCCAGCTGATGACAGATGGACATGTGAAGGATTAAACTAAACATCAAATGAGTGATGATGTGTGTTTGTTTTTAAATCACAAATATCCTCATTCTATGGTTCATTGTTGTGCTCCAAACGAATGTGTTTAGTACTAGAGTACAGGCAATAGACAATTTGTAATCCTTTACTTTGAATGAAAATCTCTAAAAAATATTTTTTACGTCCTGTTCTCAATTCAGGCCTTTTCATTTATATGTTAAATCGTAATAATGTGTGCATGTGTGTTTTGTTTTGTTGTATGCTTTCATCGTTGTGATAAGAAAGTAATTTTGTAGGTATACTCTTCAATTTGTATAATTTAATTTCAGGTAGAGGAATACATGAATCAGTATGGATTTAAGGAGCATACATACTCATGGTAATACTGGTAGTACAGATAAATAGATATTACTTTGCAACGTTTGCTTTACATCGTATTATTAGTATTATAAACACGTTTTCGTGAAGTCCTGTCTAAATAATGATTGACAATTTGTGTAAATTGGAGGAAAATTTTAAAATAGGATTTTTCAAACAAGCTTTCATTTTAATGTATGGTTATGTCAAGTTTATAATTATGTCGGAAAAAAGCCTAAGTTACTTCATAAGCTCAGTTGTCATCATTGTCACCGTCATCAGTAACAACCATTCTATCAGCACCACAATTCCCGATAACAACATCATCATCATCATCATCATCATCATCATCACCATCATCATCATCATCGTCGTCGTCGTCATCATCGTCAACATCACCATTATCATCATCATCAACATCATCATCATTATCATCGGCATCATCAACATCATCATCATTATCATCATCACCTTTTCTTTCCGACCTATCACATTTCCTGGGATAATTTCCTGGACTGACACGTACCCATTGTAGAAACTCTTTATTGAACGATGAACACTATTTATGGAAGTTACAGCGACAAAGAGAACACACCAGTCGTTCGGGATTGTTCCACTCCTACCCCAATCTGAAATGGAAATCTTCTCACGCAATTCCCATGGTGCTTGACAGGCACTCAAACTAAACTAAAATGTTAGTCACCCTCATGATAACAACATGATTCTAGGAATATGCACTATTGTTTGTCTGATCGTTAACAATGACCTTCCTTTCCATTCGCATATCATTTCCTGATAATTATTATTGTTACCTCGTTGTGCGCCTCATGACATGTTATCACAATTAATACCCATGACATGAATCCCATCTAGCAGCTTACATAGTGAAAATAAAGAACGGAGTATTTTACTCGAAAATATGTGAAAAAGACTGGTGATATATTATCGCCGAAAGTTAACGAGACACATTCGACGATAATCAGGCCCTATGTAAAAGAGGTGTCGTGGAAGGTTTAGAGGTGTTGCGATGGGACTGAAGATTGCGAGGTCTCGGGTACAAGCCCCACCACCATGGCACTTATGTCCGCGAGCAAGTTGCTTTATTAATATTGCTGCCCTTTACCCATGAGTGTGAATGCCGGTTTTTTTTTCTGATAGGAGGGTGAACGATTATATGTGAATGCTCTTGACGCAATGCCGATATCGTGCATGGGGCAATGTGTTTGTGAATGATTTCCATGTAGTGGAGATGGTGTACATAGTTTAGCTGTGTCCATGCTGATAAGTTCATGTATACTGCATGTGATCAGAGCTTTTTATATAACATGTGTGTGTGTGTGTGTGTGTGTGTGTGTGTGCGCGCGCGCGTGTGTGTATGTGTGTGTGTGTGTATGTGTGTGTAAGAAAAAGTTCACCTTTGTGAAAAAATTACATGCTATTTTATGTGAATGAAATCACAATAAAAAAGTGAAAAAAGGGAAAAAGTGTGTGTGTGTGTGTGTGTGTGTGTGTGTGTGTGTGTGTGTGTGTGAGTATGTGTGTGTAGTGCGTGTGTATGTATGTGTGTGTGTGTGTGCATAGGTGTGTGTTTCATTAGGAACTTATGAAAGAGTGTATATTTGAAGATGATTATAATGTTTATAGCGTGTCAATTCAATCAATTCAAAACTGTTTATTAGAAGAAATAATTTCACATGTAAATGTAAATGAATCCACATGGACAGCATGTTACTGAACTTATCTTGTTCAAATAATCATACAAATAATGCATAATCATTAAATTAAAAGGACATGGCATAAAAATAAATAGATTGAATCATTAATTACATTCGCCTTGGTGATAATGTACGACCATACGAATGGAAACTTCTGATTAAACCGGTTACCTATTTGAATAGCTCAACTCATTTCTCAATGTGACATTACAATAAAACTTATGTAAATAAATACAGAAGCTTACGAAATGTGCACATCAATGCAATTATGCATGTTGGGCTGTCTTGCAAAAAAAAAACCCAGTTGTGATTGAAATGCAACTCAGATCAAACGCAACGTTTAGCCATTCATTCCGTTCAATTATTAATATTTGTTGATAACTTTGATGTATGCAATGGTATTCGGATTTTATGCAATGTAACGTTTTCTTTTTAGGAGTTTCGACTCATTTTGTGGACTTATTATTCAACGTCACGTTTTATGCAAAACAGTTTCGGGTCTTGTTGGTTTTGAATCAATACCGTATTTAAAATTGAAAACATGGCTTTGTCCTGGTTTGGCGGGAGTCAGTTGTGGGAAATAAAATTGGTTGTTATGTTGTAATCATGTTCTTGAAAAAGATAAAATATGTTTGCAATCTGTGCAAGTTTCAGGATACGACTTAAAATCGTTACTCGTTATCCTTTTACTCTCATGACCATTGACCACATCCAACACAGAACTCATCATGTCACCGACATCACTACCACCACCACAACGACCACCACAACGACAACCGCCACCACCATTTCTCATGGCTACCATCATCATTGAGGCTAGTCCTGCCCCGTTATGATAAAGGGAAGCAAGTAACAGACATTAATTTTCTGTAAATCAGGAAAATATATCTGTCATTTCTAATGACATCAATGCAACACCAAAATATGTTACATTGAATATCTCCCAGCAAAATGAATGCATGTACATCTTTTCCGGATTTTGCCTGTATGAAGGCAATGTTAGATACAATCTAAAAACAGCAAAAATCGTGCTATTTCGCACTTGCTTCCTTTTGTCAAAGTAAGGCACCGGGGTCGACCTTTCATCCTCCCTACCAGCGGTCATGTTGCTCCGCATCATCTCACCACGCCCTTCTTGCGTGACCATGGTAACAACTCTGACCATGCCTGTGAACCTCACACTATTGTGTGAAGTATTAACGCAATCATGCAAAGCGTTGCGTAACATCACCCGCGGATCCCGGATTTAGAAGGGGCGCCGACGGCAAATGTGAAAATAGAGGAGGGCATGCACAGCCTGCAGTTTGTTAAGATATTAGGGGCATTCAAATATAAGAAAAAAGTGAAATGTTTACATCTAAACCAAAAAAAAACGAATCGTGAGATTTTGAATGAAGTCGAAACTTCGCTATTTCAATCTCACTAATTTTGTTGTGTGTGAATGTCCGTGTTGTTGTATTCACATGAATGTTCAGTGTGTGATTATCAAAAAGTATGAGGGGGGGGGGGGGGCGCCTCCTGCACCCCCGCCTGGATCTAGCCTAGGTGCATTGACACAACCCAGTCTGTTAACAATTATGTCTGGTAACACAGACTATGCCCCATCCTATCATCAGGGGAAGAAGATAGAGGAGCCATGATGTAATTAGGGCGTAGTCTGTTTTACCAGACTTAGTTGTTAACAGAATGGGTTTTGGCCATGCAACTCGCAGCCTCGTACCTAGGCTAGCCCGGAGCAAACAATGAACATTATGTAACATTTTTTTTTACACAACAGTAGTTTGCTTAGTTCAGCTGAGAAAAAAAACAGCATTGTGTAGCTAGGTAATCCATATGAAAGTGCACGCGTGCTTTCCTGAAACCCCGGGCTGAAACCAAAGATGTTTAAAGGGGAAGTTCACCCTGAAATTATTTTGGTTTCAATAAAAAGAGACAAATGAAAGAAACATATGAGTGAAGGTTTGACGAAAATCCGTCAAAGTACAAGAAAGTTATTTGATTCTAAAGTTTTTATTTTGTGACGTCACCGGCGAGGTGCTCTCCATATGTTGTGTACAATTTTTTTTTTCGAAAATGTGCATTTTCTTACAAAGATATGCATCCTTTTACTAGTGCGTTTGATACATTATCAGAAATACGTTTTTACACACATACCTGTACGAAAAAAAAAATCATTCCGTTGTCAAAAACAGAAAAAGGCAATTTATCGACTTATTTTGTACACAACATATGGGGGAGCACCTCGCACGTGACGTCACAAAATCAAAATTTTAAAATCAACTTTCTTATCCTTTGACCGATTTTCGTCAAACCTTCACTCATATGTTTCTTTCATTTGTCTCTTTTTATTGAAACCAAAATAATTTCAGGGTGAACTTCCCCTTTAAGCACACAGAGTGCCGCAGCCGTTTAATTAATGCAGATTCATCGTACTCTGCTTCTGGTCACAAAAGAACGCTTTACAAAGACTTTCTCTTTGATCTCCCATGTTCGAATCCGCCGATTCTCTTGATGATTTTTGCCTGGATTTGACGCATAAAAAAGATCGGATGCGCAGAAGAATTTGGGGAAATATCCTCACCCCCCCCCCCCCCCCCATCTACTTGCGCAGTTATGACATGTAATACCTACGATGCATCTATAAAGATTCAATAGAGGAATATTGTTACAATATGGCAAATGGGATCTAAACGTGATATCAAGTTGCAGTACAAAAGTTTCAATTTCACAATGTTCCGCATCATATTCCATTAAAAAATTGCATGAAACGTTACTTTCAGATATTTTTCTTTCTGACAAGTAGCATGAAAAACATGCCGAGCTGCGCTCAAGCGAGCATTTTCATCTCAGAAGTATGAAATGTTGTATTCACTTGTCCTTATCAACTACGTAACAAGCACTTAGTGACAAAATTAAATGTTCAGGACCGAAAGCTGAAATGCCATGTGTAGAAATGTGTATGACCTATTATAAAAACCAGGTGAGCGTGACGCAATCGCGTATACACCGTATTGTTGAGAGCAGCTGCTAGTCATGCATATTAAGTGGCGGCATCAAACCTTGTTCAAAGGGATGTATATCCACTGTGCTGAAACATCCTTGCTGAAGCAAACCCTGAACATATAACATTACACAACAGTAATTTGCTCAGTTCAGTAGAGTAAACGCAGCATTGTGTAGCTACTCAATCCAAATGAAAGTGCACGCGTGCTTTTTGAAATAAATCTGTGATTAGCTTCCTGAACAATAGACCGCTGGTAATCCATGTACTACCAGCTCTAGTCTAGGCTCAAGACGGTGGAATGCGTGGACACGCTATTAAAGGCCATTTCAATTACTTTCCCATAGACTTTTGTGTCAAAAATGAGAATTAAACCAATCATAAAATATTGTTTTTGAAGATATATATATATATATATATATATATATATATATATATATATATATATATATATATTTGTCACAATTTAAGGTCAAGCCTGAAATCGAGGCTACCAACCTATTTGATCACATTTTCTGGTGCTTGTGTGACTTTTATGAAGTTTCCATACAGTAAACCAGGGATTATCTGTGCTTAAAACTACTGCACTACTCAGAAGCAATAATGGTCACTCTTTATACTTTGAAGAAAAAAAAAGTTGATCAACGACATACTTTTATACGAATATAATTATTTTCAATAAAGATGTCATGTCATGTACACTCTAGGGACTTTCCCAAAATAGAATTACGAAGGTGTGCAGTGATATAGAAGCAATGTCCACAGCCTATAGAACTTAGACTACACAAACTCATGATTACCGGTATGGGCGGGTGGGCTGGGGTATCGCCATAGTTGAATGAAGATGATGTGGTCATTGTCATGCAGATGAAGAGCTATCGTTCTCGCTCCCCCCGCTTGCGTTGGTCATGTTAATCATGGATGTGTGTGAGCTGTACTTTTTCACGCAATACCCGCACGATAAAAGCACAACTGTTGTTCATTTCCGGGATGTTCTGAGTTTATGTTTTAACAAATTGTGTGCCTAACGGACCCATAAAAGAAAAAAGAAAAAAGGTCATTGGGCATGATTTCAATAAGATGCAATGTCAGAAAAGAACGATACATCCATAAAATAAGCTTTTTAACTAAGTTTCTCAGTCCATACTATTTTCGTCACCCGGGTAGTGCGTGAACTGCTCTGGCAGCTCTTCCGAAATACATGCAAAATCACATCATATTACATGAAATATTCTACAAAATATGTAGCGAGTGACAAACGACCACATACTCGCTCAAGGACATTAAGGAGTTGTTCGCTCAAAAAGCCCACAGTATGTGTACTTTTTCACGTAAGCACCGCGCGATGATGAAAGCACTATTGTTTGTGAGTTCCGGGATGTTCTGAGTTTATGTTTTGACAAAGTATGTGCCGAAAGGACCTATAAATAAATCATAGAAGGTGGAAAATGGCAATTGAACATGATATATGATAAGATGCAATGTCAGGACAGAATTCGTAAAGAGTTTTGATATATCCATGAAATAGACTATTTAACCTAGTTTCCCAGTCCATGCTATTTTCGTCACCCGGGGAGTGTGCGAGCTTCCGAAATACATGCAAATTAAAACGCACCACTTTAGATGAAACCTTACAGAAAATAAATATTATGTAACGACTAACATACGATCATAGGCTCCCTTAATGACTCAAGGTGTCGTTCGCTGAAAAGGTCACAGTGCGTTAAGAATAAATATTTAAGCTCGAGATTTTGATTTTCATGAACTCTGAAGATTCCTGTAAGAACCGTGGATACTTCGTTAAGGGGCCGGGGCTGCTTTTTAAAGTTTTACCAACGCTCTTACGTGTCAACCATTGTTGTTCATTGCATAGTCATGTTGTATATCTTCTTATGAAACAGAGATCATCATTACAAACAATAAATTATACAAGCGTGACACCAAAGGACTTTCGATCATCGTGGAATGGATCAAAGGAAATGTATTTTCTTATCATTGTTATGTAATTCTATGTTTAAAGCGGACGCCATTGATTTTTGTATTACAGTCGGATCTCCACCGCCCCTCCCCCGCCCCCAACAAGTACTGTACTATGGTCAGGGCTGGATCGTTGAGCTGTTGGTATACGTTCGAGGATTAACCATAGCAGCGAAGCATGCCTTATAGCTTGGCGCGAAAGGAGCAAGAGTTGATATGCCTTTTGTTTGAGGGATTTTCATCTGAATGGAACCCATTCGGGGCGACGCATGAATAACATCTATTGATTCCCCACGCAGGCTTTGACCCATGATCTATTCTTCACATTATCCTATTACGTAACGCCGAATGCCCTTCTACTATGTTGGACTTGCCTTTCAGCGCAATTAGTGGACAGTTCCGCGCTCCTCGTTACATATTGTTTGGAGTTGATGCGAAGACCGCCTAGCTGGCTAGAAAAGGGGCAATGTTTACGTCAAATAAAACAATCTGACTCATGTAGAAGTAATGTGTCGCATTCCCAATGTTTGTCCATGGAACTTACCTAGGTCAATAGCTTCACAGGTTGTCGATGAAACATAACAATGCGTAGGTTGTATTGTTTGGCTTCTTCGAGCGTAAGATGGATTTTCTTAGAAACTCAACATAATTATAAGGTGAAGAAGGCGGAAAGGCTTTACGCACAATAACACACACTTAAAGGCCTATCATACGACGAGCTTTTCAGTATAGTCACAATAACCATGTTGAAACGCTCACTCTGCGCTAACCTTTATGCCAATAAGCACCAATGTTCTTTTTGACTATATTTGAAAAGGGAAAACCCGAGGAGGCTAGGACGTATACAAACATCATTGCTCGAAATTACGCTGTAAGTATTCCAAAAATATAGCACATTTAAGATAATCATCACACATAATTATGTTGCACTTTATGCTATCATCTTAAACTTAACAAACGAATTATGTTCAATGTTAGTTGATGTTTAATGAGGTAGACCTACAGTATATGATTTGATGCTGCCGTTCGTATGTTTAATGTTTAATGTTGTTGTTTTATTATGAGTGTTGTTGAGTCTGTTATGGTGGTATTGATGCTAGTGATGATGATGATGATGCTAATGATGATGAATATGATGATGGTGGTGGTGGTTACGAAGATATGCTGACTGTGAAGCTCGTGGTCTTGTCCGCTGGCGTAACGACGAACAGGACAAAGAAGGGTTCATTATTCTTTTGCACACACACCACGCACACACTCGCACACACACACACACACACACACACACACACATACACATACACACTTTTTTTCCATATTCTTTATTTGATTTCATTCACATGATGAAATAAACAATTTCACATCATAACAGAGAATTAAACATCAATAAACGTAATACCTTGAAACCTAGTGGCCACCCAAGGGAAACACAAATTGTGGCCTTTATAGACAGGTGGCTGCTATAGACAGGTTCTTTAACACATGATCTCTCTCCGGGGGAATTATTTTAGCGGCCACTGTAGACAGATTCTCTGTTATAGACAGGTGGCCGCTAAGACAGGTTTGACTGTATTTCTATTGATTCGATAAACACAATAAAGCATGATGTACCACTTGTATATAAATACAATATAATATATGTGCCATATTCTACCTGAATATGCAACTTATAAATTATATGCCTCTTAAATAGAATAATAATCATAATACTAAGGGAAATGTATAATAGTAATGATAATAAAGCAATTCCATAATACATAAGAATGAAATCTTTTCTGATACCCCCCCCCCCCCCCCCATGAACATATAAATCTACCCCCACATAAAAAAACATGTCCACCCCCACCCTACACACACACATACACACTCACATACATACTCACACACACGCACACACTCACCTATACATACACACATGCACACACACACATACACATACACACATACACAGACATACACACACACACACATACAAACACACACACACACACCACTCTAACCCTATGTGCTATTTCTTCTCATTCAAATTTGAACTGGAATGTTGTCAGACCTCAATTTGTAAAGTTTCCCATTTCTGTAGGTGGATCTGCAATCTACCCGCTTTAATTGCCAAATTCTCCTCTTCCTCCATAAAATCCCTTATGATTTGACATATCTTAACCCTGTGAGGTAGGTTTTTTGTTCTACACATAAAAATAGTATATTTCAGTAAAATTATGAGTGCATTCACACATTTGATTCTTTTCGAGTTACCTGACAACCCCAAAAATATGTCTTGCCACTCCATGTTGCTTATTTCAACTAATTTAAAATGTTCAATAATATATTGCAACACACACACACATACACACGCGAACACGCACGCAAACACACACACACACACACACACACACACACACACACACATTTTATTCTCCAAACCGCAATTTCATCTGATTTAACCAAAATGAAATTACATAATTAGGCTACACATATTGGATTATCATCAGCAATAATCTGGTCATGTTTGGTGGGCTGCATTACTGCACCACAATGTGCCTTTTCATAAATTATGTTACTTCAAATATATTTCTATGGGTATTGGTTTTCACCTGGAAAATCAACAGCACAATACCCGAAAGTGTGAACAATTATAGAGAGAGAGAGAGAGAGAGCAGTTTATCATCTTATGCACGTAAGAAATTCAGTGCCCAAGCATGGCCTGGGATATATAAAAATCACGTCATCGGTCATCACGATCTATCATTCTTATCACGGATTATCATGATTACGGTTTTATTCTAATTCTGCACGCGTATAAAGCATTTAACTTCGTTTCTGGCGCGTCGGTCTCATTTTCTTCCTCTCGATCGTTTTCGAATTATTTGCTGATTTTGTGAAATATGCACACCAGCGACTCGTTGCCTCATCAATCTCACTCCGTTTTACATTTTATCCGCACGTGTTGAGAAAGGCTGATTATTATTATTTATTTTTTTTGCAATATTGGTTTTGTAAGACCATGGACCCTACCACGTAAGTTCCATAGTAAGACCAAGGATTGCTACGCTTCTATCCTTGGTATTATATGTTCGCTCATCCCGAACAGGGATGCCCCCAGTACAGTGAAGGTACGCCTATTGGTGAATGTACCGGGGATGTGTCTCTAGATAGGGTAAGATTTTCAAGCCTCACGATTGGAACATGATATGTTTCAGAACATAGACTGGCACAGATCATGTGTTTTCAGAACATAATTTATTGGCATTTGGCAAAGGTATATTCTGTGAATTGTGCGTGACAGGCATTTTATTATGATTTATGTGATTAGGTCTCCTGCAAAACTTGTATAATTTACCCTAGGAATACAGTGTATTATATACATGTACACTGTATATGTAATTATTCGGCCAGGGTATATGGATTTCAGTACAGTTTACGTCGGGATAGGGTTTATTTGTTAATGTGATATATTGGGACAGGGTGTCTCTGACGGAAAAGTCTGCTTGAGACGGGGTCAGGTTAGTTTCCATTTCTCGTCTTCTGTGGTTTTCCCACTTCGTCTTACATTCCCTTCACGTAGAGAGAAATGCCCATTGATTTTTGAGCAACGGACGATCTCTCAGCGCGAACGGAAATACACACCAGTGGTCATCATTGTTCATGTACTGTTATCATTGTTCTCTATCAGCTGCACAAATACAATACAATATTTTCAATGATTTGGCAAAATTTCTGTCCTCTTGTTCCCTTTACTTATTTTTCTGACTTCGATCGTTTTGCCATGGACCCTACATGGTTTTGCACTGTACGCAACGCACGCATGGGGTAATTGATTTTGACCGATAAAATGGTTCCTTATCAAGACGATGTTCGCTCTATCCGATTCCTAGAAAGTGCGCATGAGTCGTAAGTGATTGCGCAATGTTTATTGTTACAGGCCTCTTTCAGGCGTCGGCAGAAGTGGGCAAATAGCAAGAATGGGAACGCAACTATTGTATACGTACCATACCGTTACGTGTCTTTGTATGATGTTCACATTCTTTCTGTTTATTAGTGATGTTGCCTGAGTGTATAATCCTATTTACATTGCGTAAAGAAGCAGGTTGCAACTGTAAACCGTTAGCATGGTTAGCGTTTGACCGTTTATCCATTCCCGGAAAACGTGTACGTGGGTGTGGGTGCATGTGCAGAAACATGCATTGTGACAATAATGATGAAACGCCATTATGTACACCCACACTCGCAATGATGACGTCACCGTAGATTTTGTCGTTATTCTATTTGTATATAAGGTGCTCAGTCAAAAATGACTATTTCAGCCATTATAATTTTGTAATTCTTTTAACAAAAGCGATAACATTTCGTTTTTTTTTTTGTTCTGTTCTGTGTTTTTTACTGGAAAAAACAGTCCTGCAAGGCACTGAACAGCAAATAAAACCTATGACAGTATGTTAGACTCACTACCAGGCTGTTGGGCATTTTCTAAACCAAAGTATTTAATAAAGGGGTCTGGTGGGAATAGCCTAATCATCCCCAAATTCTTCTCCGGTCCCCCCCCCCCCCCCCCCCAAAAAAAAAAAAAAAAAAGAAAAGAAAAAAAAAAAGAATTATGATAAAGTGACTAATTATGTTAGACTTTGTTCTCCGGTTTGGATTCGAAATTTCCAACAGCCTTGAAGCTAGACTATGCGCCATGCGCAGCATGCGCAGGGGTGGGGTGAGAGTAGCTTTTGATTAAAGTACAGTGCAATATGTAAATGTGTAGTTCACTCCAATAAAAACAAAACAACCTTGCTAATGATAGCAACAAATATATAAAAGAAATTGATTGGCACAATTTTCTTTGAGTGAAGTCGGGCAAGAGGTGGGAGTGAGGTATACACGTGGACGGAGCATATCTTTAATAAATAATTATATGTGGTTATTTAAGAAGGAATCTCAAGCGGTATGGGTGCATGTGGCCCGAGGTATCAGTAGCATTTATTATACTCATAAAATTGTTATGGTAATTCCTCAATGGTAGTGTTTCATGGAGACAATGCTTGAAATCTTGCAAGCAGACATCACGGTTAATCACTGAAAATTAGAGCACGCTCTACTAATGCAAACTCATTATCATAAGTTTGACTATTCTCAAGACGACAGTAAAAGAGAAAGAGAGAGAGAGAGAGAGAGAGAGAGAGAGAGAGAGAGAGAGAGAAAGGAGAGAGAGGAGAGAGAGAAGGGAGAGAGAGAGAGAGAGAGAGAGAGAGAGAGAGAGAAAGAGAAAGTGGAGAGTAGATGAAAATACTCATCTTTTATAATTGGATATGAATTTAAAAAAAAAAAATTATAATCATACGCAACGTGATAGGATTATGCACCATGTCCATGAATACCCCCGCCCCTG
Organism: Arbacia lixula; assembly: GCA_963669155.1. Classification (NCBI taxonomy): domain Eukaryota; kingdom Metazoa; phylum Echinodermata; class Echinoidea; order Arbacioida; family Arbaciidae; genus Arbacia; species Arbacia lixula. The sequence goes on from OZ022584.1 coordinate 16,318,928, forward strand.
AGAAGTAGAAAAGGATGACAGTTTTTCCAGAAAATAATGTATTAATGAACGGTTTGTGCAAATACAAATTGCCTCACCTTGACCACTATAGCATCATTCCAATGAGCCGTCTCTGATATTCACCAAGATTTCCTTTACTGAATGCACACAGACACATAAACATAAGAAGGAGAAAACTGCAGATGAAACTTATAGGGGGTGGTGGTGGGGGGGGGGGGGGGGGGCTGGAAACGGTGGTAAAATATCAAAGGGGAAGTCCACCCTAAAGTTGAATTGGTTTTAATAGCACACATTAAAGGAAGCAACTTATTTAGGTTTTGCAAAAATCCGTCGAAGGAAAAGAAAGTGATGATTTTACTTCTGTGACGTCACATGCGAGATGCTATCTCCAAATGTTTTGTGCTGTATGATTCCATGGTGTCTTTTTTCTCTTTTTTTTCTTCTCATATTTCATTTTTTTTCCTCATAGCCTTTGACAATGGTATATTACATAAAATCATTTACATAGTTAATTCAAAATCATTTTTTACATTTTATCGTTCAGAAAAATTAATTCATGAAATATCAAACTTAGCGCCAGCACTCGTCAGCGAAGCGACTGAACTTGTGTTGTGGTCATCTTCCAATCCTAGTGCGGTTCATGCGAACGTGAGCTAGCTGAGAGCGAGATAATAGAGGACACACTGAACAGTAGAATAGGCACGGGAGATTGGAGCAGAGAGCATGGAGATAAAGTATGTTTGCGATACGGGAACACAGTTTACAGCGAAGCCGAGGCTGCACATTTTTCTGACCAGCTAGGGCGTTTCATTAAAGGTCGTGTTTGGAGGTCAGTGAGCTACGGTCCTATAACATGGCGGGCGATTGGAGGGGGAACTGATGGACCCTGGACATGATCACGAAAAAGTGACACGTTTTGCAACTTGAATTAAAAGTAAGTCAGCGGATTTCCGTTCAGTTTTCTCACATGTTTCATGTGTCAAAGTTTTTATGACCGTTTGCTTTCAGTGTGCGGCGTTTTTCGCGTCGGAAACTACTAAGGTCATGGTCGAAACAAAGGACAATTTTGAACGGGCCAAAGTCAAGTTAAGCTCAAGTGGACATTCGGTTTGTATTGATATGCATGTTCCGTTTGTTGTAGTGCTGTCGTGTCGCTGTGCCTTTATATTTTGTGTGCGTGAAATGACCTGCCCGGTATAACGTTGCGTTTGATGGCGCGGGACAGGGCATACTGAGATGATATGAGCCGCGTATAGGCGGCCTATTCTCAGCCTCAATGCCAATGGCCATGCCCATGGCCTAGGCTATGGCGTGCCATGCCATAATACCGTGACATTGTCACCCGACAGCTTATTAATTTAGCAGGTCTTGCGTAGTAATGGTTGTGTAATGCACAGTCATTGTCAGTATTGATTTACTATGTTAGACCTCTAACTATGGTAGACTTCATCTGTATTGTGTACAGTCTGATTACTGTTGTGGGTGGACTGAATGAACCTATGTTACAGTGATCGTGAAAATGTATTGATTGACAGATCAATTGACAGCACACTTTAACAATTTGAGTTAAACATGATTAACTTAATTTGACATATAGGTAAAGCTAACAGATAACAGTTCGATGTTACGTTATAGCACAAAAACAAATATGAGGGGGGGGGGGAGTACAAAAGGATATCTCCTGTTGTAATGGTTATTTCATATGTTTTGTAATAATTGTTATGTTAATCGATATGTTATAGATCTTCATCACATAACAGTCATTAGGTCTGAATAAAGTCAGATCGACATATTACATTCATTTTTTTCCAGGGTCAAAATTAATTCTTTGTGAATCACTTTTGAATGACTCAACAGATAGTGACAATGACAGAAGCTTTAAACAATCATAACTTTCTTATCCTTTGACGGATTTTTATCACACCATAACCAATATGTTTCTCTTTCAAGTTCTGCTTTAATTTAAATCAACGTAATATCAGGGTGAACTACACCTTTAAACTGCTGGATCTGCCATTTGAACATCTGATGTGCGTGAGTGATAGGAGAAGTGAGTAGGCAGGCCCAACATTAGTGCATGGCCCTGCAGTGTACTAGAGCAGTGCTGGTCCTATGAGAGAGAGAGAGAGAGAGAGAGAGAGAGAGAGAGAGAGAGAGAGAGAGAGAGAGAGAGAGAGAGAGGTCCACGCATGGACAAGTGTACACAAAGCCTTTACACTCAGGTGCTGTTCAAGTAGCAATGTGGTTGGATCACTTGGATGGCAGAAGATGGTGTACTTTACACTTGATATTTACATCACAGTTCACGATTTCATAATCCCAAGAATTTTTCTCTTGCTTTTTTTAAACAAATCAAAGAACACTTCAAGAGAAAAAGACGCTCAAGTCACAAAGTTTCACATTCAGTTATTTATTGAACTTGAACACATGTATTGTATGAAGCTACATGAGATGGACTTAGCTTGTGTAGGGGCACATTTACATACACTACAGTATAGTCATTGAGAGAAACCATATTCATACTGAGATATCGTAATTGTCTAAGATATCATATTCTAACTTGTATTCGAAACAAGATGAACAACATAAATGTGTACTACATTTAACACCAATTATTCAAAATCATAGATTTTTACATTATTAAACTTGCAATTGAATATACCAGCAGTTCAATGAAGTAAATGTTGTTTGTTATACTATCAAGAATAATGTCAACATAACACACAGTGGGAGACACAGTACTGTAGCATCTGTAGTCAAGCTCTTAATGATGGAAGTTAAGGGGGGGGGGGACAAAAGGTATAAAGAGAGAAAGAAAGGAGAGAGCGAGAGAGAGAGAGAGAGAGAGAGAGAGAGAGAGAGAGAGAGTGTGTGTGAGAGAGGGAGGCAGGCAGAAGGAGAAGTAGATTATGTGTGTATACATGTTAAAGAGAATATGTGTAATGTACATGTACCATGTACACTTGTGAATATGTGTGTGTGTGTGTGTGTGTGTGTGTGTGTGTGTGTGAGAGAGAGAAAAAAAGAGGGAAGTGTGTGCTATTATGTATGTGCGTGTGTGTATGTGTGTGTGTGTTTTATTATTAAGAGAGAGGGAGAGAGAGAGAAAGAACCATGGTGTGTGGAATGTTGAATAAAAAGTAATCCATTGATGGAGGCAGCTCCTGGAGCAAGAACTGTGGCCCTCCTTTGTCCAGCTAATCCCCTAGGAATAGAGTCATGGAGGCCCTCCCAATGCAACCTCATTGAATTTGACAATTGCACAGTGAACATGGGTTTAGGATAACTGTTAACTGTTGTTGAGGGGCTGAATTGGTGTTATGTAATCAGAGGTTCCACATTGTATGGGACTTAATGAGGTATTGCCTATAGGAGCCTGTTAGTCTCATTTTCAGTCTGTTTGCATAAATGGTGCAACAGGTTGGATACTTGAATCTAGTCGTAGTACATCATATGGGGTCCATCATGTTTTCTTACAAGGTGGAAACCAAATTCTTTTCTTATGACTACCATTGTTGTTATATCTTTCTGTGTTTTATCTCTTATTTGGTCTGCTTTTCATGTGCTGGATGATTGATTTTAACAAAATGGAACAGGGAAGATTTGTTTCTTTCTAATGTCTAGCCTGGCTTTTAGGCTATTGGGCATCTCTAAACCAAATTGCCAGTATATTAAAAAAAAGAGAAGATTTCTTCTCCAGCTCCACTGATATTACAGACTGAAAAATATACCCCCAAAAGATGATGTGACTTTATTGTGTAGTCTAAAAATATTAGATTATATTTTTTTTAATGCCAAATATGTTACTTTGATATTTTTTAGTTTGAATCAGAAATGTTAAATAGCCTGGAAGTCAGGCTACATGAACATATGCATGAGTGGATGGGGGTGGGATACAATTTGGTATTTTACAGAGTGCACAGTGACTAATGCTCGTATCAGTATGGTGGCATTTCTTGGACATCTCCACACATATAGATCATCATACATCATCACACATGGGTTGCCAATTTAAGGAACGGTCAAACCTCAAATCTCCATACATGTTGTAACTCCAACTTTCAATGATCTGCTTATTTTTTTTTGCTCCTTTTGTAAGCAACTTACTCTCAAGGTGAATTCCCCTTTAAACTACCTGATCACTTAAATTGACCATAAGCATTGTTAAGTCATTAGTGATCATATAACTACCGCAAGAGTGAAATATAACTGTCTGGCTAGTATGCGATAGATTATAAATGTTTGTACTTTAACTAAACTCTTAGAGGAACATATAGGAGACAACGCCTCAGAAAGAAAATGATGAAAACCTCCAGATAGTCAAAGTTTGAGAAATATCAGACAAGTTATAACAAGAGTTCTCAATTTTCTAAAATCCTGACGCCATATTCTTGAAACCTTACCAGCCTAGTTAGTTACTAAAACTGCACGTAGCTGACTGCACTTCAGTAACTAACTAGGCTAAGTAAGGTTTCATGAATATGGCTCCTGATCTGAACTGAAAGTTTCAAAGACAGCTCTGTCTGTGGCAAGGGGTCACATGGTGTGCACATGATCTACAGTAATAAGTATTATATGGGCTGCCTGTAGGTAACATGCAAAATGTGTGGCCTTGCCTCCAATTAGTAAACAAGACAAAGTACAATTGGTTACGAGTTTTGTGTAAATAGATCATGGAAGATCTCAGTCATAGTGTTTAAGATTTAAGATTGATACATTAACATTCCATAAACTGTACTCTCATGATTTGTCACGTCATCAATCTAACTAGTTTTTCGTAGGTTGGACTATGTGTGGATTCTATACCATGCATGAAATGAATGTATTTTGTGGAAAGTGTGGCGTTCTTTTATTTAGATTTGATGGCATTTGTCATTTAGAGAGTCATGAGGTTCACGCTGCATAGCGTGCACATACCACTTGGCGGCGTGCCTACATGTACATAAACCAGATATTGACTTTGTAGTATGTTTGTGTATAATAGGTGGAAGGGGGCATGTTGACTGTTTAACACACTGCTTGGAATTCATGCCAAATGTTTGGGTAACTAATTATCAGACCATTATGGCAGATGCTCACTCACAGTTGTGCTTGTCCATGTAGAGTACCGGTAGAGCAAGTGAGTTAAAGCTGTTATCTTTCTAATGGATGTTATAAATGTGATTCTTACGTAGCCTTTAGCCTGTCGTATTCATTGAGATAGCTTCTATCAGTGTGAGTTCCATCCATTGAAACTGAGTCAAGTAATACATGTGAATGTAATAAACAAGGTATTCACATTTATTTCCACATTTTCAAGTAAACAAACAATGGGCATAATGAGGGCAAATATTTCTAATAACATAAATAACAACTTGATATAACTAACTAAGGATATAAACATTTTGAAGAGAATGTGGAGGGGTCAATCTTAGAAGCAGAGCTTGTGAGTTAAAAGGCCCCAGAGATGGTTAGGCAGCACAACAATATGTGACATTACTATAAGAATTTTGAATACATAAATTTATAAACTGTATTAAATATTTGTATTTTCCATAAACAATAACCCGTTACCAGGTAGTTTTTGGGAAAAAATTGTGAATACATTTAAAAAATGGCTTATTCTCCCTAAATATATTTCAAAGAGGAGTAGAAGGGTAGTATTGACGGTATTACATACTTCAGAGATAAATGTAATTGAAGGCATCATTTAAAATTGCAGTTAAAATGTATCTTTTTGATGTGAATTACCCAAAGTCCATGCATTCCCTTGAAACTGAAGAAGACAAAGAACAGAGAAAGCAGTACAAAATGTATCGTGAGGAAGAACATGTGCATGTAATGAAGTAGTTTCAGATTGATTTTCATGTGTTTTTTTTGTTATATCAGTTGATGTGACTCACATCGACTTTGACAACTAGCCAAATAGTGTCGCCCATCCAAGACCGTCCTTTATTTGTTTGCAGGGGGAACAGTAGAAAAATATGTAAATAAGAGAAAAGAGAAAAAAATAAACCCCATCCTGATACGTATGTGGTACCAACACAGTGGGTAAACTTTGAAATGCACTGGCATACATCTTCTGTGATGAGAGTAGTAATGGAGTAAACAGTAGGAAATGTCACTGACATTCATTAGTTGGGGAAATGTCAATAGAGAGCGCAAATAAATGCCCAAATGAACAAACAGAGAAGTGAATATATGCCATCAGATTTTACATTTTGAGTGGGTGGGATGAAAAGTTCATTCAATGATTCATTTCTTACGCAGATGAACATAAAATGCAAGATATGTGTAGTGTAACCAGCATGCACTGCGGGTGCATGTAGGGAACAGATATTGCATCTCAATGGAACAGAGAAGGGAATATATACTACCGGATTTTACATCTTGGGTAGAGAGGATGAGAAGTTCATTCAATGATTCATTTCGTACGCAGATCGATGAACATAAAATGCAATAAACGTGTGATGTGTCCTGTATGCAATGCAGGTACATGTAGAGAACAGATGCTTCTAATATCTTTCATGCCCTGATCTTCACCACTTCATGTGCAAGTGTCACAGTGTTGCATTGCTATTTGCTAATACATAATATATAAATACCACCGAGTGTCGTTTTGTCAGGTGGGGAGGAGTAATCTTTGGACAGAAAATAAAGAGGGAGGTTGTATTTGCATGTACCTGGAGGGAACATACTGTAGTACAGTTCTGTATGTTCAAAGTTAAAAGGAACAGTAATCTGAAGTTAATTTGAGAGATGAAGTGTAATACAGGCACAATGTGTGACTCATAGAATGCCAGCTGAACAGATGAGGAGTCACAAACATAACAAAGCTGGCCCCTTTCTTCTCTCTTTCTTCCTTTGCACTCCCTCTTTGCCCTCCTCTCCCCCTTGTCCTCCTTCATTTCATTTCTTTCCTCATTTCCTTCTCTCTCTGTCCTATCTCCTTCGCTCTTGCCTTTCTTTTCTTTCCTCTCCTCTCCCTCTCCCCCTCTCCCACTCTCTTTCTCCACTCCCTCCCCCACTCCCTCCCCCACTCCCTCCTTCCCCTCTTTCCCCCTCTCCCTCCTCTCCCTTCTCTCCCTCCTCTCCCTCTCTCCCCCACTCCCTCCTCCCCCTCTCCCCTCCCCCTCTCCCCCCCTCTCCCCACCCCCTCTCCCCTCCCCCTCTCCCCACTCTCTCCTCCTGCCCCTCTCCCCCTCTCCCCTCCCCCTCTCCCCTCCCCTCCCCTTCCCTCCCCCTCTCCCCACTCTCTCCTCCCTCCCCCTCTCCCCACTCTCTCCTCCCTCCCCCTCTCCCCACTCCCCCTCTCCCCACTCCCCCTCTCCCCTCAGCCTCCTCCTTTGCTAACTGTGACTCTCCCCCCTTCCCTCATTTCCAGACTCCCTGTTATTCCATCTTAACTCTCTCCAATTTTCTCTGTCCTTTCTTATAAACTTTTGCCAATCTGTCCCATTACCCCCCCCTCCCACACACACACACACACACACACACCCCCCTCTCTCTCTCTCTCTCTCTCTCTATTTCCCCCTGCCTCATCATAATAATAATGATACATAGAATTCATATAGCGCACTTTCCATCTTAACTAGATGCTCAAGGCGCTTCAGAGCAAATTAAAGAGAGAGAGAGAGAAAAAAAAAAATACAATGCAGGTATAAACTCGTATGTCAAAAAGCACCATTATACAGGTATGTCTTTAGGTTACCCTTGAAGGTGGTCACTGACATCAGGGTTTTCAAACTCTGTGGAAGAGAATTCCACAGGGTTGGCCCTGCATGAGCAAAGGCCTGTTCTTCCCACGATATCTTTGAAACCGGAACTTGCAAAAGACCGGATGTGGAGGATCTTAAGGTTCGTGATGGTTTGTAGTTGTGAATTAAAGATTTATTGTAACTGGGCGAAGTTCCGTTGACAATATGAAAGATTAAAAGAAGTATTTTAAACGCAAGGCGTTCCCTCAGGGGCAACCAATGAAGACTTTTCAAGACAGGGGTGATGTGGCTGCGCTTGTCGGTTAAAGTTACAATGCATGCAGCTGCATTTTGTAACTTCTGCAGTTTCCCAATTTGAGAGTCTGGTAAGTTTTATAGGAGGCCATTACCAAAATCAAGCTGTGATGAAATAAGTGAATGTACTAGTTTCTCTGTTGCAGAGCGAGTGAGATATTTTTCTTATAAATCCAATGTTGCGCAATTGATAGCGGACTGATCTGCAAATACTTGTAATCTGATTGGACATAGACATATGGGAGTCAAAAACAACACCAAGGTTGCGACATGATTTTGACAAGGGAATGTTGCTACCTGAGATGGAAATGGAATCAATGTCTAATTTGTTGAGTTGAGATTTCTGTGTTTCTCATTCTCATTCAACCTCGATGCACTTCTTTGATCACCATAGCTCTTGTTTTACACAAACTATATCTCCATGTCAATATGAATGTTGCCTGTCCCTTCCCAAATGTCGGGTCTTGAAGACCTGACCAGGATGTAAAGGACAGGTCCTACCTAAGGTTTCATCATGTAAGTGGTAGCTGTCTGTCCTCTCAATCCTTATAATGAGCCAGGCTTGGAATTATCTCTGGGTGCGTTTATCAACTTTCTAAAGTTAGAAACAAGCATTTTAAAACGCATAAAAAATTCATGATTCTGCATTTTTTTTGGACAACCTGTCCAAAGCCTACTCAAAATTTAGCAATCAATATAGTTCCACTCAAGTCAGTTTCCAGTTCTATTATTGAGAAGAAAGTTCAGATTCCATATTTTCTTCCATTTTCAGTGTTTCTTTATAAAAAATTAATTTTGTTGACCTGATAAGGGACTACCCTGTCTTTAATCAGTAGATTAAAGGCAACAAGCGTGAAATCAAACTTGGTGGCTTGATGGCTAGGGAGTCTCCTGTAATTAATGACATTCACAGGTAAGCCCTCCAGCGCGTCTGGAGATGAAATGTGTCACATTGTTCATGTGACGCTGCCATTGGGCCCCACGCAGTTTGAACAGTATCCCCGGAAGGTGACCTAGATATAGCCAGAAAGGTTACGTGTTGACCTTCATGAAATGTATGTGGAGGAGGTGGGGGGGGGGGGGGGGGGTAGTGGGGGGAGGGGGGAGTGTTACATGCATGTGAACCAATGTATTCTGCAGCGTTGCAAAAGTCAAGTGCATTTGCAATGGCAGTCCAAGGGAATGAATTCTCCATATCGTATATAGGGGAACGCCATCCCACAATTCACCCCGAAGCATCATTCACATTTTTGTTTGCAGCCATGTTCGGCTATGGTCTCGCACCCAGCACACAAGAACCCGTAGCAAATAAAACTTCAAACATTATCCGATTGTGACAGTTCAACATGGTATGACTCTTCCTTGTATGTGGTACGAAGAATGATCTTGAAGATTCCCTCTGTAGCCAGCTGCATAGAATACAGTACTCAGAGAGTGGACAGTTCGACCGGTTGGTAAGAGTTTTCCCTTGCAGTCTGTTTTATTCAAACCATATATATAGGATGTTACTCACAAATGGGATACAGTACATTGCAACCCCGTTGGTGAGAATTTGTCCGAATCTGCAAAGTAGGGCCGGGGAATTGTGGATTGTGTTGTCGTAAACCATGAGCGGGGAATTTTCAGATTTTATTTTGGCTAAAAAACGTCCCGGTGATGGTGCAACAACTTTTGCCACTGTGCCTTTAGCAAAGTTCATGTGAATTGACTTTAGCCTTGATGCTGTCACATGGGTCGGCAAGGGACTGCGTGGGGTGGTGCGGGTGAATGATGTGGTGGCAGCACGCAGCAAGCACCAGCTTTCACACATCAATTAGGGTAAGTGGGATTAGGGCGAGGAGATAGGATTGATTTCGTTGCCATTAGCATTTAGCTGGCTGTACAGAGGAAATTGCTACAAATGATGCAGTAAGACAGAGTCAGGACTCAGGAAGTTCTTATGTCATTCACAATGTTACCGATTCCAATGGCAGGAAACAGGAATTTGAGGGTCGGTTGCAGGGGTGTTTCACCACGCATATCACTCGCCCGCTGACTGTACTACACGCTGTGCTGAAACCAGCAGCAATTGTGAACTTCAGCTTTTTGACTTGTGTGTGTGTGTGTGTTGAACTCATTCTGTTTTGTAATTTGCCTTCTTCGGGGAAAAGGGGAAGTGAGACAATGTAGGGCACTTTCTTTCTGTGTGTGTGTGTATATGTGTGTGTATCATTAAATCAGCCCATGAGAAGATAAGTACAAATACATAGTGTACACTACATCTCAAAGGAATTGGCATCGGGAAAGGGAAAGGGAAGAAAGGGAAGGAGCCGCAGCTTTAAACCGCGGTATATTTTGTCCAGTTCAGCATGAAACATGATGCTTTTTAGGCTAAAGCATTGTGTTTCTTGCTAAACTTGGCAAAATATACCACGGTTTAAAACTGTGGCTCCTTCCCTTCCTTCCCTTTCCCTTTCCCTATGCCAATTCCTTTGAGCTGGAGTGTAACTACCTGCTAAAACCATTAACCTTGGTACTTTGTAATTGGTTGCAACCTATGTGAACTCATGTCCTTTAACCTAAGTACTAATTTTGCAGAATTGAAAACAATGCGAAGTGCAGTTGGTGCCCTACCCTACAATTTACAAAGTCATAAAACAGGACAAACAACATACTATGTAGGAAAGTGCGTAACATAATTTAATCCTAAATATGCTCTCTATTTCCACAAATTTGGCAGAGGAAGACTGCTTGGATTCTAAGCTGGTACCCAGGGAGCAAGACAGGTTTAGATGACATGGGCTGTTGTAAAAGGTTGTTTGGTATCAATGTGTTTGGAAGACCAGTCTGCACATTTTCTATGTGAACTACCTTTGCTCGGCAATGTGCGGACTGGTCTCCCGTACACATTGATACCAAACAACCTTTTACAACAGCCCATGCATGTAAACTCCCCCCCCCCCCCCCCCCCCCCCCGAAAATCGGGTTATGGTTATCTTGAAACATACCCATGTCTGATATCATCATCTATGTTTAACTGAGTGTCATACCGTTTTGAAAACCATGGTAGCCTAGATAACTAAAAAACGCATGAAGCTGTATGCATCAAGCCATGTAGCCCTAGTAAAGTTTAACTGATATGGCCCCAGTATTTTGAAGTGGACAAATGAATTATTGTTGAAGACATTCCTTTAAAAAAAATCACTTACATGTAGGATTGAATAAACCCAACTTTGCTATAAACTGGCTCTATAGTAGATGCTTACTCTAGATGATGCAGAAATATACAGCAGGAGTTCTCCGAGTTTGCTATCCAATTTTTTTTTAGGGGGAATCTTACATCATATATGGTAAAGGGCATATACTGTATTGGGAAGGCAAAAAAGCCTTCAAAATGTAATTGTTAGCAATCTTCTTGCCAATGGTCTTAAATTCATGTATTGTCTATTTTAGAAGCTTGCTGAAAGTTATTTGCCCTCAAATGATCTACATTTGGAGTAATGAGTGATTAAATCACAAATCCTCAAAATGTTCGGGCCGAACATTTTGAGGATTTAATCATTAATCATTAATTACTCCATTTGTGGATCATTTGAGGGCAAATAACTTTCAGCAAGCTTCTAAAATAGACAATACATTAATTTAAGATCATTGGCAAAAAGATTGCTAACAATTACATTTTGAAGGCTTTTTTGCCTTCCCAGTACAGTATATGCCCTTTAAAGAAGTGAACAATTTTCTTGTTGGTCCACTGCTTATTGCTAAAAGCATTTAACAATCCACATTTCACTTTCTACCTATATCCCTAAATGTTCATGTTGTACTGTTATGCCAACGTCTCTCAATATATCCATATATGTCAATCCATGTGCAAAACACCATCATTACCACAAATCATGATAAGTGGACCGTGAATAAGTGAATAAATGAATGTTCCATTTGTGGAGTGGGATGCTCCCAGGCCCTCAGGTGCCTTCATGTGGAAATGGGCCACGTTCCAACTTAATTCATCATCCACTGAAGTTCATAACAACATGAGCGCATCCTGTTGCGGTTGACGACATTTCTCGTTTTTCTAGGCCATGCATAATTAGTCAGATCAGCCCTCCAGAAGTGGATTAACCATATTTACATAACATACTCCTCTGGGGGGAAGGGGGGGGGGGAACAGAGAACAGTTGTGGCTGCTTATGTGATCGGCAGCACAGCAGGCTCCATACAGCGCAATTTGTGCAGAGCCCCAGTGCATTTCTCTCCCTTTGCGAGATTTGTTTTGTGATAATGAGGACTTCTGTGCTAGCTTCGCTGCAATGGGTAACGCCTTGAGACACGCACATGCTGGGTAATGTATTCATGTATTCATCGAACATGGGAAATCCCGCGGGGGGCAAATATGTTCGTGCTCCAGATTTCATGAACTGCACAGCATGTTGCTGTAGGGTGTTCTTGCCTGTGCAATGAAATGTGAAGTGTTGGTCTTTTTGCCCACCATACTACATACATCCCCTCTCTTCTCTGACAGATCTTTGCTCCTCTGCTTTATTGTGTCAGAAATACATCTAAATGTACAAATAAATGGCCCACTTAACTGAATTCAAAGTGATAAATAACCTGCTATGATTTAAACTTCCTGCATCTAAATGTGACCCAATGCAAGTTCAATTCACATTTGTTTATTTGTAGAGGCTCTGCTATAGTTTCTGCTCAGAGTCTTTGTTATAATGTACCTCAATACGTTTTGAGTTTTATACTTAAGGCGGGTGCGTATACATGTAGCTGCCATGCACTTAGTCTGAAGGAATCGTTGTATGTCCCATTTCTTTGCGCAGATGTTGAGACAGTAGCCAGGGCGTGATATGTAATCAGGATTTCCTTTTCTGTAAAAATAACATTTGATGAGATAAAGTTGGAAGGAGCAGAGTCAGGTCCAATCTGTCTGGATGTCAAGCGGTCTTGGTGATTAGCCAGTTAAGAAGAGGGTCTAGTAGATGAAGTGGGTTGCATTCACATTGGAGCCAAGACTGCTCAAACCTCGTTCAGACATCGGTAGTCATGGGAAGTTACACAATACTTGTCTTAGCGGTACATGGTACACCTGTTGGCCGCTGAGTCCATTAACCACATCTTTGCAAAGCTTATTCAATATGCTATTTGAGCATCTCTCTTGCGTTAGTGTATCACAAAAATAGTGCCCTCGATGTTGGATTTCCAAGTACTAGTCGACAGCATTTAGAGTGGTTCTTTCCTTTCCATTGTCCAGGGGCCATATTCATGTAAGCTTACTAGCCTAGTTGGTTACTACAATGCATGCATTTCGATGCACTTACGTAACTAACTAGGCTTAGTAAGGTTTCATGAATATGGCTCCAGGACGCTCTCACGTTCGCTGAGTTTTATCCGAAGGGTGCGTGAAGCCTTAGTTGAATAAATACCATAATCTCAATTCTTTAAAGATGGTCAGTCCCTTTTACAAACATCTGCAAACTTCATGAAAGTTTGCACATATCAAGTATCGTTGGGATACCAACTGTGAAATTTTAAGGTCAGTGGTACTCTAACTCCCGTAGAATAGATGAAAATCTAACTACTTTTGTGCTACGAAAAAAGAAAGCTTGATCAATTATCAAAGATTATTTCCTCAAAACAGAATATTACGCTCTGTTGATTCCTGGGAAAGGTTAGCCACTCTCTCTGAAATGATGAGAATTAGGTCTGCAAAAGGAATGCACTACCTTTAAGAGAGATTTACCATTAGTTGGCACATTTTACTATCCCATGCACGATTGATTTTTTACAATTGAATGATTTACTTGTCAGTACAGTATTTTTTGTACATACTCATTCGTAATCCTTATGCAGTGTACATGTTTACTACACCGTGTAAGCATAGATAATGAGCATACTTTTACATTGTACCGTTCCCGATGGTAGGTAATAATCTATGAATAGAAAAACACAAACATTATGAATAACACACAATAAGCAACTTATGAATATGGGCTGTTAAGAATGTGAGCAAAATATGAATGACAATATCCATGCACAAATTTTGACTTACGAGTGTACTATCTGTTCACTGTAGTTGCATTTCTCTATTTTGATCTCTCTTTACACTTTTCATGTACAGCAAAGAAGCTCTGTGCTTACGAGTGCACTATCTGTTCACTGTAATAGCATTTCTTTCTTATGATCTTGCAATTCTCGCTTTACACTTTTCATCTACCGCAAAGTAGCTGTGTGCTGTTTAATTTGGGCATGCGTGAAATACAGAACATATGCGGGATAGGGGGGCCTCCCGCAGAGAGAGAGAGGAAGATTGTTGACATGACTGCATGTGCTATTGTGGCTTTAATTTGTCGCGGAGTGGACTTCCGCCCGGGTCTGGTCGGCCGTGATCCTGGCATTGCAAAGTCCGGAGAAGAAGGGAGAGGAGAATGAGACATGAGTGCTGTCACACATGTGCTTGGCAGTGGGCCGGCCGCATGCATGCACTCAGGAAGTGCGTGCGGAAGGAGCAGTCTCAGTTGAGCTCTCCGTTGCATCGCGGCCACATTTGTGCCCTGCAGAAAGTAGCCTAGCGTCCAGGCTGCCAGGACATTTCTGATCTAAACTGAAAAAGAGAGTCTGATAATCGAAGACTAGTTGCTCTGTCATTCTCCTCTTTTGTCAGTCCATTCCTTTTAGGTTAGCTGGTGAAGAAATAGAGATTGATTAGTCTACTGTAGCCAGACCCCTTTATGGAATAGTTTGGTTTAGAAATGCCCAACAGCCTGAGAACAAGGCTAGCAGAAAGCATTGATTGATATGCTACTGGGTTTTGGAGCTCTCGAGTCATGATTCCTGCAATTTAAGGTTGCAACTGTTTTTTATATGAAGAAGCTTCATTTTTCCTGTTCAAATTACCAAGCTTTAGAATTCAATTGGTTTTGGATTATGTGCAAAAATAGCTCATTGTTTACTTCAAATTGAAGCAAAATTGTTTATGTAATTTTCCCTTTTTCAATGAAATAGGGAAAATCACATAAACAATTTGCTGCAATTTGAAGTAAAATGTTTTGTACAAACATAGTTTACCATCAGTTGTTCCTGAAAATTTTTACTTCGCTTTTGAAGTGACCGGCCTCCTGTTTATACAAAGCTAAACAGATGCTTAATTGCTTTATTGCTGTCATACATGACAAATCTATTAGAAAGTGCTGAATAAAATAAATAATGTTGAGGCTACAAAACACAACTGTGGAGAGGACAGATGAATGGGTAGATCACAAAGATCAATTGTGAAAGTTTACAATTGTAGTTTCACACATTGATGTACCTTGGCTTGGTATATGATGTGTAAACATACATGTGTTTGTACATCGGTATAAAGTGCAAACATACATCTCTAGTTTTCCGAGCTTTCACATGGCGGTTGTGCGGAGGGATTGTAAATTGCTCTGTTTTGTGGGGCCTTGTGGATTGCACACATTGTACAACTAATACGTGGGTGGAGAGAAAAAACCACAAGGGCAAGGAATGCTTCAGTAAACAAATTGCAATTACTGTGTGCATGTCAGAATGTGTGGCAGTGTCATTGCGTTAGGGATTGTGAAGATCGCGTGAAAGTTATGTGGTGGCTGTGGTGCCATGTAGCGGAGCTTGAAGGCAGCGTGGAAGTAGGCCAGGGCCGCGGGGTTTAACCATGTGCTTTCACGCCAGCTCTATTATCGTCTTTTTTTTGTCATTCGTAGCGCCCATGTACAATGCATGGAGCGCTCACCTAGTACACGTACGCTATATATAGTACAACATGGAGAATTGGAAGGGCTGATGTGCCAATTACGCCACCTTTTTCTCAATCAGCAATTTTGCTAGGATGCGAAGCAGAATCGCAGTTTCTTCCACATTTTCTTCCAAAGCCGACAGGATGTGCTTTATTTCTATTTTGATTTCCCCATGCAATGCATTTAGAATGATAAAGAGGTATCCTTTTGTGTGTATTTATAAAGGTTATTGCTGTTATTTGAACAACATGTTTTTGATCTCTTCTTGAATTGACATTGTCAATGGTATCCGAAGGGCAATGAATAAATCTCTATATTGTATAAAGCTCATTAAACTACCCACCGTTAGTTTTGATTTTGAACAAATACAAAGGGCCTTTACTCTCTGGACAATGTATGCCCATAGAACTACTTCTGGGAAATATAATCCCTATTGGGAAAATTACAAGTCTATATCCCCGGAATGTGATATACATCCATTTGTATACTTCGATCATCCCCTTCCAGTCAATATGTGTGCAATGTTATTCACAGTGCTGTTTTCTATAGGCCTTTGTGTACGTATCAGCATAAAATCACATCATCACACACATGCTGTGCAACCATTAAAAAAGAGCACTGAATTGATCCAGCGATGTGCCCACAATATCGATGAATGGACAGTTTTTTCCTTTGTTAATGCAAGTACAGCATGGCTGAACATGGGTACACTGTAAGCTATTTCATGGAAACAAGCTACAGCGCAGGACTTCCACCCACATACCTTCAAAGTACACATATATGTACTTGTACTGGTCCATGCACTTAAAGGCCTACATGTATAGTATGCACGTGCACCACTACATGTATGCACATCATACTCTCTGCATCACACACTCACACACAACAGGGGAAATGTCTTCTCAGAATTTGCATGAGTCACTCAGAGATGAAATCGAGTGGAACTTCATCATTCCTCCGTGAGTGCATATATCGTCAGCACGGTGATTAAACCCTGTCAGTAAAATATGGTAAATGGTATGTAAAGGAGGGAGATTCTCACTCTTCTGTCTTTTTAACTTATAAAGGCTATGGAGGAGGCTTACCATAAAAGGACATTTCCAAAAAAATGAATAAGTTTCTCTTGAAACATCCCACTCTGGAATGATATTTAATATTTTTGTATACTGTTCATCTTGTGTTTTGCAATAAATGGTACTAAAAAAAAAATCACTATTTTTAACATGCCATTTGTGTGACGCATACGCATCTTTTCAAAACACTGTGCGGAAACCATGTTTTGAAGGAGGATTATGAAATCTGCACAGCTACATGTACATTTACGCACTTTGAACTGAGACGGAGAGGTCAACTGAAGCTCAGTGTGCCGTTGGATATGCATATTACCTGCATTTGGAAATGCTACGATTTGTATTTGTCTTTAACTCTTATGCCACAGATACATGTATGCTTTGGGATAAATATTACACACTAATCCAACAGAGAAGAATTGTGCTTAGCGCTGAAAGGGTTAAACCATTCACAAATGCTAGGGGTCGGTTGCCTGAATATCTAATCCCCTATAGGTGTGTCTTCATTAGCCCGATGTGGGCAAAATAGCGAGCTTGTTCTGATCCGGTTAGCTAGCCAGATCACGAAACAGCTAGAGCTATTTGCGTCCTCATTAGCCAGATCAGGCAAAATAGCTCGCTATTTGGTTGAGAAAATTTTCCAAGAAATCTTGAGCTAGATGGAGCTAGCTCGAGCTAGTTCGCGAACTAGCTCAAGCCAGCTCGGAGCGTCGTCATTAGCATGAAAATTTCTCGATCCCGGCATGCATCAGCGCCCACAAGGCATTGTTTACGTAATAGGTTTTTATACGTGCGTGAATGTGAGCTCACAACAGAAGCCATACGGTCATGGCCTATTCCTGTCGCACTCTGCTGGTATGTGCGAAACTCAGCATAATTTATGTATCCCGAGTTTCGAGCTTACGTATCACGAGTTTCGAGCTAATGAAGACGCGATTGCAACTTCAGGCTAGTTCCCCGGATCAGCAAAAAAGCGCGCTATTTCGTCTGATCGGGCTAATGAAGGCGCACCTTATGTTCTCCATCTCCCTTGAAGTCAGGTTTAGTTCCTTCCTTCCTTCCTTGTATGTACATGACTGTGTTAGATTTTAAAACAATGATTCCTCTGTAAATGCATTTTAAAAGTTGTGTTTTGCAGATGTTTCTAAATGGCTGTAAAAACGAGTTTCATTGTGTTAAAAAACGGCATTCATGTGCCTGACTCTCATTTGTAAGAAGCTGATTGTAAGTTGGTGAATTAGTTTATGAATACCCCCTTCACCCAACCCACCCCCTCCCTCCCCCATCTCACTCTATGCTAAACTGCTTAGGTGACATTATGCTCAACATGTACAGGTATGAGATCTCACAACAGTGGTTCCCCCACAAAAATGCATTTTAAAACATATCTAAACATGCATTTCAAAACAAAACAATGCATAAATTAATGTTCAGTGCTTATTCTAGGTTGGGAAGTAAGTTTGTGAAAACACCCCTTCCTTTCTCTCCCCCCCCCCCCCCCCAACACACACACATCCACGTCGCTTTCTGCTCCAATGTTCATGTCACATTTCAAATGCTCTACATGTATAAGTTCTATGAACAGTGATAACCCAACTAACACATTTTAAAACATATCTTTAGGTTCTTTTAATTTTGTGAACACACCGCTTGTACCCCCCAATCCCCCTTTCCATCTGGCTCTTTGCTGCTCTGCTCATGTGACATTTCAAATCCTCCACGTCTGCTGTACAGGAAGTTCTCTACATATATCACATGAAACCACACTCGGCTCTCCTTGGCTGACAGAGGGTTAAGCTCAGCCCTTTTTTTACTCTGGTACAGGAAGTTCTCTACACAGATCACATATATCACATGAAACCACACTCGGCTCTCCTTGGCTGACAGAGGGTTAAGCCCAGCCCCTTTTTATACTCTGGTCCATAAGCAGGAACTCTGATCTCATGTACTCGAAGGTCATGTGAAAGATACCACATGGAGGTTGTATGTAATCACTGACCCAGTTTCGTGCTTGCATGCTATATTTACACAACACACATTACAAGGTGAGTAAAAAAAAAAGGGTGATGCAAACCCACACTAGATGGTGTAGTTTTAAATAGCACACATTACAAGGTGAGTCAAAAAAGGTGAGTCGAACTTGCACCTGATGGTGTAGTTGGTTACTGATAAGTGATATAAGTCTTCCAGGTTCTGGAAGAGGTGTTGCCCAGTCACGCAGAACTACTCAAGTGTGTGGATGGAACTAAATCACAGAAGCCCCCTTTTGTAATTGTCTTGTGATTTACCCAGTTCAAAGATTACTTAAAAGGATAATCCCCCTACTTAAACCCCCTGCATACACATACACACACACATACATTTTAGTTTTGATAGGTCCCCTGTACTCCCTGTTCTAGAACACATCTATGGCATAGCATGTGTACATTGTGTGTTAGCTCATCCTTTGTTAGAGTTGAACTTGGTATGACCTCTGCAGTACACATCCACTAAACCCCAGTACTGTCTTCATGTCTTTCTTCCACCCCACCCCCACGCCCTCATATCCATGTACTTGAAAAGCTTCTCTAATCTTCAAGTACATTGTCATTAAGCAATGCATCACTGAGCAAAGTACATTGTATAATCCCCTCCAGTACCCAGCTGGTATGTATGAGCTGTGTACAGTATGTGTTCAGTTATAAACTGGTGAGATTAGACCAGTTATATACTACGTATACATAGTGCACTGCAGTAGGAGATGGCAGATAGACATGTACCCAATGCTCTTTGGATGTTCATGGACAAAACTGAATTGTAATTATGATACCTAGGATTTGCATCAATGACCATTTCAACTTGGTGTACAATGTAAGTGTTTCACTTTTTTTGGGCTGGTTGATGATTTTGATGATAATTCTGAAGCAGTACTAAAAACATTGTGATTGATTTTGTTTTGAACATATTAGGGGGGTATGGGTGTGGCATTGTTCAGTATATACACCATAAGAATGAACATGGACTTGTTGGCAAGGAATGGTAACATACCAAATAAGACATTGAAGATATTACCTTCCCACCATGTCAATGACGTAAAGCTCCAATGTCTGAAATACTTCTGAAGCAGATGTAAACAACTGACTGTCTTAAATCAAAGCTTAATTATAAGTTTGTTATGACAGTCACAAATCAGTATATATCAAAAGTTTCATTTAGGCTGCTCCGTAAATAAGACGTTTTCTCATAGAGACTAAAAAATGCACTGATGTGGGGCTGTAGTTGTTGCCCACACCATACTTCTTTTCAGTAAGAGTCATATATCACTTTGAGCCTTACAGAGGGACCATACAACTACTGAGTGTTTATATGGGCGTGAAAGAGACATATCAACGAAGAAGAGCAACAAAAATTCTTCCTTGTGTCATCATTCTTGGAAATTATCCCCCACAATTGATTACTTCTTGTTTGAGGCCTGCCTCAGGGGCTGATGAAACTTTGATGTGAAATATTTATTTGGAAGAATCAATGTTTTTGTGATGGATATGTAAGATAATACATGGTTCCCCAATGACTAGTGTACACACTTTTGCAGGCAATGCTTATTACATAGATCATATGAAGGTAAGAGAAAAAAGTAGTAAAATTCATTTAGACACGTAAGTGTAGACCTCTTTTTATTTGGACCAGTTTGTTGTCGTCTCTCCTGGCAACCGTTATGCAAATTGTTTCTTGAACTCCATAGAGATTTGAAGGATAAATGTCTTTGGAAATTCACTTCTTAATTTGAATATGTCATGTGCTCTTTTCTGATACCTCTTTGAAAATCAGTCTCTACATCTGTTCAACAAACTTTTGAATGATTTAAACTTTTCAACTAAAGATAGCCCCTTTTGGTGACAGAGGAAAGTGTGTTGTTGGACTTCAGAGACTTGAAAGATGAATGACTTCAGAGATTCAAGCTCTTACTTAAAATATATCATGCCTTTTTCCTGATACCCCTGTAAAAATCAATCTCTATCGTCTGTTCCAGAAAGTTTGTAATCATTTAAACGTTTTAAAGTGAAGAAATTCAGGGGAAATGACTCTCATGTGTAAATCATGAAATCAACCTGAGATTTGTCTTTCAATTAGCATGCAAATGTAGACATGTAGAGCAATGTATTCCGGATCACATATCCTAACGGAAGAACAAGTTCGAAAGAAATGGTGATGAAGCATGCATTCTTGTCGATAGTTTTGAAGTTTGTGATGTAAATTGTTCCTGGATTGTCACAATAGTGACGGAGTGGCCGTACCCAGTACTCAAGGCAATAATCTTAAGTGGTGATTTTCTAAGCTAAAACAGATCATCTGCGCCCGCAGGATGGTTAATTTCTGTGCTTCGCAGGCAATTAGAATTATGTTGAAGAAGCGGTGGAGAGCGTGATTTTTATCAGGAATTGTATCCAGTTGTTTCTCTGGGGGCAGACGTGAGTCGTGGAAGGGAACGATGCCTGTGAGATGGGGGATGTGATTGATAGGGTGGATGGGCCGTGGTGATGCATCTCCCCTCTACCGCTCACGCTAGCTGACCGCTGCGTGGGGCTACTTCTCCCAAGTCAGGGAGGAGGAGGAGGGCCAAGAGAGGGAGGGAGGGAGAGAGAGAGAGAGAGAGAGAGAGAAAGAAAGAAAGAGAGAGAGAGAGAGAGAGAGAGAGGGAGAGGGAGAGAGAAAGAGAGAGAGAGAAGAGAGGAGAAAGAGAGAGAGAGAGAGAGAGAAAGAGAGAGAGAGAGAGAGAGAGAGAGAGAGAGAGAGAGAGAAAGAGGCAGGAGAAGGATACGCGAAGGCTCATGTGTCGGTATGGATGGCCGATAACATAACCAGGCAGCTTAGCTTAGAGAGTGGGAAGAGGGTGGCCAACTCTGCATATATTAACATTTGACTCTAGAAAAAGACTCAAATGCCCAGGGATGTGCACATTTTGCTCATGACGTTTTCTGAGAGGATGATACCCGATGGTATTCTGCGTGATCATCCGCTGATGACAGCGGGGAAACAACAACAACTTGTTTATGAGAATGACACTATTGCATTTGCAGTATGGTGTCTTTGTGTAAACCTTTACTTTCCTCTGTCAACCACAGAAGGGGAAGTCTACCCTAAAGTCAGATTGGGCTTTACATTTTAAGTTTTAATTTTGCGATGTAATGTGTGAGTTCCTATCCCATGTATTGTGTGCTCTATGCTTCCATGAATTGCCCTTTTTCTGTTTTTTAATGAAGGAATAAATCTCTTTCAAAGAGGTGTTTGTATAAAATCATTTTTCTTATGATCTATGAAATGTACAGGGAAAATGTGATATATGCTATTTAGAAAATCTACATTTCAAAAAGATTATTTCACAACTAAAGAGCAAAGTAACTTGCAAGTGATATCACAAAATTAAGAACTTTGACAGATTTTTGTCAAACCTCCACTTTACCTTTAATGCTGCCAGAAAAAAAGAAAAACCTAGCATACATTTTCACTCCTCACACAAAAATCTTACATCGGTCACCCCAGTATTTTTTGTGAATATAGAAAGCGCATTACAAGACGGTTGGCTGAGGGCATATATACGTTGGCGCAAGTGACAAGCGACCAGCGGAGGAATTACGCAGCTGAGCCCAAGACATTGAATGTGTAGTAGGCATCGTGATGCACCGCTTAACATATATATTGAGACATACTTGCGTGAATAATCCTTTAAGCTGTGCTTTTCTGAGCTCCTGCAGCCAACCTGTAGTGCACAACTCTTCTACCGAGTTTATAGTGATCAAATGTGGTATGGTTCTGTGATAGTTGCATCAGGTAAGAGCATACGTGGTATTTACTAACCTATAACAACTAAAAGATGTTATGGGTGGACATCTTGTGTAATGGGCAACTGTTAATTCTTTTAAAACACTGCGTATGTTTTTAGATGATCTTGATTATTAATGATATGCTGAATCATTCTTTTCCCATAGCTATGACAGAGTCAATTCTGCCATGATGGATCTGATGCCATATTTTACAATGAATTATGCAAAGAAACGTAATATGGCTGGCGGTGAAGTTGCCCCATTTATAGGGAAGACAAGTATTCATGGGTTGTAAGACAACATACAGCATAGCCTTGGTTCTCTTGTGTACAAAGAATAATAATACGTAGCACTGCCCAAAATGGTGTAAATTAGATTTTAATTTTTCAGTTGAAAAGGTCTAGCTTGTCAATCAAATCATTTATTGGAAAGTATACATAATACATATTTCTCAAACTGGATCTACATTTATGTAGCTTATGTGGTTCATGAAAAGTTTAACACAATATGATAATGTAGTCTATAGGGATGAAAAAATAAATCAATACAAATGTTACCAAATTATGTTATCAATGGAAGGTTATTACATTTGTATGTACCCCTTCTGGCCTCTGGGTTTATCTCGGCACAACCTGTTGAGTATGAGTACACGTTTCAACGTACGACAATGCAGGACATTCGTGTAGGATATATCCATGGGGATATGGAAAGGGGATGTAGGGGAGGGGGGGGGGGGTGTAGAGCTTTGCTGTGCAGGTGCTGTGTCAGCCCCCTGATTAATCCCTAAGCCATGCTCCCCTTCAGCTAGCATTCACCTTCACATACAGGGAGCAGCTTAGACACTTGATGAGCAGGGACAATGACAGTGCTGCTTAAATTGATTGTTTCCTAGTGATGTCATCCAGCACACAAGTTCACTGAATGCACACACAAACTGTACGTACATGTAGATGTACTATATTTTGGAATGCACAGAAATTCAGCTGTGTAAACATACCTCATTTTGCAGTCATTACCAAATTCAAGAACACTGTACATACATGTAGGTCCAGTTTTTGAAATGTGTAGCTGTCGTTAGCAGTGGTATTTTCCATTTGCGTACATAATCCTATTATATCAAGCAGTCAATTAATATCCCTCTGTACAGCATAAATCTGATTGAGTCAGTTTATGATATTAAAAATAACAATGTCAGTCTAACAGTGTGCAGGTAGCGGATTATATTTTATTAAAATGACCCACTAGCAAATGCATTGAGATAGAAAAAGAGTCCAGTCACATCCATTGAAAGTCATTTTCTCAGTTTCTTCATTCTGAGAGCAGTTCTTAACCAGTATTGTTCATGTGTGATAAAACATTTGGGCTGCAAAAGGGGTACACTGCCTTTAAACTAAAAGGTCTCTAGTAATGGCAATTCTGATCATTCATAAAAACCAGCAAAGCTGTAGTTTGTACCATACATTTGTTGAAAGTTATTAGAGCCCTTCCAACTTTCAAAACATTTCCAAGCCTAAATGCTTTGATTAATTAATCACATTTTGCTTGCAGCTGTAAAAAGCTTCTTTCTTATTTTCAAGCAAGGAGTATCATATTCCCAGTCCAGGAGGTCAGTAGAACAAAAGGGAGTATCCTCTATGCATACTACAAGTACTAAATATTTTATAAATAAATCTGTTAATTCTAAGAAAAGAATGTTTGATATTTGATAGTAAGGCACACCCCCTCCTTGCAGAAATCTGATGATTTGATTAAAGCTGTACATGAATGCAAACGTGAAGCGCTACCACGCTCTCGGCAATTCAGCAAAGCCATCATATTCCCTTCGTCCACTTGAGGCAATGCAAAATTCCAGATTTCACGCTAACCACACTTACACATTGCGTTGCTAGCGGAGGTGTGGATGCCTACCGAGATGACAAATGGTGAAAGGGAGATTGGAAGAAAGGAGAGTCATTCCGTGCGGCTAGAGGGCTTTCACCCTCAGAGGTCTTCTTACTTCATTCGGCAATTCCTGGAAGAAAGAGAAGAAAAAAATCCATCGGGAATGAAACTTGAAAAAGCTGAACCAAAAAGCTAGTCTTTACAAAGTAGAACATTGCGTATTTTCGGGGGAGCTTCTAGAGGGAGGTGTGTATTAAAAGCATTAACAAGTTACTTGTTTTCTTATCAAGGAAATTAGAAGAGTAGGGGCATTTACACTGGCAGCAACAAATTGTGCTGTTCCTAAAATCACTAGCGAAATGTGAAAGTTGCATGGCAATTCCCCCCCAAATGCAGGCTCCCAAATATTTAAAAACATTGCATTTTTTTGCCTGTGAAAATCAATCGTCATACACACAAAAAAATGCCAACTGTACATGTATGGCTGCTGCATGAACCCTGGAAATCTTTCCAGGGGCGTGTTTATCGACTCTTGTTTTGGTAGAATTAAGGTTTCCATACGCGTTTCAGGGAGTTGATAAACGCAAAGGTGTTTTGATTATGGGGTTTGGAAAGCTGTTTTGAAACATGCAAATTTGTGCAATCCTAAACGCGTTTGAGCCAGAAATGCGTTTAGAGAAGCGACATTAACGCAAAGCTGTTTTGAAACGACTTTAAACCATGTGTCCGTAAACACATCGATCGCACACTATTGTACTACAGTGCAAGTGTAACGGCGCTGTAGAGCTGCGCAGTGACAAGGCTGGTTTTCGACTTGGACGATTGAGTTGATAAACGCATTTGGAAACGCGTTTGGAAACGTGTTTGGAAACACGTTTTCATATTCTGAAAAGATGATAAACACGCCCCAAGTGATTTCAGTTGAGTGAAGATGAGTGTCCAAATAGCACGCTTGATCGAGTCTCAAGAGTTTGCAGGGAAATATCCCAACTTTGGGCTGTTGAAGACGTTGCTTGAAATTGCTTCCTTTCTGCTCTCTATGTTATTGATACACAGGAGCGGGGTGCACAAGAAGTGAGGGAGGGAGAGAGAGAGAGAGAGAGAGAAAGAGAGGGAGAGAGGGAGAGAGAGAGGGAGGGAGAGGGAGGAAGTGAGAGGGAAAGAGGGAGATATAGAGAGGAGAGAGATACATGTAGGTGCGATAGAGAGAGAGAGAGAGAGAGAAAGAGAGAGAGAGAGAGAGAGAGAGAGAGAGAGAGAAAGAGAGGAGAGGAGGGAGTAACAGGGACGTAAATAAAATGTATTCGGAGCAGCATTCTAATATCAAGGGAAATCGAGAAGGCTGAATCTAAATGTGAAATGTTGAACGCTAAACAACATGTCAGTACAGCCCGTTCGTTCCCTGTACCTTCCTCAATTTACCTGTACTGTGGATGCAATGCGCAATAGGATCAGGAGCATTGAGCATTGTATTGAGGGGAAATTTGAGAAGTCCTTGTTTTCCAAATAAGGAAACCTGACAATATAAAAGCTTTTTGTGCTCTCATTTCAACAGCTTGTCTGATTTCATGCTCACTCATGGCTATGTCCGCACTGGTCTGAATTTTAACCCCCCCCCCCCCCCCAAAAAAAAAAAAAAAAAAAAAATGACTGTTCTTTTAATACATGTACATCTCCAATTTACGTGAAAGATCTGTTTTCCCATGATGATTTGTGCATATTTTGTAACCGCAGTTGTAAAAAACCTGTGATTTATCTGTGTGTGAACCGGGCTATTGTTGTGCGGGAAACTGATCCGCTGGAATAGTTGCTTGCGACATCTCATCTTTTAAAGCAAAAGTGCCACTCAATCACACTGTGTGTGATGTCATTGCCCCGGCGCAGTGTAACATTCCAGGATTCGTTTGCGAGAGGTCAATCCACTTCAAAGAGGAGTTTGCACTGACTGGGTTGTCCCCCTCCACTCGAACTAACATCCGCTCTCTCTCTCTCCCCCCATCTCGTGAGCCAGTTTGTTCTCGTAAACCCGAATCAGTTTACATCTCCGGTTAGATCGCGTTTACTCGAGATTGGGATCAGATCCGCTTTGGTGGCTGGATACTGCAGCGATGTAAACGGGGCATTGTCAAACCATGGAGTGCATTATCGATATTTGAGGGATGATATTTAAGATGTGTAAATTTCTCTCCCTTCCTGCCCCAGGGGGAGCTTGCATAAAGCAGTGCATTGATACGTTGCGTTTACCCAACCTGTAGCTTGATGTGAGAGTGAGTGCGATGGGATATGGAACTTAAGGGCCGAAATGCCCAAAATAGCTACATCCATTGTAAACAGAGAGTGGGGAAATCAAAGCTGCGATGTCATTCTTGATTGTGTGCCATGAACAGGAGTTTGTTTCCAAGCTTGAAATCTTAAACACAGATATTTCCAACCAACAGTATGCTAATTTCTGTGGTGTAGGTCTACATATACAACGTAAAGATGGAACACCCATTTACCCACATGGTGAATGTATGCATACAGATGTCTTCTCAAACGGCGCTACTAGTTCAGTACCAACTGGCACACACTGATGAGTTTACATAAATTATGTAAATACAATGTAACCCATTTACTGGTGATGCGATCTGTTTTCAGCCACTATTTGCACGCCAAGTATAATGTGAGGCTGCGAGCTTGAATGAATGAGTCATAGTTATGAATAGTAATCATTTCTGTGATTTCATTCTCACATGTCCATTTTCTTATCCCCTGTGAGAATATGATGATGTATATCCAATGAATAAGCTGTTTTTGTAATGCATGGAGGACTATAGCCCCTAACTGTGGAGTAGCGCAGTATTACATTCCCATGTATTTTGTGATTGAGTTTCAATGGATTTAATGCATGCTGAATGTATTGTTGCTATATGGACAATCCTGAAACAAGCTTTGGGTTACCACAAGTAATGTATTATTCGAACGATATACATTAAGTTTGTGCATACATAACGAAAATGGTCTGTTGCTTATGTGGGACAGTTGAAGTGTACCAGTACTTAAAATCATAAAATTTATATGTATGGATCGTTTTCCCATACTTTTCCTGTCATCCACGAAATGGTGGTCTATTTAAGTGGCCTTCAAATATTGATGTGCAATTATGTACTTCAGTGACCTTCATGTACTTTTCTTAGTACGGACTTTGAAATTTGATAAGATAACTTAATAAAGCTTTTGCACTTTTGTGGAGCACTACCATATGCAGAACTGTAACATAAGCCCCGTTCATATACCATATAACAGCAATATTGCCGATACCCATTGGTATAAAGTATGTTTCCAGAGAAAAATTTTCCACCGAAAAAGCTGAAATATTGTGGTATTTGGGATACTGTAGACACTCCCCCCACACGGCTAGCTAGAGCAGACATACGATGATGACCTATTCTGCTTAGCAAAACAAGCATTGCGATTAGTGAATAACATGCCAGAATGTGATGCACAACCCGCAACATCTAAAGCTATTTTGCGGACGCGTTTTTTACAATTCATGTACCGCAATATTACAGTATTTTCCTTAGATCTTGAGCTGCTAACTAGATGGAAAAAAGGAGGAAGCAAATACCGCATTATATGAATGATTCCCGTTCATATTCTGCAGCTATCAGTAAGGCATTTGCAACATTGCCGCAAATGTTGCACTTATTGTGCGAATAAGTGGTCTATATGAACGGGGGTGCAAATGCCAGGTATGATTTTGTGCAAAGTGAATTTCACACTAGACATAGTACTGGAGTAGTTGTTGCACTTATTGTGCGAATAGGTGGTAAATATGAACGGGGGTGCAAATGCCAGGTATGGTTTTGTGCAAAGTGAATTTCACACTAAACATAGTACTGGAGTAGTTGTTGCACTTATTGTGCGAATAGGTGGTAAATATGAACGGGGGTGAAAATGCCAGGTATGGTTTTGTGCAAAGTGAATTTCACACTAAACATTGTACTGGAGTAGTTCAAGGATGATTTGATCTGATTCAACTATGCATTGTGAAATGAGGGTCGTGGCCATATGTTCTATGGAACAACTGGTACGCTCATTCATTCATACTGGTAGCCTTGAGCAGGGAAAAAGCTGCTGGGCTTTGACAAGCCATTTTATCACCTTTATCTGACTACCCACTCACTATTATATTTCACTGCTACACATCAATTTGCTGATTGGAATACTACCGGTATTTTCGGAAAACATTGTCGTTTGTTGACTTGACATTGAGATCACTGTAAGCTACGAGTATGTGCGTGCACATCAATTTCGGCTGCAGCTGATTATCATTATCATGAGTAAGCTTACACATGTACTTGTCACCCCACAGGCTCCACAATTCTCCGTTAGAGGTGTTTGCATGACAAGAGAACCATCACGCAATGTTTTAGTGTCAAGTTCCGCATAATCCATGTTTGAGATCCAACATGAGCATTCTATTCTGCATTTGTTTGTACAGTATTCTGTTACTTGCTTTGCCCGCTCACCCCCTTCCCCTTCTGTGGATAACATTTGCGGTTTTGTAATAGGTCCCCAGAAACTAATTAACCAGCTGACAAGTATGTGTACATATGCAGTTCATGTGCCAAGTGGGGTTGAGTGTGTTGTTGTGTGGGCGCGTGTGTACTATTTGATCATGAATATTGACACAAGGATTTCATCCCCATCAAATGGAGACCAATTTTGCTATTACAAAAGAGAAAAAAAACACAGTTTCTACTCATGAAATGGAAATAAAATAAGTCAAGAGGTAAGAGACTTTGTCATGATCTCTACCAGAAATAAACAAAAAATGTGGATTAAAAAAGGATATGCTGCTACATATATGTTGCTTTCAGTCAAGTATGGACTCCACTTATATTTACCTTGACATTGTACACACACGCATTTAAATAAACACTCCTTGTGGCATGCACATTCCTCCCCCACACTCAAACACTCATCTACGTCCATGCCCATACACACGCACTGAAACACCCACATTTACGCATGTACAGTATACATTTTCAAAACTACACATACCCATACATACTTGCAAACACACAACCTCACAAACTTCTTGATGCAATCATGTGGGATACCTCCTGAAAGAGATTGCCTGTTGTCCAGGCTGATAGGCATTTCTAAAACCAAACTATTCAATAAAGGGGTCTCGCTGCAGTGAGACTAAATCATTCACAAATTTCCCCCAACTGCCTGTACTGAGAAAAGAGCAGAATGATACAAGTGACTAGTCTTAGAATATAAAGGTGCGTCTTCATTAGCCCGATCAGACGAAATAGCGAGCTATTTTGCTGCTCCGGGGAACTAGCCTGAAGTTGCAATCGCGTCTTCATTAGCTCGAAACTCGGGATACGTAAGCTCGAGCTCGGGTTGCATAAATTATCCTGAGTTTCGCACAGACCAGCAGTGTGCGACGGGAATAGGCCATGACCGCATGGCTTTGGTTGTGAGCTCGCATTCACGCACATGTAAAAACCTATTACGTAAACAATGTTTGTACAGTATTAGCTCGAGCTAGATCAATCTAGCCCAAGATTTCTTGGGAAATTTTTTCGACCAAATAGCTCACTATTTTGCCTGATCTGGCTAATGAAGACGCAAATAGCTAGCTAGTTCGTGATCTGGCTAGCTAACCCGATCAGAACAAGCTCGCTATTTTGCCCAGCTCGAGCTAATGAAGACGCGCCCCTTAAGACTCTATTTCTCAGTTGGGATCAGACATATCCAACAGCCTGCAGCCAGGCTAAAGAACAGGACACTCACAATGTTTTGTTACAACTCTGCAAAAGCAACTGAGAAAATCCAGTTCGTATGCATACACTACAGTAGATCTATTTCTCATGCTGAAGGTCAAAGGCAGGCAGGAACTGGAATGGGTTGCGGGGAGACCCGACCGGAAACCGCTACTGCCGCTCCAGACATGGGAATGTTGCCCTTCAACGAGATCACCATTTAAATATTTGACCATTTACTGTACTTGAATGTCCTTCATTGTTGACCATTAGATGCTACCGTCAAGACAGGAAATGCATTCACCGTGATCACACGCTATATTCCACATTCACTGTTGCAGCATTTTATCTGGTACAGAAATGGTTATAGTACCCCTAGCCCCGGGACTGCTCCCGCGCAGCGGAAGCGTCCTGAGGGCTTGCCACCAATTTCCCTGCATGTCTGGTCCGACTATCGAGAAATCAACCCGTGCACATGAATGAATTACTCATTTCAAGTACATTTATCACATATAAATGGCCGAATGTATTGAATGTATACCTGAGCTATAAAATTGCTTGAAAATGCTAAGCAACGTTACATATTTCCTCTTCACATACGATCATGATCTTTGTAACAAATACGGTTTGCCGAGGCTGCCATCTTGGCTGCTTCAAAAACGTACACGGTAAAGGGGAACTGGCGCATGCGCATTAAGTTTTGCATCGCAGCTGCTGTCGTGCGATTCTGAACAACTTTAGGACGAAAACAATTTTTAAAAATACAACATGGATTAAATCCATCTTAAAACCAACTACGGAATTATTCAGGTATATATTTACGTAAATGTGCAATAGATTTGAGATTCGAGTTACAGAATTGCTGAAACCAACTAATATAATCACTGCTAATCTCGACTTCCTTACTTCAAAGCTCCGTGCTACGCAGCCCGCTCACTGCGTGAGCGGGCTGGTCGCAGTAATAGTACCCCTAAAGAATGATGCATTCTTGATATCATTGCTGAATTTAAAGATAGGGAAGCCCATTTGCCATAGTCACAAAACTTGGCAGGAATCAGGTATACCCATACAATCATGTGTATGAAATCTCAGTCATATACACTGTAGCTTCAGGAGCCTGTTCAGGAAAAGTGGAAAAACTCTCCTTGTTTACGTTTTGAAGTGCAGTGCCCGTAGTCTACATTTATATATTGTATTGCAGCAAGCAGCAGCTCTGGGCTGGCGTTGCATGCACTGCTCACATTACTGCGGACAATCACAGACCTCTGTGCGAGCCGTACAGTGCGGAGAACCGCAATGTGCGATCTCAGTCTCTAAACTATAGGAACCGTGGAGAAACTGGAGTTCAATATGATTCGGCTCAAAATTCAGTTTCCTTCTGTAATATTATGAGGGAAGTTCTTAGCCAGTATTGTCTTCCACTTTTTTTTTTACCACATTTGAGTTTTTGGCCAGCTATGCTGTCTTTAAAGTGTGGTATATGACACATTCATGAAGGTGAAACCAATATCTGAGCTCAGTGAATACTCTGTATGTGGAAGAGTTTGTGTGAGAATATTTTTTCTCACAAATGCTATTCAATCAGATATGATCATTTACATCTGGGAGGTAGCGTTTTTGCGGACACGTCCCTGGTTTGACATTTTGAACCCTGGAATACAGGCATAAGTCAAGCTGCTACTTCTGTATGCAAGCTCTGGAGACCCCCCCCCCCCCCCCCCCCCCCCACCTCCCCACGGATTTAATGAGTACTCTGTATTCCACGTATAGGCTTGTTATGTGTTTATAATATGTCCTTGGAGGTTCATGATGTAATTGCATTGCAAATGTATGAGATAAAAAATTCAGGATGAATCATTCAAAGTATGGATCATTGCTCAGAATATGATTGCACAGTCCATATAATCTATACAGTGTCAGCTCCCCCCCCCCCCCCCCCCTAAAATTAAACCCAGTCCAGCGTATATACTCCATGTGATTTCACATCATTAATATTCATTCTGTCCATTTGATTGTGGCGTTGCATGATTTATGGCACACATAACGCATGAAGCAGGCAGTGCATGCTGATCACGGCAATCCACAGCTCATTTTGGTAACCTAGATCCCAGGTTGTGGAGTCCGTTTCTTTCTGCTACAATTCTGGAAATTATTCCGTCTGTCCTCTGCCATCTGCCCAACTGAAGGAGGAAGGCAGGGAAACTGCCGAGGCAAGCAGGAATGATTTATGCATTGTGATGGAGTTGCTGTTGCAGTGCTCAGCGCTTCTGAAAGAAATCAGACTTCGCAGTCTGAAGGTGAGGCTACATTTCTGGGAGTGAGTAGCTACACTCCAGCTCAAAGGAATTGGCATAGGGAAAGAAAGGGAAAGGGAAGAAAGGGAAAGGGAAGAAAGGGAAGGAGCCGCAGTTTAAAACTGCGGTTTATTTTGTCCAGTTCAGCATGAAACATGATGCTTTATAGGCTGAAGCATCATGTTTCATGCTGAACTGGACAAAATGTACCGCAGTTTAAAACTGCGGCTTTATGTTTCATGCTGAACTGGACAAAATATACCGCAGTTTAAAACTGTGGCTCCTTCCCTTTCTTCCCTTTCCCTTTCCCTATGCCAATTTCTTTGAGCTGTAGTGTATGCACCATGCATGCGCTTTACATGGTATGCTGTGCAGGGGGAACATTATGATAAAGCTCATGAATAATGCATGATGCCCTATTGCACAATGTATAGAATTGCATGATAAATTGTACATTACTTGATTTTGCAATCACAGGAATTAACAGTGCTTTGTGGGCATGTCATCCCCAAGGACAAATGGAAGTTTGTTAGCAATGCATTTGTGATTTTTTTTTTTACTGCATCTCAAACTTTTTAGTTGGGTTTGTTATTGAAAAAACAAATTGATTCAATTCAGAAGTGGGTAAATTAGGGGCTACCCAGTATGCACTTTACTGCTCTCCATTGTTGTTCACCAAACAAGTGGAAACCGTTAGTTCCTATGGAAACAAGTTTCTCAAGATGTAATTAGAAGCTTATTTTTAGAATACAATGTGTATTTTTGTGATGAATGGCTTACTGTACTGAAGCTGCTGATTCATAGTAGCACAGGAAACTTTTCCTGTTGAAAAGTCTAAAAATACATGCTCATCAATCTGTCATCATCAATTCATTACTATTTTATTTTACGGTAGTATGGTAGTACGGTAGTACGAGCACGGAAATGACAAGATTGTAACATAACGAGGCAATTCTTCTGGTCTTAGTTTCAAATTTGTGCCCATGTGGCTATGTACCATTATGTTCAGTATATCAAGATTCGCTGTAACAAGGAAATTATCTTGGGCTAGAGCACCATTCTTGTAACAGGAGTGGATCGTATCATGCAAACTTCTCAAACAAAAAACACATATGTAACTTTTAGATTTGCGTAAGTTGTGCATGTAGCCATTAACTGCGATGCAGTCTATGTGGTTGTGAAATTCCTCATTGGTGAAATCAACATTGCACAATTCTTCCTTGGTGAAATTAACATTGTGCAATGTGTACTGCCTGGAAGATTCTGGAATTTGCGAGAACTATCTGGGCCAGGTGTTATTTACATAAAATACACCTAGCTTGGGCTCATTAGCATAATAAAGGAGGCACTGGCTGGAGTGTGCCTGTGGAGTTCAGTGACCTTTTGGGCCAGTGATGACTCATCAGTGTAATCTGGGTCAGGTCAATATTGTTTGTCATGTATTTCTAGATGTACTGAGAAATTTCTAGATACACAGATGATAGAACATTCTAGAATGTACAGATTGTGATATGGTTTGGGGACTTGAGCTCAGAGTTTTGTCATCTCAGCTCCAGTCACCTGTGTTAGTAGTAACCTGCATCTAAGAATTTGTTGTAACCTTGGCTCGATACACACATGTGGATTTATATAGGGATTTTTCTCTACGTGGATAATTACCTGCCTGTTAAATAGTGCTTATGAGATCCTGCCTGTGAAAGTCTTACACTCTGTGGATTAATATTTGACCATCTTGGATCATCTATTTGGACTTGACTATCTGGAATACCTGGATTCATTCGACAACGGTATCCTCCAGCATTGTAAGCTAATACATGTACATGTATTTAAATGTATATGTAGGGTAATTGATAAGACAATTGTACAAGCTTGACTGTATCTCTTGATTTTAAAGGGTAAATACCCCATGTAATAAAGAACACATAAACTAAATATTGGTATCATTTTGTGTGATCCTTTTTGTCGTGAATTGATAGTAACATAAAGCTTGACCAAGGTTTACCAGGCCAGCTACAATTTTTAACAGCTAAGTGCATCCCGAAGAGGGCTTATTGCAAACGACCAGTATTTCTCTGGAGGTAGATTCATGCATACACAGACATGTTGCTTTACCAAACCTGAATGCCATTGTTATCCGAAATTCTGTGACATGGTGAGGCTGTGTTAACACTCCCATATAATGTTCGACCAGGCATACTTAACCTAGAACAAAACATTCATGATCATGTTGACAGGCATCAGGCATAGCCCTCCAGAGTTTTGGCCCAGAAACGGAACCCCGCTTTATCTGAAAGCGTGGGCGTTGCAATGTTCCAGTTCTATGTGACCTATAGGACAAGGACTATAATGAAAAACATAAACACTGTGCCGTGTACATACTGGACATACATGCACCTGCACCAATCGTAAGCGCTGTCAATGTCCTTTGGAGGAAGCCATGCTTACGGCAGTAGTGATATGAATAAAAGAAAAGTGGCTGTAATCATAGTTTAGTGTAATCATAGTGTAATCATGTTTGCATTTTCGTCCCTTTACAAACTTACTGAACAATACAGTTTACAATGCAGAATCCTGCATTCAACAGCTTTGCCTACCATTTGACAGAGTGCAGTTTTTGAACTTTTCTCTCCCTCTGCTGAAAGCTATCATACAGGTAGGTCGCATTACCCAGTTATATTTCTTTGATATTTCTTATAATGCACTTATCAATTTGATTGTCACGCATCAAATTTGATGGACTGAGTTACGGCCATGTACTCTCTGATGCTGCCGTAGAAAAACCGAATCCTTGTATGTGCATTTACAGTGGGCTTCATCTGTGTCTTCACACGTTCCTGCCAAAGCTGCGTTTTGATTGCTCTGGATTACCTTTAAGATCCATGCTATAAATGTGAAATTGAGTTCTGAAGTATCAAGTACTATAAAGACTTGCTCCTCACATGTTCTAATAACCCAGTATTGAAAGTACTCCTCCTCGCTTTTAGAGCAGAAAATTTGAGATTACTCTGTTTCATTGCCAGAAATCCGTTTTTGTTTTTTTCAGCGGGATTCGTGGCGTTGTTACTCCCCCGCGAAGCAAATTGGCCATTTGTGTCACGTATTATTTGCCGAGAGCACATGAAAGATGAATTGCGTAATTGGTAGTAGTCGTAAGCTAGAGTTATGGATGCTCATGTTACAAAGGAATATATATACTCAATGACATTTTCTCTGTATAATGCTTCCATTTTAGAGGGATATAAAAACTCTTTTATTCACTATTTCTGCACAATATCCTTGTCAAATATTCATAACATTGGATGTTATAGAGGAAACCCTCTTTTTGGCATCTCCCTCTCCCTTCACCTCATTTTCTGAACTCGATTTGTGCCATAAGGCGGGCAAGCACGTAAACTTTCATCAAATGGGGTAGAAGTTGGTCT
The DNA here is from genome assembly GCA_963669155.1 of Arbacia lixula. Classification (NCBI taxonomy): domain Eukaryota; kingdom Metazoa; phylum Echinodermata; class Echinoidea; order Arbacioida; family Arbaciidae; genus Arbacia; species Arbacia lixula. The sequence continues at coordinate 16,354,888 of OZ022584.1, forward strand.
CAACGACTAGTGTGTTGCTGGCTAGCATTACTGTCATTGGCACGTTCTCCTTGCATTATTGATAGTAGTGAGTGGCTAAAGCATGGTTGTGTTTTGCTCAAGCCCGAATTTGACGCACGAATCATCCATTCCTCTCTCTCTTTTGTTTGTTTCCGTAGTTCTCTCCACTCTTAGATAAAAAGGAAATGTTCAAATACAGTCATTGTGCTCACTTTGGCCTAAAGTGGCAATTTGGATATTAGCACCATCTTGATTTAGAAAAATATTCTTTTCGGCACCATCTTGACTTATGATAAGGTGCAGATCGTAATTTAGAAAAAAAAAGTTTTAATGAGCATTATTTTGATTTAGAAAAAGCTTCAAATGCGCACCATCTTGGTTCTGAAAAAAGTCCTGATGAGGACCATCTTGGTTTAGAAATAGGTTTAATGAGCACCATCTTGGCTAAGAATAAGAAAAAGGTTGTTTGTGCTCAAGCACCAAATAAAGTGTTGTGAACTGATGCCATTTTGTGGCAATGTGGTGCTGAAACTACATGTACCCTCACTTTTTTGAGTGCACCACCACATTTAACAATGCAGTAGTTTGATTAATGTTTACAATTCATGCGATTGATGCCAACCTCTTGAAAAACAACTATTTCTAATGGCAACACTTGTTAATTTGTTTTCTGATCTTAAATTGGAGACTGCCTGAAATTGTGAGTAAGCATACATGTAGTATTCTCCACCAAAGTGCTTTAATACAGCAATGTAAAGATAGGTATTACTTCAGAAATGCATACATTTCTTTCAGAAGCCTAGAAAGTTCAGTTTAGTTCACTGGTCCCCAAATGCCGCTTATTTCCAAATTCTTCATTTACTCTAAAACCTTCCCCATGAAGATCGCCTACATGTAGCTGTGTCATTCTTTGTCAGGTTTCCTCTATTCCTTCGCAAAGGTTAAGAGTAATTTAACAGAATAAACATTATTTTGGAAAATCAGAATAGTTCCATAAAAGAAACAGAAACACAGATCAGTGAAAGTTTCAGCAAAATCAGGTAAGGGACATAATTGAAGTTGTCATTTCAAAATTGCTCAAATTGGCAACACTGGCATTAAGCTGTGGTGTAATAAACCTCATTCCTTGCACACATAATGTCATTAATTATCTAGAGATGTCTTTTTCCAGCCAAGGTGTTCAAAGTACATAATACCAGCACCCACATGCCCAGAGAGGCAATGAGCTGTACTGTGCATCATTCCAAAGGTGACCAGAGGTTGCATCGTGCGGTTACCACGGCAACAAATTTTAAACAAGGAACCTTTGGAGGATCGCACCTCTCTGCTTGCTCAGCGCACTCCAGAAGGGAACATTGGCATTTGATCCTCTTTAAGGAGATGCTGCTTAAGTAGCCAAGGGGAGGGATCAGGCGCACTCATATTAACACTGTATGCCCCATATAGGCATTTTTGCATGGTAATACACGCCATAAGGAAATATGAAGTCTGGCAGAGAAGGAATTAGAGACAATGCTGGAAAATGCACGGACCAAGAAGTTTTGTTGGATTTATTATGCTATATTATGCATTCACATGCACAGGACTGTCTCTTCATGAGCAGCACGCTATGAAAGGGCAGAACGAGTGGGTGCCAAAATTTGTCAAGTTTTTGACATGTGTATTGTCAGAGGTGAGATGTTAAAGGCACTCTTATTAACGCTACTTTTATAATGCTAGAAGTAGCTGAAATGAAGAAGTTTTGTTTGATTTATCTTGCTATATCATGCATTTACATGTACATGACTGTCAATTCATTAGCAACACACGTACACATGCACTACAACATTTTCTTTAAAAAATCTGCCCGGTTTAATCTTCCAGTTATTTGGGACACATTACCAAAAAACGTTTGTTCTTATTCTGATCTAAGATTATTTAAACAATCACTGAAACACCATTGCTAACAGAATTATTGATATTGTTTATATTGTTGATCTTTATCATTGTAATCATTGTGTATTTGTTTTGATTGATAAGTAACATTATATTGGTTATGCCAAAATTATTATATTCTAATCCGAGAATTTACTTTCAAGGCCCTATGGCCTTTCTCAAGTTCTCATTTCATTCTTATGTTATGGTTTGACGTTTTCAAATATGTGTATTTGTTCATTTGTTCATGTATATTTTTGTATCTTTATAATTGAATGAATAAAACAACAACAACAACTATGAAAGACCAGAATGAGTGAGTGCTAAATTTCATGAAGATTAGACACATTATGTCTGTTGTCAGGCGAGATAATAATGCCATGTTTATAATGCTAGAAGTAGCTGAAATGAAGAAATTTTGTTTAATTTATCATGCGATATTATGCATTAACATGTACATGACTGCCACTTAATTAGCACAAGCTATGAACGGCATGAATGAGTGGTTGCCAAAATTGATCAAGATTATGAACATGTCTATTGTCATAGGCAAGGTATTAAAGCTACCTCTGTAATGCTGGAATTAGCTCAGCAGAAGAAGTTTTGTTTGATTTTTTATGATACTGTATATTTTGCATTGACATACAAGAATGTCATTTCATTAGCAACAGGCTATGAATGGCGGCGAGGCGGAGTGGGTGCCAAAAGTAATCAAGATTATGTCAATTGTCCAAGGCAAGATGAAACCCTCTCACTCCAGTACATTTCAGGGAAACATCTTTTGTCATAAATTAACATGTATGGGTACTTTCATATTTCAGGTAATATAAATCTTGAATTGTGATATTCTTGTAGAAAAATATGAGGATTAATAATGACATTTTCGCAACCAAAAGAATAGAGAGCCATGCTTGACTACGTCTTATCCTATTTTTCTGCTTTTATTAACAATTTTCTGTATTGGAGTAAACTATCACTAACACAGGTGAGGCCTTATCATTCATTTACAGTTGTATACAATATTTGATGCTTCTCTTTGTGATACATCATTCTAATTTGGTCTTTTTTTGGTGAAGCTGCTTATGTTACATGCGTGATACATATCTCTCTGACACGTTCCATGCCCCCCTCGGTCACTCTCTCTGTCTCACTTTCTCTCACTCTCCACACTCTTCCTTACTCTCCATCACTGTCACTATTACTGCCTCTCTCTATCTCCTCTCTCTTTACACTCTTTCCCTCTACCCCTCTGTCCCTTCATCTCTCCTACTCCCACCCCTCCCCCTCCCTCTCTCTCTCTTACTCTCTCTCCCTCTCTCTGTGTTCCTCTAACTTCCTTCCTCTTCCTCTCTAACCCCGTTCATATACACCGCCTATCCGCGAAAAAGGCGCAACATTTGCGGCAATTTTGCCGATGCATTACCGATAGCTGCGTATATGAACGGGAATCGCTCAAATAATGCGGTATTTGCTTCCTCCTTTTTTGCGCTTATTTTGCGGCTTTTTCGCGGATCGAGACCTAGTAATAATACCGCAATATTGCGGTAAGCGAATCTTATAAACTGCGTCCGCAAAATAGGCGTAAATGTTGCGCCTTTAGCATCGCGCTCTGGCCTGTTGGTCGCTAATATTACCGCTCGTATGGCTGAGCGGAGCATGTCACCATTGGTTTGGAGAGAGTCCAGCTGTCCAAAACACCGCAACATTACGGCTTTTGGGGGTGTATATGAACGGTGCTTTTGCGGCTCGCTGGAAACTTGCTTACCGATGTGCATCGGTAATAATAGCGGTATATGGTATATGAACGGGGCTTCTGTCATACTCTCTCACTCCCACCCCATCTCCCACACACACATCCCTCTCCCTTTCCCTCTCCCTCTCCCTCTCTTTCTCTCTCTCTCTCTCTCTCTCTCTCTCCCCCTCTCTTCCTCTCTCCCTCCCTCTCTCTCCTGCTTCATATCCTCTCTGATGGGCTAATCATCCATTCACACCAACTGACACCCCATGCTCAGCCAGGACATATAAAACCTATAATCGCCCACTTCTACTGGCCTGCAATCAGTTTGGGTGCTGGCGCGTGGGTGCTCCAACCATGCCGCCAGGTACCTGCCACGACACATTGCGCATTTCTGATCACGCATTGCCTGCCGAGTAACGGCGCAATGTGATGACTCTTTGGATGTGTGGATACACATCTTCCATACTCCACCAGAAGAGTATGGATACATGTCCATCCATGATTGCACGAGCATATGGCTCGGCCCAGTGGCATTAATGCGGCGTCACTGCATGTGTGTGGGATAGTTGCGCCCACAACAGCACGTTGTCCTTTTTCACGGCATCATGAACATGGCAAGTCAGGCTGCGATGGAGTCTACGAGTTAACTCCTTGCGAGATTCGATACATAATTGCAGATTAGCCTGTATGTCAGTCCATCAATGCAGATGCAAACATGGCTTTTAGTAACAGGGGACACTTGAACAATGTCTATGTAGCAATTGAGCTGCTTTCATATTTCCTTATTCAGGGCAGTACATGTATGCTGAAGGAATAGCTCAGACCAGTAAAAAAAAAATGACACATGGAGCCCAGAGTGGTCTAGCACCCCTCCCTGTGAATAACCATAAAAGCCCCTGGGGGACAATAATTCTTCCTCATAAGGTATAATAAAACCTTTTTCATGAAATGAGGCTTGAAAGAAGCCTCAATAAATACATATTTATTTATTTCCTGGTTCAAGGTCACCCCCTGTAGTCTCCCACGTTAACATGGTTAAAGGTAGCCCGCCCCTTTTGTAGACCTAATTCTGAAAGTTCCCTGACTTTGTTATCATTTGAGAGAGAGTGGCTATAGTCATAATAGTCGTAATTTCAAATTGTGTAATGGTCAGCAATCAATTAGAATCAAATCTCAGTGAAAACTATAGTACCTCTGACCTTAAAATTTCACAGTTGGTATCCCAAAGATACATGCTCAATAGGTGCAAACTTTCATGAAGTTTGCAGATGTTTGTAAAAAGGACGAGCCATCTTCAACATGGTCAATCCTAAAATCAAACCTTTTGAATTTGTCAAATGAAGTGCAATGAAATGATACATTAACTTTTTGTGTACATCTGTTCTTTTTATCAAAGAAGCTCTGTTGTTTAAGAACAGGAAGCGTCGCTATACTCTACTTGTGATGTGCATGCGTGGTTATGTGTATACCCATGAATGAAACAGCTGAGCAATCTTTTCTCAGTGGTGGATTCATGCCTTATTAGTTCTCACAGCTGAATATGTAAGGTAAGGATAGTCATGTATGCTAGAGTAAGTAAGAGAGCGAAGGCGAGAGAGAGAGAGAGAGAGAGATAGAGAGAGAGAGAGATAGAGAGAGAGAGAGAGAGAGAGCATGAGAGAGAGAGAGAGAGAGAGAGAGAAAGATGGAGGAAAAGAATAGGAAAAGATAATGTATACACATTTATGGGCAGTGGCTACATAGTGTACTTTTCAAGCGTGATATGGGGAAACAAACGTTCTGAGCCAAGTTGTGGTTCAAGGTAAGGATGGTGATGAATTCTAAAGTAAGAGAGAGGGGGTAGGGGGAGGGGGTAAGAGTAGAGGGGGGAGGGGAAAGAGAATGAGAGAAGAGCATGAAATGTGGAGTGGCTTCATACTGTACTTTAAAAGCCTAATGGGGGGAAACAAACTCTATGGAGCCAAGTTCTGCATTTTTACCCCGTTATGAGCAAATTATAAGTTTTTACAGGGGCCCTTTCATTATTTACAAGGGGGGGGGGGGCAGTTTGCATTGGAAGGGGCTTCCATTTGCAATTCAGTGGCTGAATCCTTATGTTCTTTCACTGAGCATCGAGCAGGGTGCTGTTTGCTCATGAAAAAAAAGCCATGATTATTATCATGAATAGATCAGCGGAAAGAGCAAAAAGTGTCTGTACATGCACATCGAGCGTACTTTCTTTAACCCTGTAATTAGCATTGGCATAATGGCATGGGAGCTCTGGCGCCCTCAACTGAAAGGGTCCCCCGCGGATATATTGTGAGCACTGATCATGATTATGAGCTTCATATAGTAAGACCATTATACAGTTCCTGCATTGTAATGTGCAGACTCACTTGACACGCATGTCATTGTAAATCAGACATCTGTTTATCAACTATTTTTTTGATAGAATTCAGGTTTTCAAACGCGTTAAATTTTTTTAACGCGTTTCAGGGAGTCGATAAACGCAAAGGTGTTTTGATTATGGGGTTCGGAAAGCTGTTTTGAAACACGCAAATTTGTACGATCCTTAATGCGTTTGGGCCAGAAACGAGATAAACGCAAAGCTGTTTGGAAACGCATTCGTAAAGGCCTTTGGAAACCTGTTTAAATTTCGGAAAAGTTGATAAACACAGCCTCAGTGGCACAGCGTGGAGGGCAAGATAATCTAGAAGAAATATGTTGCAAAGTGAATACTGACATACAGTGTGTGGGTTCGACAAGTTCAGACTTAAATGTGAACAATTTTAGGTGACGCGCCCACAAATCCATGAGAAATGTTTAAGTTGATATAAACCAATTAAAAGTCACCTTTCAGTTCTTGTATTCTGAGGGAAGGTCTACATGTATATTTTCTTCTACATATAATCAGATTCTATACAACTTGGCTTGAAGCCAAGTGATGAAAAAGCATGAAAAACATTATTTTGTAGGTTGCCCCTGATGCTCATTTTCCTTAGATAACCTTTCAAGGAAGACAAATACATTTTCATCTAATGCATTATGTCCACAAAGAGAAAAAAAAAATCTACCAGACTGAAGTCTGAAAGAAGACTAATTTATTGTTGACTGTGCACACTTGCACTCTAGCGTACTTTATAAGTGTACTTTTTTGCATCCAACACATCCATAATATCTTTTGCTGAATATCTAACATCACTTATCATTAGGTAACAACTGCTTTGATAAAAAGGTGGATTAGTTAGAATGTGACGTACAACACATTGATGCATGTTTACATTTCTTGCTACTGTATGCACTCTATCTTTGTAAAAAGTAGCAATTAAGTGAAATTAGGTCGCAATAGACACCAATTGTTGTGTTGTCTCATGACAGTTGGAGCCTTTCAATAAATATAGCTCTGATCAGCCCTTTTCATGTAGCTGTAAATAATCTAACATCATTAAATCTCTCAGTACCAAGTCAGGGAAACCCCATAGACTTATTACACGTTCCAAGCACCTATGGTATCGAATGGGTGAAACGTACTTTATTTGTGCTGTTAGAAAAGTACATGACACCCATTGGTACTGCAGATGAGGGCTTATTGTTTGTGATGTGCACAAACCTTTCACACAATACATGCATCACTATGGTCAGCGTCTGCAATTAGCTGTGCATGTGACGTCACAACCAAACCAGCAGCTGCTTGGCTATGCAGCATCCATTCAGGAGTTTCCAGGTGTGAAAAAAAGAGGGAGTGATCTATTTTCCCATCAAGTGCCAGGGTAGTGTTGCAGATGCTACAACATTTTCTAGGGGGGGGGGGGGGGATGAGTATTACCATCAAACGTGAATACATAGCAATACTCCCTGGATCGCAGTCGGAGCAGCAGGTCATATCAGTTAAAACTGTTTATTTTTAACTAATGTACTCAAACATGTGTGGTGCATGAAATCCACTGATAAAATGTATGGCATATAAATGTTAGCGAATGATTTCAGTGACACATGGTCAGATATCGGAGAACTCTTGATTGCTAACTCACTAACCTTGCATGTCTATAATTAGGAAAGATTGTGTTTTTGTCAACAATACTTGTTCTTTATTATGTGTATTTCATTAAGAACTCTCGGTATCTTAAATGTGCATGTGTATCACAGCTGCTCAGTCAGAATCTGCTGCTTTATTGGGCATGCATCTGCAATATTCCATACAACGGCTGCATACAGTCATTCAGCATTACTATATTAGTGCAAAGTGCCATGACGTTTTGATGAAATATGAAATTAAAGGAGAAACAAAACCTTAAAATCGGTTCATTTGAAAGTGGGCCAAACTAGGAGAGAGACTGATAGATGGAAGGCTTAGAAGTATCAGACGAATCGTCATTTCCCAAACTGATATTTACAAGCCGTAAAGGCCCTAATGGGCAGTCCAGTGAAAAAATTAATTTTTTCATTTCGGGGGCTCCATTTTCATTTTTTGGGAAATTTTCGGGGGCTACTTTTTCAACTTTCGGGGGCTACTTTTTCCATTTCGGGGGCTACTTTTTGGGGGGGCTTCTTTTTCATTAATTCACAAAAGGATACTATTTGTTCAGTTTATTTAGTAGGCTTACTGGCTAATATATCTTTGTTTGAGGTTTTGGGCTTCCTGCTTCATATTTATTCATTAACTTATTAAAAAGTAGTCATTTATTTTGCTATTTATAAAGTCGTTGAAAACTTTCAATGCATCGATTTGATGCAAGGACCGTTTTTGAAAACACACTTCACCGTTGACTCAGTCAATTTGACAATGTACATGTGAGTGAACACATGTCAGCATTACATCAAATTCAAAATCAAATGACACAACAGCAACATACTCAGTCAGTCACAGGCGAGAGTCACAAGTCACACCATCACATGCTCATAGTCATAGGCTCATAGTACAATTCATATTACTAATGACACAGACACTCAGGCCGTCAGGCGTTATGCAAGAAGCAAAAAATACAATGTTTGTTATTTCACTTTTGACTTTGTTTCCGAGCGGTACGTGCATGCAGGTCGCTGGTGGTAAACACACACACGTGCGTTAGCGCTGCCCCGGCCGGGGAAGCAATACAGCCTAGCCACAGCGCGTCTGGCAGCCTAGTATAGTTTCTAGACGTATTTTATCAGCCCTCATTCGTACACAGCGCGCGATGAAACCCAGCGCAACGTTATCGAGTGATCGCGCAATCGCCGAGAATTGCCAGTTTTTTCTCCGGGCTGGCAATTCTCGGCGATCACGCGATCACTCGATATCGTTGCGCTGGGTTTCATCGCGCGCTGTGTACGAATGCGGGCTGATAAAATACGTCTAGAACCTAGACTACTGGCGGCCCGGCCCTGGGAGCGAACGGGGAAAAATTTCACGCCCTGGGAGCATGCACAGTGCGCACGCACCGCATGAGATGTATGCGCGCTGCATTCATTATTCATGCTCACGCGTACCGGTTATCATACATGGACTATGCATTCGTATCGGGCGCGCGCATCGAAGAAACGCTAGCTATCTATGCGTGCGTACACACACGTTCGTTGCCTCGGTGGACACGACAGCATCGACTAACTAGCCATTTGCGCCAATACAGTGAATGCTGCATGCAGCAGTGAGTCGGTGAAACCGATCAGTGTTTGCTCGCGGGCTCTCGCCGCCGCGCCGCGCCCAGGCCCAGCTAGTGGCGCGAGAAGAGAGCGGCTGCTTGTAGTCGTGTAGCAAATGTTACGGGGGCGATTTCCTATTTTTGTGTCGCCCCCGAAATTGCATTTTTGGCCTGTTTCGGGGGCTCTTATAGGTGTTTCCGGGGCGAATTCGCCCGCCGCCCCCGTGTATTTTTTTCGCTGGGGCAGTCCCATTTGGTGTATGGAGTTACATTAACATACTAGAGGTTCTATGAGCTGCTCACAAGTGACATATTAGACAGACGGTTCACTTCTCAGCGTCATTATGCATGATGCATGAAGGAGTTGGTGCCTACACTGTCCCACGTGGATAAGTGAAACTGGAATGTAAGATTTGGGAGACATTGGACTTTCAACACTGACAACTCTCTCTCGATTAATCAGTTTTTTCTGTAATTTTCACTTGCCCAGCCTTTGAATGTTTCTACTTTCTCTACTCTCTACTTTCTTCTCTCTCTCTGTCTCGATTTCCCAGTCTTTCTGTTATTTTAACTTGCCCAGTTCGCAAATGTTTCTACTTCTATGTATTTATATAAAGAGGAGGTTAACTTTTTATTAGGCTTATACATGTATGTTCTCCTTTCAGTTAGTTGCAAGTGAAAAAGTGAATGTACCTTGTTTGCCCGCGTAAGAAATCCATTTGTGTTCTCTCAATGCAGTCTCGTGCTCCTCATTTCGGGGAATAGCCATGCCCATCAGGTTATAATCCAAAATTATCTCTCCTTCCTTAGACACTCATTGGTAGGCTCATGGTAATCCAATGTACTTTCCATTGTAGCATGTCAAAGAACGACATTATTGCGCAACATGTGCCGGTGAGTGTGCGATCACAAATGGGGAATTCACACACTGGTAACATCGGATACGTCTGATCGCCAGACGCTCAACAAGCATGGCGGCGGAAAACTATCCTGGCCGTGCTGCAATACCCAGACCTTCGTGAGGACGCACAAAAGTCCGTCTGGCACAAGCTACATGTACATTCATGTGCGTGCCCACGAATGTTGTCTGCCAGGATCGAGCCGTCACCCCCATCCCAGACTCTAAAAATCTCTCCTAGCAGTTGATCTTTGCACCTTCCAAGTTCCACTAGTTGTCGAAGAGAGAGAGAGAGAAAGCTCTGAAGTTTGTGAAGCTGCTGCACAATGTAGTGCACATGCATGAATGTGCATGAATGTGCATGAATGTACACAAGTGCTGTCTGTGCATGAATGTTCAATGTGTGTAGTGTGCCGTCCGTGCATCCTAGCTGTCATGCCCACTGCGTGTAACATTAATGTTGCACAGTGACAGTGGGTTGTACAGTATGTTCCAGACAGCTACAGGTGCGTGCGCCCTCAAAGTCTAACAGAAGCGTGAGCGCCGCTTAACAACCGCATGACAGAGAATATGAAGGAATGTGGATTGTTTTCATCAGGATTTCCTGAAGAAGAAAGACCATTTTTTCATTTTTATGACTCTACGTGTACATTTTACATGCCTGAGAAAAAAAATGTTTATTACTGTAAAAATGAGATGCAAATAACCAGGGCAGTTTGAATAAAATGACAGATTCAAGGAAAATCATAACAATGAAATCTGCTCTTAAAATTGAAGTACAGTGTTCATTGCATGCTTATCTCTCATACCAATTCAAAAGACCTGATCTTGTGCGAGTGCTTGAGATTTCAAGAAAATCCACTCGAAGGAAATGCAATTACCTTGGGTACAGGATCTAAGATATAAGATAGAGGTCAATATCTTTGAATTGTACATCATACATGTACATGTCTTCACTGTATATATTGTTTTTTTTTTTTTTATTCTACAGATTGATATTCTATCTTCTTTTCGTGCCATATAATCATGAATATTTGTAGAAGTTACATTCACCTTATCTATATTTGGAAATTAAAGCATTTTTTCATGCCGGATGTTTTTATTAATTTGTGTCATTTTCTTTGCATTCTTTCTACTTCCTGTGTAGGTGGTATGATCTACCTGCATCCTCTACTGTTTACGGGTATTTACAGCAGTTTTCCGACCAGGTATGATTCTCATATTTCTCGGTAGTATTTGAAAAAAAATAGTTTTGTACTTTCACGCAAGTAAACCGTCTATAAAGTCTCCTAAACTTGTCATGCAAAGGGGAAATGGTGTGTACATGTCACAGAGAACTGTAATAGTTTAAGTATGACAGAACTGCAGTCCAAAAACAAATGGGGTTTACCGTCCATCTCTTTGTCCACTTGTCCATCTGTCCTTCGACATTTTACATGAAAGTACTCTTTTTTTTAAATGTGTGTTTTCAGTTATATTTAGTCCACTTTCATGATGAATTTAATTCTGATCAGATCCAAGCAGCATGCATATTGATTTATGGAGTTGCTATGGCACAATTGTCAGTGCAGAAAATAGTGCTTGTTTCATCAGTTTCAGTTTCAGGCCTTGTATAACATGAATGTCAAGCAGACATAATGTAGATTGGGAGAAATGAATAAACAAATGACAACATCCCTAATTCTAATTGACAAAGCACATTGCTATGGACTTCAACACTTTTTGACAGAATGGACATTTGAAAAGTACACATATGTAGATCGTTCATAGGGCAACATATTTATTATCACCCTACTACCAGCATTAAACAAAAAAAAAACTTGTGTAGGCTCTTCAATTTTTCATTTCATAATTGGTTCCATATTGTAGTGTAAAGAGATATTGAAAAATATATATGTGAATTTTAACAATGTATCATAAACTTCAACAATTTCTATATTTTTTTTTTTGTTCTCGAGGAATTTATTCTGGATTGAATATATAGCGGGAATACACATACAAGTTTTAGCAAGTGAACTGGTAGCACTAACTGAACTATATACCACAACCATCCATGTATGGTATGTGCATGCAAAACAGCTACAAATGCTTCCACAAAAGACATTGTATTGAGAAAGTCAGTGAACATGCAATTTGTATGGTGTTCCATGCTGATAGTATACAAGGTGCACTGTATGACTGCATAGTCCACTTAGCCTAATTTCCAGTCTGTTGAGCATTTTTCAATCCACGCTACTATATGCAATAACCATGTCTGGCTGAAGTAGACTAATCATTCTCAATTCCTTCTGGGATGGAAGGAGAAAAGAGAATGACAGAGTGACTAGTCTTGTGAATACTAGACTCTTCAATCTTTAAGTTTGATTTTTTTTTAGCAATGTTCAAAAGCCTGGAAGCCAGGCTAAGTCCATTTTGTTATGATCCCTGGGCCCATTTACACATGCAGCAAAAAATCACGATAGATGCGTCTGCATTAGCCCGATCAGACGAAATAGCGTGCTAGTTTGCCGATCCGGAAGTTTGCCTGAAGTTGCAAACGCGTCTATTATCTCAAAACTGAGATACGTAAGCTCTAAACTAGGGATGCATAATTTATCCCGATGTTCGCACATGCGCAGTGTGTGACGGAATTAGGCCCCGACCGTATGGCTTTGGTCGTGAGCTCGTATTAACGCACATATGAAAATCTAACGTAAACAATGCCTCAGTGCATGCTGATGCATGCTGGGATTGAGAAAGTTTCAGGCTAATGAAGAAGCTCCGCAAAATAGCGAGTTAGTTTGCCAACCAGCTCACTATCTGGCCATCTAGCCCAAGATTTCTAGGGAAATTTTCCAACCAAACAGCTACTGTAGTTAATTCGCTTGATCTGGCTAATAAAGACGCAGATAGCTAGCTATTTCGTGATCTGGCTAGCTAACCCAATCACAAACTAGCTAGCTATTTCACCACATAGGGCTCATGAAGATGCAACTTTTTTTTCTGAACTCACCTAGATGTAGAGTGAAAGTTGCTAGGCAATCCCCCCCCCCAAAAAAAAAACCCCCCAAAACACAGCCATAAATATCTGTTAGAGACCCACTACACTTAATAGCGAGTTTCCTAACTTTGCTTGAAACATAGCAATGTTTGGCCAGTGTGTGAACGCTCACAAACAAAACATGCATTGTGATTGATTTTTTATGCATGACTTGTCGGTCCATCTGCATTAAATAAACCTGGCAGACATGTGTGGCATATACACATTTCTTGCAAAAACATTTTCTTTCATCGTTGAAGTGCTTTCTTGATTGTTGATGAGCAAAATCTCAACACAAGTGGCTGATATGTAAGCACACAGCTCAAGCTCATGCATATATTTGTTGTGTACAGATGGTTTGCAACTACTAAAATTGATATAAATTCTGCTATCTCTTACCATTAATACCTCTCACGATCTGTTATTTATATCTTTTTCTTCCACTCTTCTACATTTATCTCCCCTTCGTCTCTCTCTCTCTCTCTCCCTTTCTCTGTCTTTCTTCATTTATTTATGTCCCTCTCGTTCAGTTTCTCCCTTGTCCTGTACTCTCCGTTTTCTCTTCCTAGTTTTCCTTTCTTTCTCTGTCTTTCTCCCTTTATTCTTTTCCTCTCATTCATTTTCTCTCTTCTTTTTCCTGCTCTCTCCATATTCTCTTCCTAGATTTCCTTTGTGTTCTTTAGCTTCATCTTTCTCCCGATTCCAATTCTGCCTTCCCTCTCTCTTATCCTTTTTACACCGGTAAAAACTTCCCTAGCCCCGTAACACAGGTGGGGCTCAGCTCCCCCCCCCCCCCCCCCCTCTTAGCTCCACCTATAGTATGGGGCTAAGCTTGGACCACTTTGTGTTAACATTGGTTTTTACCAAAGTGGGCTAGCCCCACCGATAGGACAGGATTATTTGTCCCTGCAAAAAAGCAGGGCGAACCCTACAATTGCGATGCCAAGCCATAAAATCCAGGCTTAGAGCTCCAGTGTAAACAGAAACAAGAAATAGTGCGGGGCTAAGGAAAAGTGGTGCTAAGCATGGAAGGCAGAGACGCGGTGACCAATAAGATAATGCCCGATGGGCGATTGACCTTGATGTGGAGTGGTAAAGAGCAAATGTACAAGACATACATTCATAATACATATAAGGGGCAAATGATTTTGAATGTGAACATCGTGGATTTCCTTAGCCGGGTGTAAGAAAATAGTACAGGTCCAAAAATGCTAGTGTAAAAACCCTAAAAAAATAGTACATGGCTGAAGAAAGTACAGAGCTAGTGAAAGTACAGGGCTAAGAAAACCCAATATAAAAAGGGTATCTATGCAATTCTTCTGTATATAAGTTTGTCTCCCTCTATCCTTCACTGGCATTCTCGAGTGTCATTGTCCACCTGTCTATCTGTATTTTCTGCCACTCTGATTCTGTTTATGTCTCTGCTTGTCTCCCTGCCTCAGATCTTCTTTCTCTGTCTCTATCTCTCCCTGCCTCAGTACTTGTTTTTCTCCGTCTCTATCTCTCTCTGTCCTTTTCCCTGATTCTATCTGTCTGTTTTTCCATTTGTCTCCTTTTCTCCCCCTTCCCTCTGTCTTTGTCTCCGTCTGTCTCTATCTCCATCTGTCTCTGTGTCTCTCTCCGTCTCTGTGTGTCTCCCTGCCGCTCTGTCTCTCTGTGTGACTGCCTGTCTTACCATGCTCAATTCGTCCTGTGGTCGGTATGATCACTTTTCCCATTTAGGGGTTTTCCCCAGTACAGGGGAGATCCCCACTATTACAGGGGAATTCCCTACTTGTAGTTGCTCTCCTGATATAGAGTTGTTTAAAGGGCCATGTTCATGGGAGCACCATTTGTTGTGTTTGTAACTGTTTGTAACTGTATAGACTGCAACCACTTATCATATTTTTATATCAGTTTAATTGATTTAAATACAATATCTTAGTGATTTAGGCTTTAAAAAATGTTAGATTTTGCTCCAATTTTACCAATCTACTTGTCTGATTCTTTTGTTGTAGTTCAAATCTACTTGTTTTTACAGCGTTTATAATAAACCTCAAATACAATTACAATTAATGAATAGCTTCTGTGCTTCTCAAATCTGCCACGCCGCTACATCGGGATTCATCTACTAGAAGTATTTGAGTCCCAAAAGTTGATTATTTCGATCAGCAAAAAGCGTTACCTCTGGGTGCTTTTGCCCATTGCCGATAACGAGAATTGATTCATTGAGAAATAGGAAAACTATGAATTTGATTAGAGATTGCAATAGTGTGGATCATTGTTCTTTGACCATATGGACGTTTTAGTTTGATTAAAACGAGCGTTGCAAATGTCTAAATTCATGGGCATGTGTGAATAGGCATGCATAATACATTTGAGCTTTTGTGGGAAAGCACTTCGGAAAATGGAGACAACTTGAAATACATGTACGCTAGGACATGGGATCCTAATATTGCTAGTATAATGTTCATCCAGCTTTTATTAAAAATAACCACACACTTTCATACCACTCGGAGAAGGATAGGAATGTAAAGAACAAAGGATTCAAGGTTATGATATTGCAGTTACGGGTTCAACGGACAACAGTGACTGAACAACTGGTTGTAAATTGAATAAATTCCCATGGAGAATTCATACGTTTACAATCCGGCCTCCATTACCGGAACCGGTGGCTGTCCGAAAAAGCGATATGGCCGGATAAGAGATGTATATGTTAAAATAGGTACTTTCTAGTATTTATTGTAGGGATACATGTGTAACATATTACCAATTAACCAGCATTATGTTTATCTTCCTCAAAGTACACACAACATCAACAGAAATTACTCCAAAATCTCAACAAAATACAAATATTAAATTGCCACAAAACACGATCACTTTGCTACAATCATGACCATCAGTCTGCACTGGACTCCATCACGCTCAATCGTACGCCTCGGGACCGGGTATGATCATATCGAAAACATTCACCTACATTCATCATTTAATTTTAACATCGCTGGGTGTCGCTTCCCTCTATGTTCTAAGATGTAATAGAACGAGATTGTGAAATTCAACATGGCGGATAGGTGGAAATCGTTGACTGATCAAAACGATGTCCTTTAACGATCTTCTTTAAGTTCATTCAGGCTCCTTTATGTTCTCTCAGCTCCTTTTGGCTCCCTCAGGCTCCTTTCGGCTCCCTTAGGTTACTTGAGATTCCCTCAAGCTCTTTTACGTTCCTTCAGGGTGCTTTTGGCACCTTCATGTGCCCTTACTTTGTACTGTAAGCAATGAGCGGCAACAGCAAAACTGTTTTCCTCTTACTCTTTTCATAGGAAAGAGTTAGGTGATGATGTTATGCTCATTTTGCCAAGATATATGTGATATCCGTCATCTGGTCAGTAGAATTAGATGCACGGCAATCGACCAATCACATGGCAGGGATTTTGCACCTCATTTGATAACAATACATGTTTACATTTACCTTAGCCCTGCTCCCAGGCTCTCAGACATTTCACATCCATAATATTCAATAAAGGGGTCTTGCTGCAGTAGAATAACCCTTCCATATTTCTTGAGAAAAGTCAAGAATGATGAAGAGGGTAGTCGCTTGAATACTAGACTCTATATCTCAGTTTAGAATAGAAACAGGCTGAGATTCAGGCTACATCTTCCCTAGTAATGAATAATTATAGTTTGTGTGCATGCAGGAACAGTTTACAAAATATAATTGACTTTATTTTTAGACCACAGGCTGTAGTCAAAAGCTATTGAGTGCTGGTGAGATTTTGGTGAAAGTCGTTTTATTTCCTCAGCGGTATCCATGCCATTCTCTGGTCGATAAAAACTGGCTGTAATTTGCATTTCTGGAATTATCTGATCTCAAGTGGTCCACATATCGGGTGCTCCATTTGCATAAACAAACTCGTCTTCATGTGGGCTGAGGACGATCATGATGTTGTCGGCAAATCATTCTTTAAGACCCATCCATCTGGTTTTGGCAGCGGCTTTAAGTCCGTTTCCAAGAAGCCGCGGCCTCGATTTTTCTTCAGGTTGAAAGCGATTATGTTGCCTGAATTATGTTGATGGTCAAAGGCATAATGTTACAGTATACATGCACCACAGGCATTTTGTGGGGTGCAGTGCCTGGCTATTGTTATGGCAGTGGAAAGAAACTCACACCATGCCAGCATCCGCAGTGTATACACCAGCAAACAAACAACAACTCCTAATATGACAAGGAACCTGACAAATCCGTTCTAACATTCTTATTTTTCACATGACAACAAGGTAAATTTCAGATCTATATTCTATGATTTAGCATTTAGGCGGAGCTATGGTCGTATCAAATTGTACATACGTTTACCTGCAATATCTGAGCAGTCGTCGCTATGTCAGGCAAAAGAAAAGCTGGAGTTCGTAAAGATTAGAGAGGATTTGTCGCAGAATAGGCAAGTGTTTAGCCTAAAAGATGTGCAGAAATTGTGCAGATAGGTAATTTGTATCTTATTAACGGTGTATTCATACAGTACTTCATATATTCAGAGGATCCCTTGTTCTATTCAGAGATTAAAAAACACCTACATGTATTATTGTTATGACCTGCTGCTATATGGAGATGAGTTCTGAGCATTAATCCACAAACAGTGTACTGTAAGCATGTAATACATGTGTAACAGTTTTTGATTAAAGTGTTCTTCTCGCAGTTCTTAATTCATAATGTAAAATATTTACAGTGCCAATTTCAAAAGCTCTTAAAACAAAATGACACAAATGTAATCTTTTGCTCGTTTTTTTTTAAATTGTCTTGCCATTCAGGTTTTGCCATTCACATATATCCCACTCTCCTATGTTAATCAGCCTCTCTCATTAATGTTATTCTTTAGTAGATTCATTCAACCATTTCACATAAGTCATAAAGTCAAGGGGGCATAGCAATGTAAAAGAGAATATTAATCAAAGCTATGATTATGCATGTAGAAAACAAGAAGGTTAAACTTGTTTTCATAGTATGAGTGTGATGTGTTAAAAAATGTACAAAATTATCATTGTACATGAAGTAATATGAAAGCTCCATCTAGCTCATCATGAGTCACAGTTATACAATCATGATCGATTGAACAAACACATAATTGTAAAAATCTTCTTCACCATTATCCAAACTACAAATTAATAAAAGAGAAAAATGCATTTCAGGTACATGTAAATACGTTTTGGCGCCTCGTTCAATACGAAAATGACCTTCAAAGGCCAAGCGAGTCACGCCAGATGGCTCATATGAACTTTTCATCCCTAACATTTCCATATGATTCACGGTAATGTTATGAGTAATTATTGATTTTGCGTTACAAATATGAGGTATGCAAATGTATCATGTTACAAATGTTGATTACTAGAGTTGTTTCACTGTTGACTATTAAAATGTGCTTTTGGTGTTTGCTACTTGCCTTCTGATCTGTTTATTAATGCATAGGGGTCACTGTCAGTTGACTTTCACCCAACAGGGGGTCTTTAGGAAAGTGAAGTTGCAATCTATCATGTCAGCCCACAAAAGTCTAAGTTTCCAATGATGCATTATTTGATCATGCAGTGCATCATCGTGAATTTTGTGAAATACGTAAATAGCGCAGTGCCACAAGCTATTTTGGAAATTAGCTTGGGGGGTGGGGGGCTATTTTGAGAAACCCCAATATTTTGCTGGGAAGATTTCATGAGCTAATCTGTGAGCTTTTTGTGTCTTTATGTTCCAAATCGTGCTATTTGCAAGGTCAGCGAATGCAAAAAAATTAACTGATGTTCAGCTAGCCATACCGAGCTAGCACACTCTTATTTGTTTTTGAAATGGGTAAATACTTTTTGAAATGAATACTATTTTTGTAGCACAAGCTTGATTTCAATTGTATGTAGGGAAATTTGTGAGAATTGCCTCGTTCTGGCCATGTTCATACGAAGTGGAGCGTTGAGCAAATTCCTTAGCGTGCATAGGTGACAAATACTCCGAAATCAGCAGTGGAATTGTTGGGCCCCCAAGACATTTACAGGATCGCATTTTGGAGAGATAATGATCATGTTTCAGATGCAAACATCCGTCCTTAAAGGGATAGTTCACCTTGAAAATAAGTTGTTTTCAATAAAAGGAGACACATGAAAGAAACATATGAGGAGATCCATCAAAGGATAAGAAAGTTATGATCTTTTCAAGTTTTGATTTTGTGATGTCACATGGACGGTGCTCTATCATATGTTGTGTACACCTTTTTTTTTTCAAAAATGTGCATTTTCTCAAAAAGATATGCATCCTTACCTATGCATTTGATCATCATCAGAAATACACTTTTACGCACATGTACCTGTATGAAAAAAAAAATCATTTCATAATTTGATAATTATTTATGTAATCATGTTGTACAGAACATATGGGAGAGCATGTGACGTCCCAAAATTTAAATTCTAAAATTTAATAACTTTCTTTTCCTTTGACAGATTTTTGTTGAACCTTCATTAATATATTGCTTTCATTTTTCTGCTTTATTGAACATTTTTAACATCATAATCTACATGAATACTAATCAATCTGAGAAATGATGTCAAAAGGGACATTTTTTGTTAGCTTTGGGCTGTCGTATGATTATGTAGAAAAAAGGGAGAGTACATCATTACTCTAAATTTGCTTTGTATTCGAACGTTAAGCTGAGGCAAAGTGCGAAGCATGTTCACTGAAGCTGTATTAGAGTTCCAAGTCTCTATCAAGTTTCAGATATTACTAACTGGACCCATGTGATATGGTAGTGCTTCATGAATGTAAATAGAATTTGCTTTTATCTGTAAAAAGAAGGGAAATAAAATGCTACCTTGAGATGTTACACTAGTACTTAGCCTTGAAATCTCTACTGACTTTGTCATGCTATTGGTAATGAGAGGATTACAGTGTACACCTCCAAACCAGCTAGTCCAGTCCGACCTGACCTATATTGTGCTTGCACAGTGCTCGTGGGGTCTGATTTATGTTAGTCAGAAACTATGCTACAGTGTCCAGGATTGGATGTGGAGGGCAGGGGATCAAAAGGTCAGCGCTAGAATGAAGGGAGGGAGGCAGGGAGATGAGTCTAATGGCTGGCACTGACATTGTTCATGACATTGAGGCTGGCACCGACATTGTTCATGACATTGAGCAGGGGAATGAATGCACTGGATATAATGTGCTGATGGTATTACATGTTATTTGGCTATGATCTATCTATTGCTGGTATGCCTACACATGTATACACATCCTACATATGCCAAAGGCCTATATTTTATGTGTGTGTACATGTGTGTGTATGTGTACTGATATGTTAATGTATGTTGGTAGGATGAGGTCTGTATTGTATGGGCTTATGTGTGTGTGTATGTGTGAATGTAATGCCTTCCACGGGCATACCAAAATGAGTAGGCCTTGCACTGTAGCTACACCTCATGTATAATACTCTATGATGAGATGTAATATTTCAGTGTGCATACAGTATGCATACATGTGTATCTGCTTCCTTTGTCTTGTTAGTTGTGATATGTTGATGTGGATCCCACAAAATGAATTTCAAATATCCTTCAAAGATATTGGTCTAGTGTAATGAGTAATGATATTAAAGGCAACGAAACCCTGATAATTAGTCAAAATAGACTATTTTCGTTATGTATGCAACATTTTCTGAGGTTTATCTGAATAGCAATTGCTAATAGATTGAGTTTGCATTCCACGTATTGAAACTGAATCACGAAATACAGGTGAATGAATTATGCGGTACTACGCAGTTTAGGGAGAAGTCGTGGATACATTAAGAAAACTGCCTATTGCATATGACCACAGAAATACTTGGAAACAGATTGGGTAAAGCATTAAAAGAAATCATGTTATTAGGATGGTGTTGTGAAATATTTGAAAATAATGATGACAAGCACTGAAGTTGTTACCATTTTTGACTTTATGACAGGGGTTACTGTCTGCAAACAAGGAAAAATTCCCTCTTTAATTAAATATTGATACGTGACAGACTCTGACTTCTCTCAGATGACTTGATACAGTAAGGAAATGCTGAAGTATACTACTGTGTCATTGAACAGGGGCTCAGATTACCAACGTGTATTCGTAATGAAGGTTTGCCTGCTTAATAATACCAAGAGCCCAAAGTATCAGTTTACAGTACACACCTTCCCCAGGAACTTCTAGTATGAAACATTTTTCTGATGAGAAAATTGTGTTCCACTTAACAATGAGATGGATAATTTATGTTCAGTGGAAATGTGACATTCCCAATTACAAATAGCTCTAGGTTGAATTAATCGGTATCATAAATCATATGAGGAAAGAAAAGCGTATAAAAAATTATCTGCGGACATGTTGCACATTACATCAGTCAAGAGTGAGAGAGAGAGAGACAAGGAGTAGATAATTGAAAAGAGATGCATGGGGTTGAATTGATAGTTGAGCGAGAACTAATGATCTATTGACATTCAAGATATGATCAGATGAATGTCCGCATGAAGTCAAGGATTGCTGGCTTGCGTTGTTTATTACATTTAAGCCTTCTTATTCTGGATGCATATTTCAGATGTGACATTGGGCGCACTCGCACTGCACAGGGCGCGCCATAAAACATGCTGTGCAGTGTGTTAGTCTCTTAGTAAATGATTGACAAACGACTGGGTGAGCTTCTCCAAGTAGTATCTGTTCTATAGTGTGTCTGATTGATATTTACATGTGCTTAGGCCTGTCCGCATATCATGTCATACAAAGGGGGAAATAAGATATTTTTTGCTGGGGCTGCCATGCAATACAATTCAATTCAATTATTCATTTAACAAACAAAATAAACAAATTTTCATGAACAATGAATTCAAGGTATGACCCAAAAGCCGATGGCTTGTAAGCCTGATGACATGAAAAGAAAGAGCCAAACAGTCTTTTGCATTGTACCCTATAGAAAAATTATGTTTTACAGGGGCTCTTTTAGTATTTGCGGGGGGAGGGGGGGGGGGGGGGGGGTCTTTGTGGCATTGCTGAATCGCCCTCAGCCCCAGGGCATTTTCCCACTGCATTGAACTGTATGATGTAAGATATGGCATTGATCATGATCAAATATCATGATCCTTTCATACAATTTGCATACCATTTGCGAGACTCTTCCCAGTAGTGAGTAGTTTTGTACGGGGTCAAAAAGCACATAAAAGGCTAATATGCCCACAATATTTTGTGTGATAGGTGTATTCAACTGTATGTTGCTCAGAAAGTTTCTTTCATACCATACAGTGAAAATCACAGCTGTGGAAAAACACTGCATAGGATGGTTTATTTATTTTGCAAGAAAATCGTGTTTGCATGCCCGGGGGCTGAAATGCACATGATTTTGTCCAAGTTAAAAACATCAATCATGGTTAATGCAACAAATAAACACCTTGCGAAATAGTCATGAAATACCTACCGTATACAGAATATTTATTTCACGATATCACCGCCTTCTTCTTACGACATGGCTAGACCACCTGGATAGAAAGACTACATGTCCACAAACATGACATTTTTAGTTTCATTTAAACAATGTGTCTCGTAGAAACATGCACCTGCGCATAAAGGCCACCTGCTCATATCTCTCGACTTCCTTCAATGGCATTGATATACAGGTTATACTGTATTGCATTACCATCTGCAACATTCAGTCAGTGGAAGATATATACTTCTGTCTAAAAGTAACATTAGCAATGATAAGATGTCAATGATGATATCATAATTTTGTCAACAGTGACTCCACATTTGTTTGCCAGTGCCCTAGAAAGGGTTCCCCTATTAACCCTTTGTGTGCCAGATAAACTGCTGCTCTATGGGATTTGTGTGTATTATTTGTGAAAATAAATGTGACACATAAAGAGCTAACATATCAACATGTTTCCCCAAAGCTCATAAATTTCTGATTATTTGTTTGTGTGTCAAAGTCCACACGCCACCTACCAATCCCTACCTATAACTGTACACTGCACTTGCAATACAGGCCTGCAAAATGTACATTACGGTGCCATAAAAAATGTGTAGCTATTGTGCTTGTGCAAATATATATTGTTCCATAGCAGAGATACATGTACATGTGTAGGAGTGCCAATTTCCTGTGGCCTGTCATTTTTGAATTATACAAACATAGGGTGAAGCAGAGGATCAAGTGGGACATAACTGGAAAAGTCACTTAAAGGGAGCGTTCACCCTGAAATTAAGTTGGTTTCAATAGAAGGAGACATATAAAAGGACTATATTAGTGAAAGTTTGATTATAATCCGTCAAGGGATGAGAAAATGATGTTTTAAAGCTTTGATTTTATGACGTCATGTGCAAGGTGCTCTCCCATAGATTTGAGTGTAGCAGATTCACTAATAAATCTTTTTTTTTTTCAAATGATATCTGCTAAGGCAAAGATTTTAGAGAAAATCTTGCCAAATTACTAATTAGCATTACAATATAATCATTGTTAATAGAGGTTCTCAGTGTTTAATAGCTTTTTTAATGCTGCTTTTTTTAATGGACTACATAATGATACACGACATAAAATATTGGAGCAAGTACAATCACAGATTGTTTTTTTTAAATAGGACATTTGTACATGCCTACATAAAATTAGATATAGAAAAGTAGAATTAAAACATAGATAAAAAATTTGCATATTCACAAAGGCCTCTTCCCCTTATTTTTTATGGGTGACTAAAATCAAATGTTGATATGATCAGTTTTTGAGAGTGACAAGTGAAAAAGTCAGTAATGTATCCTTAAAATCATTGACACATGCATTTGACATCAACACATATTAACTTCACACTTTTCTTGCAGCGCTATGCGAGCAGAATTCAAGTTTGCAATGAAAACACTCTGTGAAATTAAGGGTGAGAAGAGTCATTACATGTTGAATTATACACCATGAAAAACAATCAAACAGTTGCATGCAGACACATCTAACTATTCCATTAGCGTGGATGATCAAAGTAAGTGAGAGATAATGGTATACGTGTGGTAATGTGATAGGCTGCCTGCATTGTTGCTGAATATATATAGTAAGAGTGCTTGGATATCACTTGCTGGGGATGGCCAAATAGAGCACGGAATCGCTAAGTGATGACCCGCAGTATATACGCTGTATGTCAACGGTTCGGAGGGAAAAGAGGTGCGAATTTGGGTTGATGTAAAAGCTTGATTGAGTGTAAAATAAAAATGATGGGAAAGAAAAGCACATTTGCTAATGGACTTGATGGCCTAGATAATGAAGTTGAATGGAGAGGCAGGCACAGATGGACATTGTGCTTGTTGGGGGCCGGGGATGCGGGGGATGAACGGCACGTACTGGGGCTGGTGGTCGTGGGGTATGGGCATGATGGTCACCAGCGTGTGTTTGGCCGTCTACATTATTCAGTGGCCGTAATTACACATGCATCGAGGAGGAGGGTGAGATCGTGAATGATGAATGGGGCTGGACAAGCCTTAGGGAGGGAGGGAGGGAGGGAGGGAGGGAGGGAGGGAGGGAGGGAGGGAGGGAGGGAGGGAGTGCTATAGGGGGTGTCCGGAGATGGGGATGTGTTTGTATGTATGTGTGTGTGTGAAGGGGGTATAAAGTTTAGGTAGGGGTGTAAATAAGATAGAGGGGACTAACGGCAAGGAATTGGTTAGATTGTGATTGATGAATTGGGCTGGACAAGCCTGGGGGAGGGAGGGGTGGAAGGAAGGAGGGAGGAAGGGGGAAGGAGGGAAGGGAGGGAGGGAAGAAAGGAAGGAGGGGGAGGGGGGGAGGGAGGGAGGGAGAGAAGGATTGAAGGAAGGAGGTAGGAGAGAGGAAGGGGGAAGGAGGGAAGGGAAGAAGGGAAGGAAGGAAGGAGGGGGAGGGAGGGGGAAGGAGGGAAGGGAGAGAGGGAACGAAGGAAGGAGGAGGAAGGAGGGAGGGATGAAGGAGGGAGGGATATGCGGTTATGAGGTAGGGGTGGCCGATGTGCTTGTGTGTATGTGTGTGTGTGTGTGTGTGTGTGAAGGGGGTATGAGGTATTGGTAGGGGTGTAAGCAGAAGTGGCTAAGGGCAAGGATTTGGTTAGATCATGAATGATGGATGGGGATGGACAGAGTGCACTCCATCAATTAAAAATGGATCACTAGATACATGTGAATGTCATAATTCCTTACCTACGCAGTTAGGTAATGGGAATACAAAACAAAAAAGGATTATTGACTTGAAAAGTGTAATAGCTGCCTACCCCTGGCAATGATTAACACATGAATGTAGGACAGCTGGACCCAATAACGTGTGGCACGGTATGACGCAATGCATCACCCAATATCTTGAGATGATTAGCGTTGGAAAATTATGTGAAGGAGATAAATGGACAGAAGTAATATAAAATGATAAAGGGCTCTCATTCCCATTACCATTTAGAGTCCTTGAAGAGGAAACATTGTGGGGTGGTTCGATAATTCATCAAACAGGGCGTTTATATCCCATTTGTGTGGAATAAAAATCAGCGTTTTGAATAATATCCAATTGATCATTGCAACAGAGGTCAAGTGGAACTATTGTCAGGGAATGGCGCATGCATTGGTATTGATAGCAAAGGAATGTCCTTTTCTCTTTCTCCCCTCCACTCTTATAATAAGCATGTATTTCGAGTGCTATATGTATCTCACACCAACATCATTTTATTTGATTAAAGTCCGTGACAGGTTCAGAGAACTGTCAACAAGTGGTGCAACCACAATGATGGAAAGGCGAATCTGCCACAGGAATTTAGTCCTGTGGTGCTGTCCATTTTCGTTCATCCCTCTGTGCTAAGCTTGCCTCATTTCTTCATGTGTGATTCCAGTGGTGGGAGAAAGAGAGAGAGAGAGAGAGAGAGAGAGAGAGAGAGAAAGAAAGAGAGAGAGAGTGAGAGAGACAGAGAGAGTGGGTGGGGGATAGGGAGAGAGGAAGGGTGAGAGGGAGGGTGAAAGAGAAGGGGGGGAAGAGAGAGGAAGGGAGAGATGGAGAGAGAGGGCAAGGAGAGAGAGGTCATCCATGTCCATGGCCGGTCATGGGGTCAGGTTCGGACCCACTGCCAAGACCACTGCTGGTTCTCTGTCACCTGACCTCATGAACCCTTTACCTTAAAGCCCACACCCCCACCCCGTTCTCTTTCTCTGTTCCCTCTTTCTTTCCTCTTGTATTGAAGCCTCAAATAACCTGCATTGGTGTAATTATTAAAGCTCGATTGTGTAATGGTAACAAGAAAATATGTAAAATTATTCCCCTCCGCCCCTAAAGTCAAAGGATAAAAAAGTTATGATCATTTGAAATGTCAATTTTGTGAAGTCACATACGAGGTGCTCTCCCATAATTGTGTGCAGTATACATGTAATTCCATAAAGTGCTCTTTTTCTATTTTTAACAATGGTATGATTTTTTTTCCATACAGTTATGTGTGTGAAAACATTTCTAATGATGTATCAAATGCACAGGTAAAATAATGCATATATCTTTTTGAGAAAATGCACATTTTTAAAGTGAATTGTTGACAACATATGGGAGAGCACCTCGCATATGATGTCACAAACAAAAAGATCAAACCTTCATTAATATGTTTCGTTCTTGCGTCTGCTTTTGTTGAAACCAAATTAATTTCAGGGTGAGCTATCCCTTTAATATCACTTCATTGCTTGTGATATGTAGCAGCAGCAGTCACCCGTGCATGATACTATTGCATGTAGCATGAACCCAAGAGATAGAGGTATTTTTGGCTGAGAGACTGGGGATAAAGTCTAGCTCATCTCAATGTCATGATTATGAGCTGGACACTACTCAGTGTCCCAGCAGGTCATGATCATGTATGTCCGTCCCTCTACAGCAAGCTCCCAGCTTGGGATGACAACCAAGCGCTGCAGCAAGAATCATGACTGTTCGAGTTGCCAATTTGCAGCCTGTGGTAGTGATCCTTGGCTCCTTGCCAGTGTCACTTTGTCTCTCTATCTTTCTCCCCATCTCTCTATCTCTCCCTCTCTTTTTACCTCTCTCCCTCTCTCTCTCCCCATCTCTCTCCCTCTCCCTCTTTCCCTCCCCCCCCCCACCTCTCTCTCTCTCCATCTCCCTCTCCCTCTCCCTAACCTCTCCCTCTCCCTCTCCCTCTGCCTCTCCTTTTCTCTCCCCTCTCTCTCTCCACTCTCTCCCCCTCTCTCCCCCTCTCTCCCCCTCTCTCCCCCTCTCTCCCCCTCTCTCCCTCGCATTTCCTCTCTCCCTCTCTCCTCTCCCTTCCCCTGTCCCCTCTCCCTCTCTCTCCCCTACTCTCTCCCCCTCTCTCTGTTGTTCTCCCACCCTCCCACTTTCTCTCCCCCTCCCCCTTCTCTCTCCCTCTCTCTCCCTCTCCCCCCCCCCCCTCTCCCTCTCTTTCCCTCTCTCTCTCCCCTCTCTCTCTCTCCCTCTTCTCTTTCCCCAAGTCAGGAGTAGGATTCCGTGGAAAAGAATCCTTCTGTGCATGCATAATTCCCTGCTTTCTTTCTCCCCTTTCTCTTGTGGAAATGTCTTCCTGGCTTCTGCCTTTTGTGAGGCGCCCAAGTAGGTCAAGAAACTTTCTGTGTTTGGATTGCATGTTCACATGTCCGGAGACACACCATTGTTGATTTGATGTGATGGTACTCTCTAGTGCTGTACCTGTTATAGAACAATCGCTCTCGGGCAACCATGGATGATATGTGTATGGATCAGGTGATGTGTAATACCCCCTTTACATTAAAATCTACTTTTCAATGGAAAGGGTAAGGTTTTATATCCCTTTTGAAGGTCTAAAACAGTGAGCTGTAAATACCATGGTTCATTCTGTTATTAGCTTTTCCTTTCATTTTGCACTTCAAAAAGAAAGTTATTTATGTATTTTTAAAAATTTTACACCAATGTTAAATGAATCACTGACATTTCATTGAATGTCAGAAACCAGATTGCTAGAATTTTCTATATTTCATGACTCTTTGAGTTGCCAATTTGTTGAAATCTATTCTGTTGAAATCCAATAGTTGAAATCCATTAGTAGCACTGATTGCTGTTAACTCACCTTCAACTATTAGGCAGCTACATTGGTCTGAAATCAGTTGCCAATTTGCCACCATAAGATAGCAATATTCATATCATTAAAGCATTCATAACTTTTTTATAATTTGTCAAAATTTACTCACACTTGTTTGCTATGCTGCCCTACTCTAACAAAAGGAAGCAACTAACAAGAGACTTTTTCTTGTAAATGAGCAAAATATGTCTGTCATTTGCGTTGGTATCAGTGCAACACCACATCATGTTAGATTGAATATCTCACAGCAAGATGAATATTTTTTGTCCAGATTTTGCCTGTATGTAGGAATGCTGGGTACAATCTAATAAGAGTACCAATAACCCAGATTTGAGTGATTTGTCACATGCTTCCTTTTGTCAGAGTAGGGCAGTATGCTTCTCAGATATGTATACTTCTATTGAGAAGAACTTATTTGTATACTGGAGTTACCCTTAAAGGCTGCACAATTCCACATCAGTTTTGTTTACATTACCATGATTGTTGCAACTTAATAGCTAGTCACATCCACTGTTTTTAGTTTGCCCAGACTTGTTGTCATGGAGATGCATGAATGATTTTGTGAATCGAAAAGTTACATGCATGTGTTGTTACTTTTATTCATATTTGTGGACAAAAGAGTTTACTTTTTGAATGCAAATGTAACTAACCAGTAGTCTTGAGACTGAAAGCAATAAGTTTCACAAGTAGTTAACAATAAATATTAAAAAAAATAATAATAATTAATAGTTAATGTCTCTCTTTACATTGTGAATAGAAAGAATAGGGGACTCTAGTCCACAAATGGGTTACTTTAAATAATAACAGAATTATCTGAGAAACAGGGCAAAATAGGTTTGAGGAAAATCTGACAACTAATCAGAAACTTGTGAATATATTGATGATTCAAAGAACACTATTTTGGGAGTGAAATTAGCAGCGCGTCATGTGACTGCGATGTCACAGGCTCATTTTCCTTCCAACTGCTTTGCATGTTTTGATTACCAAAACTGCTCATTTTGCATGAGGAAGGTCTGGAAGGAATAAAATGAAGAACATGGAATGTGAAAAAGAATAAGAAGGAGAAGGAGAGAAAGAAGAAGAAGAGGAAGAAGAAGAAGAAGAAGAAGAAGGAGGAGGAGGAGGAGGAGGAGGAGGAGGAGGAGGAGGAGGAGGAGAAGAAGAAAGAGAAGGAGAAGGAGAAGGAGAAGGAGAAGGAGAAGAAGAAGAAGAAGAAGAAGAGGAAGAGGAAGAGGAAGAGGAAGGAGGAGGAGGAGAAGAAGGAGAAGAAAGGAGAAGAAGAAGGAGAAGAAGGAGAAGAAGAAGGAAGAGGAGGAGGAGGAGGAGGAGGAGGAGGAGGAGGAGGAGGAGGAGGAGGAGGAGGAGGAGGAGGAGGAGGAGGAGGAGGAGGAGGAGGAGGAGAAGAAGAAGAAGAAGAAGAAGAAGAAGAAGAAGAAGAAGAAGAAGAAGAAGAAGAAGAAGAAGAAGAAGGAAGAGGAGGAGGAGGAGGAGGAGGAGAAGAAGAAGAAGGAGAAGGAGAAGAAGAGAAATAGAAGAAGAGTAAAAGGTTGGCATCTCTGTCACAAGCCTAGGTGCAAGACTATCATACCACAGTGACGTCAGTTCTTGTTACAGTAAGCTTACAGGTCGCATGTCCATGTGCACTTGTCAAAGTATGCCATCTATGGTCAGTACCTGAGCAGTTCCACAGCCCTGTTTCAGGGTGAGTCAAGCATAACTAAACTTTGCACTGTGCATATGTTACAGATACATGTATTGCAATATTTGTTGAGATTTGTTCTTTTATTCATTCACCATTCTTCCCAACACTAGGTTCTTACATGTATGTGATGCAAGTTTTGAAAACATTGCATATGTTTGTATGGGCAACTGCACAGGATCATGTGAGGGGAGAGGAATATAAAGAATGTGAAGGAAGTAAAGAAGATACACATGAGTAAGAAAAGAGCAAGGGAATATATTAAACTATCAAAGGAGCAAGGTGGGCATTTCTTATGATAGAAAAGAGATGAAAAACAGATGAAGAGGGAAAAGAAAGCAGAGAAAAAGATAAAGCACAACAAATCATTGCAAAGAAAAATCAAAAGAAAAGGGCAATATGTAGAAGCGAAGGAGTGTGAGGAGGAGAGATGAAAAATAAGATCAGAGATAAGAATGCAGAAAAGGACAGAGGAAGAGTCAAGACACTTGTATGTTTCAACCCTTCTCGTTTTCTCGGCAGATCTCGAACGACAAGCATACAAAAAGGGAGATGTTAACAGAATGATTCGTAGATGTGGTGTGTGGTTAACCTAACTTTGCCTTCTCTTGTCACATTATGCATACATGATGCACATTTCTGTTTGCGCTGCATAGAGCACAAAGCACTTGACAAGGAAAATTGGGGCAGGTAAATGCTTACTGGTATATAAATATGATACTCTACGTTTATATGGATGTATATATGTCCATTGGCTGAAATACACATGAAAAGAACACAAGGAAAGAACCATCTTTTGGGAAGAGAGGGGCTACGTCGACCTCTTCATCAGGGACATTTTATCAAAGAGAGGGTATAGAGTGAGAGACAGAGAAGACTGCATTTGAGGGATTTAGTAAAAGACAACTTATATTTTAGGGATTAAGTTTAATTTAGGGGTTAAGTTTTTACAAAGCTTTGGGGGATTTGACAGACCTTTATCATGATGGTCACTCCAGTGAGATTTACTAACGTATGATAAGAAAATTTTTAGAAAGTTTTTATACAGGTGTCATACCAAGATTACTGCACACTGTTGGATGTGATTTATCTTATGTTTGTTAAGTTTTGAGATGGGTTATTATGTATGAAGCTAAGATAGAGAGAAATTTAATACATTTCAAATGCAATAAGTATTATAATGAAGAATGCCAGTGGATGCATCAGTATGATTTGACATTCAGTCGAAGGCTCAACTAAAGCTATATCTCTCTGGTGCCTTCTTAACCTGTTTAGTATTATATATACAGGGGAGTAGAAATGGACATTGTAATAAGCATCAAAATTCTAAGTGCCTGCGAAAGTATTAAAATAATCTGACATTTGGCTGAAAGCTAGGGCAAAGCATTATATACTTGTACCACTCTAATGCCATAATCCACTTGTTTTTTTTTTGTATTTATATGAGAAATAGCATGGAAAATACAAATACAACTGCATGTATAGCGATCCTTGTCCATTCTATCTGCATAAGTGTATGTGTATGCGTGTGTATCTGTACAAATAATAACAATTCTTTATAGAGTCCATATTGTTTGAAAGAAAATATTAGAATTTTATGCAAGGAAATAGTAACAAAACAAAATGACAAAGTGGAGAACATTTTCTGTTTGTATTTCTGTTTTTATCTGACATTATTTGGGAACCTTTCGTTTCGTATGCCTGGCATGCGATTTAACATGTGAACTGCACATATGAATTTTACATGTACTCGTGGTTTGCATATGCATATTGTAAAATTTGTGACCTTTCAGTGATAATGCAAAAGACACACAAATAAACTCCATGTGAAAATAACAGCTGCAATTGTTATTTACACATTAAATACAGAGTGTCCCATTTTCAAAATTCATGAAACTCAACAAGAATCAGCAGTATATACCCTAACAATAATTAATAACAATAACAACAAGAAGTAAAAAACTATCCTTGTTTACGTTTGAATCGCAGCGAGCATACCGGTAGTCTACTTTCATAATCATATTGTCCCTCTCAGGACACGATGCAGGCGTTTCTCTCATTGAGTGCTGGTACCGGTCTCCGGTCTCTAAGCTATAGGTTTCGGACAACCCGCCCAAAATCTACTGACTTCACTAAAAGACAGTTTCCAGTTATATGATTGGGAGGGAAGTTTTAATACGGTATCTCCTACCATATTCCAGGTTTTTTACAAAATTTTATTTTTTGATCTGCAAAACACCCTGTCTTTGATGTCATGAAGCTGTTAGCTCTGTGTATGCTACATGTATCTTTTTATTTAAGAAAAACATTTTTAAAAAATCCTAGATTAGCAGTTTATTTGGCATATAACAATCAAAGAGCTCCGTGGTAATTAACAAACACAATTTTAAACCTTTCTCAGTGTGGAGACTTCTTCTAATCATGTCCTGTGTGTTTCAGTACAATTGCATTGGTAGTACCATTTTTGCCACAGAACTATTTCTCTATTGGCATTTGCATTTGTATGATGCTTTGCACTGCCATGCCTATTCATACATGTACCTTGTCCATTGATGTGGGTCAAATTTTGATGTATTATTCAGCATGTGCGTGATTTGTATATATGAAACGATTCGGATGAATGGATGCTTGAAGAATTGTGGTATTCATCAAAATGAAGGTCAACATAATTCTTCAAAAAATAGATTGACAAAGCAAAATCATGCTTTTGTGAGATTTTTATCAGCAGAGAAAAATAAATGCTTTTGTATGATATCAGTTGGTATACAGAACAATTGCACAACCTTGGTGTAGCACGTATGCTACATAGGCCGTCTACTGCTTCCATGAGAGTGACTCTATACATATGATGCAAGTTTGATATATTTGGTGTTCTCTGGCTTTACGCTTGTAACTGTTTTCGGTAGTGCATCCATTTGCCCCTTTCCTCTTAATGCTGGCACCAAAATGTGACTTTAAATGGGTTTATACTTTATAATGACTTTGCACATTTCAGATGAGATTTTGGACAGGTCTTCTAAATCTGAAGCCTGGTACCTAAAGACCCTTATACATCCTATGTTATTATGAACATCACAATTCAGTCAGCTCAATCAGATATATGCTGTGCGCAGGGACGTTTCTCTCTTCTCTGAGATAATGTATGATTCTATAAGGGCAAGCAGAAGCTTCCATTTGCTAGCACAAAGGAGGGTGCAACAGACTGCTTTTCCATCCATTATTTGCATGTTGTGAATGTAAAGAATGCAGTCATAGTAATATGTTCTATGTATACCACCCTTAATAATAGTTCCTGTAGTGCATGATTTTTCTTGTAGTAATATATTTGATGATATATTCACATGTAAAGCGCATAGAGATGTCACTATACATATAATGCGCTATATAAGCAGAATTTATTATTATTATTATTATTATTATGTTTCTTGAAATGATGTCATGCTGCGGTCAACTATGTAAGTCCAATGTAACACATAGACACCAACTTGACCCCTACTCCTTCCTCCTTTTCAAATGTACGACTAGCACCACTTCAGCTAGGTTGAACAAAACCTCTCGCTCCCCAAACATTTCCATTCATGTTTATAGACATCGCGTGTGTCTTAGCCTATTTTCCAGGCTGTTGGCCATTTATTTTCCAAATGTTTTAAATGCTAGGTCTGGCTGCAGTAGATTACTCATTCTAGAGTTCTCCGCCAGCTTGCTAGACTGAGAAAAACAAAGAGGAGAAAGGAAGTTTTATCCGTCTTCTGAGTACTAGACCTAGCCTAGGTTCAATGCAGTGAGGTGCATGGACACAACCCAGTCTGGGAAACTGAGATACAGCGTCTAGTATAGCCTAGTTACTAGGCTGTGAGGTGCATTTACACAACCCAGTCTGTTAACAACTATGTCTGGTAAGACAGACTATGCCCCAATCCAATCCTTTAGAGGGAAGAAGCCAGAGGAGCTATGATGTCATTAGGGCCTTGTCTGAGTTACCAGACATAGTTGTGAACAGACTGGGTTGTGTAAATGCACCTCACAGCCTAGTAACTAGGCTATACTAGACGCTGTATCTCAGTTTCTCAGTTCTCCAAAACCTTGGAAGCCAGGTTATGTGTCTGTCTGTCTGTATGTGTGTTTATGTGTTAGAGAGAGAGAGAGAGAGAGAGAGGGAGGGGAGAGAGAGAGTGGGGAGAGAGAGAGGGGGGGAGAAGGAGAGAGACAGAGAGAGGGAGGGGAGAGAGAAGGAGAGAGGGGGGGGGGGGGGAGGGCGAGTGAATGTGTGTATGTGTGCGTGCACTTACCTTCCTGTTGATCCAATCTCTCTGTTTTTGTCCCTGTCTGTTCCCAGTTTCACCAGGAAATTACCTTGGTGGTCTGGTAAAACATGAACCTCATCCACTCTCACTTTCCCACTACTAAGTCTTCCACTTCCTGTTCATGTTTTCCTCCCTACAGAAAAGTTTAAACCGAAACTCTATACAGAAACTGTGTATAAAGAATCATAGCAAACAGAGCGTCCCTACACACACAAATCAATATGGAAACTTGACAAAAATCAACATACAGCGAACAGGGCGTCTACACTAACGAAATCTATACCGAAATTCTATAAAGAAATGTATAGGTGCGCAGAATGCTACTGCGCATTTTGTTGTTATGTACGCTGTCTGCCTGTCTTCAGTCCTTTTGTGTGAGCGGGTCACGCGTAGCTCCGTCCGGTTATATGACGTATCGTCTGTTAGGGCCCACACGCACCGTGAACGATGATTTGTTACAACCGTTGTAGTTCAAAACGATGCCGAGACCCTATTTTCTTTACAATGTTTCATTATTCGATATATCGTAAGTCAGCGTCCATACACAGATTTCCATCATATAGCTATACCGTTTCGGGATGATGAATTTTTGGGTGTGGACACGGGATTTTATACCAAACTACATGGACACCCTGACAGGAAAACTCGTTGTGTCAGTAGAGCTTATCAAATCTGTGGAGCCTCAATATCAACTTCATTTGCATAAAATCACAGACAAAAGGGCCGTTTCTACTGGCAGCAAACATGTCACAATGCTGGTGTAAATGATTGCCCACAAAATATCGCAATTTTGCATGTGACTTAATGACTCATGTGGCCTGCACGTGTTCACATAGCCTAGGGGACAAGTGGTGCTTGTGCACAACTGTTGCTGGCAGCCAAACTTGACTGCTTCTTAGGCCGGTATAAGGTGTAGGTTAAAAAAAATTACTAGTGACTTTTTGTATTATTGTAAATGAGCCTCTAATAAAGATGCCCTCTTTAAAGAAATAGACAAAAAGAGAGAATGGAGGATAGGAAAACTAAATAAGGATGGCATGAAAGTCCACAAACTGTCAGCTTTTCTCAAAAATTACATTTTCTCCAGGTGTCATATTTTATTTCGCGGAACGCACTTAACTATATTCACATTGATGTATTTGGGTTACGGCACTTAGTTCCCGCTCTGACCGCATATGTGATGCAATTACCCCAAGATTAGTGAGAGTACATCAGGGGGAATTAATGGCAAGCGGGCACACCATGCGAAATAATCATAATTTTGCTTCTTAGTTGTTGTGTTTTTTAGTTTGGATAACTTTTTAAGAATTTTTCCAACAAAAGTTTTCAGTTCAAACTTGATTAATACTCTCCCTTCGCTTAGAGTTTTGTTACATGAAGTGTGAACGCACCTGTGTAAACTCGCCTCAAGAACTCCATTGCAGTGCATGCAGTTTCTGCCATTGTGGAGCATGTACTGTATACGCCATATATTTCGCGGGGTCTTTATCTTTGAGAATTTTGCGAGTCAGGTGCTATTCGCGAATTTTAATAACACACGAAAATATAAATATGACATGCACGAGGACATGTACTATACTAGTACTGTACAATTGCGAATTTAACCATTCGCGAAATTGTCGAAGTCCTGATTCGCGAAAAATGAGACTCGCAAAATATGACCAAATTTCTTGAGTGTGACCAGGGAGGTGTTTTTTTTCACAAAGTGGAAGTAAACTAATTTGTACGTAGTGTGACCACGATAACTGTGACATATTACTTTCCCATTGGTCTCCAAAAGTATTGTGAAACTACCATTTTCCATGGAAAATATTTGGTTGTTATATAACGGCAGCCTCTTTTGCTTTCTGTTCACCAGAAGCTAGGCTGGCTTTTAGGCTTTTGGACATTTCTATCAAAGCCAAAATGTCAGAAAGCATCTAGGATTCATGAGTCTAGTCATTTTCCATACTCCCTGTTGCTCAGACTGTCTCAAAAAAACAACAACTAGGGAATGATTAGTCTACTGCACTCAGACCCGGGTCTTTATGAGCTTTGATTAGAAATAACCAAAGTGCCTGGGGACCAGGCTACACAGAAGCATGATTGGACAGGATGATGAGTGGTAATATCAATTGAAACCATTGTCTGTGGTCTGTAGAAGCAATTCTTCATCTTAAAGGGGGCAGTCCCTCTTCACATGTTCATAGCATGGCACTTTCTTGCATTTTGATTTTTTGTTTTCATAGGCATTTATAAGCCTGAAGATTGCTTAAAGACAGCCCGTCCCTTTTTCAGATCACCACAAAACCATCGAAACATTGGCAAAACATATAGAGAAGTGTTAGCAAGCTGTAGAATTCATAATTTGAAACTGATACGTAGTGTAAATTCAAATAATGCACATAAACTACGTCTGATTAATAGTCTTTACCTCAGGCTCTTTGTGTTGAAATATCTGCTTTATTGATTAATCTGTTTATTAAATTATAAAACACATTATGAAAAAAATTGTTCTATAGAACGAATCATCTCCAAAGTTTGGTAATTACTCATAAAATTAGGATTTCACACATGCATAATAACCACATAGATACTGCAACAAAGACTAATACTTTTTTCGTAGTAGGAAAAAAGTCGGTTTGAAATTTAACGGCTGAAATTTTTACATATACAGAAAGCTTCAAAATGCTATATTCTTAGAAATGGTCTTGAATCACACTTTCTTCAATTTATGATCGTGATAGACAATTTCAAATTTTAAGCTTGCAAAAGGGACGGACAATCTTAAATAAAACACCATAACTTCAATGCCAAACATGAGGTCATTTACAAATAAGCAGCTGTGATATATTAGTTGTAATCTTTCTTTTAATTGCTTTTTTTTTTAATTAAAGCCAAATATGGTGATGTGGTAATGGGTGAGTTAACCCTTACATTACCAGGCCCTGAAATCCCCATTGGCTAACTGAACATCTTGATGCCAATTGTAATGAGAGAGTTCAAATCAAATAAGTCTATCGACTTTCATTGAAGTACATGCATCTCTGAATGTGATTCATGAAGAAAGCTGCCTCTTTACCAGTAGGGTGTTTATAATAGCTGAGAGGTAGAGATATTCTGATATTTATTTTTAGTTTGTTGCCCTTTCGTAAGGTAGCTCAATGCCATTCATTGACGTAGTCAGTGTCTTGTGAAATATTGATGGGGAGTAAATACTGCATGAAAAGCCTCATTGAGGGGGCATGAAAAAGCAAGGTTAATGTAATTGTTGAATCATTATGGATGTGTGGGACTATGCGTAAGCATAAAAACAAGCGCGGTGCCACCACATTGGGATATGATTGACAGTCGACCATGGTAGCATCCTGATCAATACTAAACGTGCTAGGTGTCGTCATATCTCACCAGATCACACAATTGTGGAAGAAATGGATGAATGGACAGAGTACTGTGAGAGAAAATGTGGGAGGGTTTTGCTGAGCTCGTTTTGATTGATGAGTGTTCAAGATTGAGGCGAACGATAGACACTCTGGGGCATGTTACACCTAGGTTTTCACTTATTGTAACTTACCATCAATGATAACTACCATGGCAACAGCCAATGAGCTCTCATTATTGCGCCTGTTGCCATGGTAGTTACCATTGATGTAGGTGACAATAATTGGAAAACTATATGCAACAGGGGTCTGGTTTGGAAAGGGTGGGGCAAGTACACAGATGATTGGCATAGTGATTGGACGATGGTGAACAAATTGCTGGGATTGATGTCCAGGTGCGTCTATCTTTACAGGTTGTTGACCTCAGATTGAATCAATGCCACGAGTGGGAGTTTCGCTAAACAATATGTTATTCGCTGCTCAAGAACTGAAGACAAATGGAATATCTTGTCCCAGATGTGCATCATCTTTCTAATATCCCTTTTTGAATTAGCTAGGTCTCCCTGGGAACCATAGCTGAACCAATGGCAAAGGAAGCCATAAACACCAATCTGTTTTTCTACCTTCCCTTTTCAAGCTGAATACGTGAAAACATGGTGAAAGCCTAGCTGAGCGTGAGTTGTATTTTCCTCTGCAGGAAGTGAAGTTTGCGCCCTTGTGTACGTGCAGTTGACTAGTGCGTACACATGATGAACAAGCTCACGTGCGGGAAGATAGAGGAACTTTGATCCTTCCCAATTGAGTTACCTTTCAGAACATTGGTTCCCCAATGGTTCATCAGCAATTGCTTTCATACCCTCCATAAAGGGAGTATCAAAGGCTGTTAGTAAAGAATGGAATACATAAACTTTTTTCATAATGATACAATTTCACAAACATTCATAAATCATAATACTGCAATGTTACTTATTTTCTTGTGAGCAACAAAAACAATACTTGTATACACTGAAAATGCTATAATATTGCAGTATTTGCATTGGTTGTCCATGAATTAGCAACATGGAGTGCACACTATATGTTCAATAATCATTAGAGCGTCATGTATAAACGCTGATGCGGGCTTCTTTGTGTGGAGAAATATGCATTATGGGCATTCATTCCTACAGAATGTGTGTTGTTTTAACAGAATATGGAGGTCACTTCTTTTATTGCGTTCTACTTTCTGTTATGGTATATTTCATGATACCATTAACTCAAACATGAGGGCATGTTTGACGACGTTCAACTTTCTATGAGGTTACATTTTATGGGGAAGTTTTTCAAAAAAAAACTTGTGATAATGCTCAAATGAAAGACGATAGTTTCAGGCTCACATCTCATGTATCTGATTTGATCTCTTGAATATCTCATATCCTCTGTCGCTGAACCCTTTCTCTTCCTTTCTCTATAATACATTGTTTACATTAGCCTAAGTTCAAGGCTATCTGCTGCTTTGAAATTTGTTTTATTGCAGTCATTCCCTCATTCACATAGGGTTAAAGAAATGAAGATATGAACGGTGCATTTTCTTGAAGTGTTAATACAATTTTCCTCTTTGAACATCAGCACTATTACTATGCTCGCATCTTAAGTTATATATATATAGAGAGAGAGAGAGAGAGAGAGAGAGAGAGTGAGAATTAAAGAGAGAGATAATGACAAAGAGAAAAAGAGAGAGAGAGAGAGAGAGAGAGAGAGAGAGAGAGAGAGAGAGAGAGATAAGTGAGAGGGGAGGAGGAGAAAATAACCGAGAAAAAAGGAGGAAGGTCAAGTTGGGGACATTGAGGGAGAGAAGGCTGAAAATGCAATCAGCATGTTTGACATTGAACATTACTCCATCTACACCTCCAAATGGCACAAGGATTCATGCTGCATGAATTACCATATGTTAAAATGTAATTGTTTCTCTGTCTCTCCGACCCTGTCTCTCTCGTCCTCTCTCTCTCCTCTTTGGCAAATGACCTAACATCTTTCCATCAATGCTTTTATTCCTTCAAAAATAAAAAAGTTTAATACCATTTCCATGTATTCGTGATGTGATATGTGCAAATCTGCCCGAATCTGCTAATTGGTAGCATTCAACTTCTCCAAACCTGCCAAGCAGGTTGCTATGGTAACTGATGATGCAATTGGACAGTGGGAGAACTGCATGGGAGCAAGGTGCAAGTGATGATACAGTGCAGTGATGGGAGGAACACACAGTGGATTGTGAGGGGGAAATGGTAACATTGAGGATTGGCGCTTGAAGTCATGATTTATATCACGATTTCTAAAACAGAATATCTGTGATTTCAATTGAGTTCATAGCCTAATCCGTTATGAAAAGAAAGTATCCTGGTTAGTAAGTGATGTATGTTTCACAGATTTGAGATGTTTCAACTCTGATTTAATTAATTTCCTCCCAATACATTACAGGATTTCTACATTGCAGATTGGTCTAAGATCCAAACAGATTGAAACCAGCTAACCAATGCAAAGCCTTTTTAGTCCACTCCAGAAAAGGATTAGATCCTGTTTAGCTACAGATATGGTTTTCATGTGAATGCAGCCATCTCATGTATGTATGCCAGCATTCTGGCAAACCATCGCAAAGCCTGCAAACCTGTTAACATCAGGAGTTTTATGTCCGTTTCAGGATAGGATCAGATCGTATTCAGCTAGAGATGTGGCTGCCGTCTGAAAGGGGGCGTCTCATGTATATCAGCATTCTGGCGAACTCTTTCACATGAGGAGTTTTAGCCCACTTCAGACAGAATAGGATCAGATCTTCTTCAGCAATAGATACAGCTTCCGTGAAAATGGGGGCTGTCTCATGTCTGTATGTCAGCATTCTGGCATACATTTATGTAATTGGGACAAAGTGCCCTGCTCGCAATCCTACTTAAAAGTGCAAGTGTCACTGCCTGGCTTTCTGTCCCCCCCCCCCCCCCCCTCCTCTCTGGCTGGGTCAAGCCCCTTGAATAAAAAAGAAAGCAAAACAACAACCACAGCAGCAATTTTCTGCTCATTGGCGGAGTAGAGATCTGCATTTCCTGTGGCGGTAATGCTGAATATATGCTGACGGATCATTCATGTGTAAAATATAACAGGCACATGCCTGACGAGAGATTGAATTAAATGCTGAAAATTCTGTTGTCCGCTTGTTCCCAGCGTTGAAATTCGCTTGATTCTGGCTGTCAGCTCACGGCTAAGGCTTGGTTGCTCCCAGACTCAATGTAATTATAATTATTTTATGAAAATTTTGCACGGGGGGGGGGGGGGGGGGGTCTGCAGTCGCCTGCACCTAAGAAGAATAAAAAGAGACAATTGTGAATCAAGCACACTCATGACACAGTTTCTGTGGCTTTTGATGAGTTATGTGAGAGGTAAAATGGGTCAGAGTTGTCATCACTTATTTGTGCTGCTAAGAGATAGATAGCAGGAAGGAGAAAGCTGTTGTATGAGAGAGAATTAATGTGAATTATAGCCCTCGGTACGATGAGCATGCTACCATGTGCAAGTGAGAGTGAGATTAGTATCACAGAGGGAGAGGGAGAGGAGACAGACGCTAAGCAACAAAAATCCCGTTCATATACACTGCCGATTTTGCCGATGCATTTCCAGTTTTCCCGGGAAATTTAGTATAAATTCACATGAAGAGGGAGCCTGGGGCATGTTATCAAACTCATCCTGCTAACCTTCTCAGAACCATGCACTGAAAGCCCCATACCAAAGACGACTTCATTCGTTGCCTATGGGGCTGAACAGATTGACTGGTATCATATTCATAAAGCACTGATATTAAAAAAGCACTGATGTTAAAAAGTGTTCAGAAAGTTTGTACACATACAAAATTTAGCCTTTGGCTACCATGCATAGCTTGTTTTTAATCAATGCACCTTGAATTGATTTCGATTGATTTTCCAAACATCCACATTTTTTAAACATTCTAAATGTTCCCTTGCTTCTTTACTAAACACATTTTTTTCATGTGTGCTGCATGAATGGTCCTCAAAGGTACTTGTACTTGGATTCATGCCCTTTGGTGCCTCACGCTTTCTCTCCCAAATAATTTCCAAGAATTTTAACAAGATTCTGCAACTGAACAAAGAATGAGGTCACTGTGTCACATTGACTTACTTTGTTCCTTTGATGCTTAACATCCTTTCCGACAGTTTTCGTACACAAGTGGCAGTGACAAAACATCCACTTTACGCCTATGAATTGGCATTGTGGAGCAAGTCTAAATGTGCTTGTTTTTTTTACGAGGGCTGCGAACCGAGTTTTATGCTTGTAATGAATATGATGTGACTCCCTGGCAGTCATTTTTCTCATCTCTCGCCGTCTTTCTCATCTTCCTAATCCATGCTGGTCGTAAATTTCATGACGACATGGTCTTCCTTTGTTCGTGTCATGTACGCAGCACGCAGTACATGGACTAATTGATTTGCTGTCTGTTCATCGCAGCGGCAGACATACGTGCCAGGAGCTGGCACACAGGGGCATGATGGGATGCCGTAAACCTGCTTACGACGAGGTGATCCACGGCTGATGTCTCCCAAACACAATCGAAACATTAGATATTCAACCATTGTCTGTAGTTCATGTTATAGCGATGGGAGAAAAAAAAAACATCGAGGATATAAATAGCATCATAAAGGAGGCTTTCTATCATTTTATGAGCTCAATGTTTGTTTCTTGATATTTGTTTTATGATATGCAACATGACACGTTTCATTCGTGCCGTCTCTCCTACGAAAGTTGCGGGGAGTAGTGTCGCATCAATCAATCCTACTTGATGATGGTCCATTTTCTAGTTTTATGAGCATGGCTGCGCTTGAAGCACTACCTAAAGTAACGGTTGTATCAATACTACGGATGCAGATGAATAATTGAGAGTGTGTAAAATGGCACTTACAACTAAAAGACAAACTTACTATGTTTCTCATGATTTTAATAGCTTTTTCTTCACCCCTGCATTTTGTGTCGTATTTAAGAGAGCCTCTTTAATGGTAACAAGGATGCGATGTGTACAAATGTCTCCTTTGCACAGCGCTGAGTGTGCTCTACTGTAATACTGACAGAGAATACAAACTTGGAACGGAACCTCGTGTGAAACCGACAACAAAAAAAAGTAATGCAGAGTTGGTAACTACAGTGTATACTTCATAAGTTTGCACAACACTTCTAAAACTTTGCCTGGGAGGAGTGTTGCAATGTTAACTTTGCACAGATTCCCGCTCATGAGTAATATATATGCGCGATATTCTTTTGAAATGTTGAGCTTCATGAGCTCTTTTATCTGTTAATAACTTCTCAAGATGCATTTTAAAGTAATGGTTGTGCATATATAATGTGGAGAAAAAAGCAATTTATGTTAACAAAATGAGTACAATTTCAAAAAGAAAAAATGAGAACCCCTCATTCCTGTTTCATACAACTGGGCCCTGTCGCATAAAACTTACCATTAATGGTAACTCTGCCTTCAATGGTAACTACCATGGTAACGGTGCTTAACAGCCAATCAAATCCTAGGTTTCCATAGAAGTTACCATTGATAGCAAAATTACCATCAATGGTAAGTTTTATGCAACAGGGCCCTGGTATGTCCTGGGCCCAGTATGTAAAGAGATAAATGGCAAGTCTAATCCCCTATCTATGATACACAAAGTTACGATTAATCGCAAACCAGTTGTGATTAACTGCAATTTGTTTTACATGTACGACAGGGCCTTAGTCATAGTTCAGGTTCATGGATGGTTTAATCCTCTTATCACTATGGGCTCATGTCACTGTGTTATGAGTGAATTGTCTGTTCATGCCTTGGTACCAAGATGGGTCTACCGGTACTGAGCCTGGTTC
Source organism: Arbacia lixula (assembly GCA_963669155.1). NCBI lineage: Eukaryota > Metazoa > Echinodermata > Echinoidea > Arbacioida > Arbaciidae > Arbacia > Arbacia lixula. The sequence continues at coordinate 16,398,341 of OZ022584.1, forward strand.
TTTCAACCTGTGCATTTATACAAGCATGAGCCGGGCCACTTCATACCAGCGTCATTGGGCTGGACGAAGCATGTTTACTTACAGACTCTGTCAATACTCATACCTACTGCACTTTGGGTATTGTGAAAATGACTCTCTATACAAAGGCAATATGCTATTTGGTGATCACAACTGTGTTGAATGTTCTCTATTCCTTGATGGATGAGTATTCACGCTAAGTGAATGGGAGCCCAACATTTTGTCTGGCTTTGCCCTTGATTGTGGGCGCCTGGCAGTGAACTCATTCATGTTAGTGGGTAGCCTTTCAGACTGTTAGATATTTATGATCCAAATTGAAAAATAGGGTCTGGTACTCTGAAGGTGTGTCTGCATTAGCCCTATCAAACGAAATAGCAAGCTAATTTGCTCATCCGAGAGGCTAGCCCGAAGTTGCAATCGCGTCTTCATTAGCTCGAAAGTCGGGATGCATAATATATCCCGATGTTCGCACATGCACAGTGTGTGACGGAAATAGGCCACGACCGCATGGCTTAGGTTGTGAGCTCACATCCACGCACGTATAGAAATCTAACGTAAATAATGCTTCAGAACGCGCTGATGCATGCTGGGATCGAGAAAGTTTTAGGATAATGGAGACGCTCGGCCATCTAGCCCAAGATTTTTTGCGAATTTTCTTGACAAAAGAGCTAGCTATTTCTCCTGATCTGGCTAATGATGATGCACCTTTTTGACTATTCAATGTATCATCCTGGTCTTCTCTCACTTCATTTGGGGAGCAGGAGATGAAATGAGAATGATTAGTCTCCTGCAACCAGACCCCTTTATTGAATAATTTGGTTAAGAAATAACCAAAAGCTTGGAAACCAGGCTACGTGTAAATGTAGTTGGAGTTTTTTTTGTTTTGTTTTTTGGGGGGGAAGTGGAATTGGGACGTAAGTTGAACGAACATATGTACATTTCCTTGTGAACCCTGTAATGACAACCACTAATGTCACTTTTGTTCTGCCTTGCTTTGTATAACATGAGTTTAAATTAAATATAAACAGTATTGTGACTGTTAATACTTAAATGCATTTGCCTTGCAATAAACTACACCTGTGGTTTTTTGTGTGTGTGGCTAGTTCTCTCTTTTGATTAACACGTTTGTTGTTAATGATAATGTAACTTACATCGGCCATTTTTTCGATAATTGCTACTTTATGGTTATATTTCATCACCAGCTTTCTCTCTGCGATTACCAGGGTGGTAGGTCACCAGGAGATATTTTAATGTGGCTCGAAAGAGCAGAACGCTGTTTTTTGTTGGGTATTTGTACGGACGCGCAGTGCACAACTACGGAATGCATGGCCCAACGAACGGGAAAACAATCAGAATGATGAGACTGGTACTGTTTTAATGGATTGTGCAGTAAATTAACGTGTGGCTCACAATCACTTTCTAGACTGCATGATTTCTACACTGGGGACTACCCTGGTGACTATAACCAAGGATGTATGAAACGAGCCGAAACTCCCACCAAGGAATCTGTTTGATCGGATGTTTATCGCTGTGAAGAGAAGTCTTAGCTGGGGTCTGTAGTTTACTATTAACGATGCAAGACTACGCAAGATACGTTGCCTATCAGGAAGGAAAATATCTCACAGTACCGGTTTGATATGTTTTAATGGGAAATGTTGCAGTAAAGTGTGAACTAGGTACTTTTCTGTTGTAACATATCATCATATTTTGAGCTGCCATGACTTATCAGAACAGTACTTCTCAATAAAATGATAGAATTTTTGTTAAGGTATGGGAGGTCAGTGTAGGTCCATGCTTTAAAAAGATAGTTATGGAAAGCAAATTCTAGGTCTTGTGTTTTGTTTAAGGCTCTCGATCAAAGTGCCATTAAGCTTTTAGAAGTATGTGACAAAGACAACCAGATCCTTATGCATCCTTGCTTTAATGCTGTGAGTAAAGTAGCGAAACCTGATTTTGTTACAGATGTATTTGGGGGATTTTATGACAATTGTCTGATCATGGACCTATCATGGATGGACTGCGCTCGGATTGACTTCCTTTGATCTATGAGGTCCGCCGCCTCATAAAAATCCAAGACATTCAGGTGTTTTAAACAACTAGCTGTATTTCTAATTAGGTAGTGCCTTCCTCTGAATAACAAAAGAAAATCTGTTTTGAGAAGTATGCCAACCGTTCAGCCTTCGCTGGGAGCTCGTTGCTGATCTTTTTACACACACTGTGAATTAGTTTTGGGGTAAGCGAAGGGAAACTTTGAAAAAATTATAGAAAGAATTTGGTCCGTAACTTTTTCGGACACCTCCGCACACGAAATTGAGGTTGTTTCCATGAAAGATGAAACACTCAATAAACGATTTACAAGATATTTTTAAGGAAATATGATTTGGAAATGTGTGATATGGAGGCATTTCTCTGGCATATTTTCTACAGTATTCTTATTTTATCACAAAAACGAAGCAACAATATAATCTGAAATTCACAGAATCGTATCTTTATAAGATGTAATACTACTGCACATGCACTTTAGTTCATGTAGTGGTTCTGAAATCTTCTGCGCATACAGAATATATATTCCTCAAAATGCATCCTACATTTTGTCATGCTTGTTTGGCGGCGGATCTCCCTCGATCAAAGAGCCAAACGCGTAAACTATTCCATTGTGACATCAATGCACACGACTGCTGTAGGAATAAATTACACTTCGTGCTGACTCCATTCCTTACACCTCTCTGGTCTGATTAACTGCTGGCTCACTGTTATGTCAGGCATAAGCTGCATGCCCATTGTTGGCACATGTTGCATAATACATGCATGGTCTTCACACAATTACAATAACAATTTACTGTCACCAAATCAGCTTGTTCTCAGGTACATAATAAAGTGCATATTATAGTGCAGAACCAAGTTCAATGTGCAAGTTGCACGCCTGTTGTTGGGGCACTCTGCATAATGCATGCATGGTCTTCGCACGACACAGCTCATGTGTCGTGTTCATTGGCTCATGCCAATTTCATTTGAGCAGAATATCAGAGTGACCTTTTGTTATGCACTTAAATATGTACATCATATACCTGCGAACAAGTGAATTTGAGGACTATGAATTTTTATTGTAATTGTTAGGTATAGTCAGAACATTGTCTCTGAGACATATCTTCCTTTGAAAAGCAAGTGCTAAAAGGTATGACCTTCCTGTCTTTCTGGGGCAAGTAGTGGGTGGTGAACATTTCATTTTGTAGCAAATTTTTTTCAACATGTGTGGCATATATTAGCTCAATTCCCAGCAGTGGAGCATTATTGTAAACACTTGTCGTTATACACCGTCTTAACAGACAGACCAGGATGTTCTCTGGAGAAGGGGGAAAAAAATCCTTGTTTGGCATTCAAAACATGGGGTAATGTTTTGGACATTGTCTAAACAGCCACTGCTCGAGGATCTTCTCCGGGTACGATATTTTAACAACCTCGGCCGTTACGGACAACGCGGGTAATAAGTACCGCTGGCCGGCCAACGTACTGTTCTCAATCTTTTCTGGTGAATTACCCTGTGAGCGTCTTCACAGAAAGCGTACCTGGGTGTTCTCTGGAGGTTACCCCAGTCTTGCCCTGGGTCCCGACCAGAATTCTCCAGAGGTTCTCTGGAGGTTGTCCTGTGTGGAGCGTCTACAGTGGGTAACTGGTTCACCAGAGGTTCTGCGGGAGCTACCCTGCAATTTTTTCGCTATTAAGACGGGATATTAGACTCACGAAGAGTTCCATGGATTGGAACAAAGTTTTCTATGTTCCTCTCTAACGCAATGCACACAAAAACATCTATTGTGACATTGGCCTGCACATGATTTTGATCCCTGTGGGTTAGGCGGACAAAGAATTATATCAAGCAGAACAAAGTACAGAATCTGTATGTTCTATCACATTATTTCCCACATAAAACTTGTTGTGACCATTTCCGGCTTCGGAACATTATAGGGGAACATCTGGGTTTGGTTGCACTTATGCACTCCCAGAATCTGTGCCTTTAGAAGAATGTATTTCGTGTGTGTATTAAAAAAAAAATTGTTTTGGATGGAAACACAGTCTCATCACATGTGCCATTGCGCTGCTCATTTTTGGCAGTTCGTCCATGTGGCAAAAAGCCCACACAGCAAAGGCCGTGCGCATTCTGTTCAACGCTTAGTGACGTCAGTCATGTGGCGCATGTAGTATGTGCAACATATTGTGAGGTCATAGTTCAGTGGTTCCGAACACAGATCTATTATGCATTTCAGAAACACACAGTGCACACATTCTGTTCATCGGTTAGTGACGTCAGTCATGTGGCGCATGTATGATGTTCAACGTATTGTGATGTCATGCTATAGTGTTTCAGAACACAGATCTATTATGCATTTCAGAAACACATGCACGCATTCTGTTCGACGCTTAGTGACGTCAGTCATGTGGCGCATGTAGTATGTGCACCGCATTGGACTCCCCAAGCAGAACGAAGTCAAGAATCCTGTATGTTCTTCTATTGTGTTTTTCTTTTGTGATGTGTTCCTAGATTGTGGAACATGCGTTATTCCTTAAATGTATTTGATGCGAAATAGAGTGTGACATGGAACAGTGTGCTCTCCGATAAGGTCCAATGAGTTGATAATCGCAGCGTTAAAGGCTAAGCCCAGACTTGATTGAGCCGATTAATGAAACGTAACTTGTGTAGGACATGGCAAAGAGCCATATTCATGAAACATTACCAAGCCTAGCAAAGTGCATTCGGCTTCATGCAACTAGCTAGGCTAGATAGGTTTCATGAATATGGCTCCAGGGCCATTCCAGTGCTTAAATTATATTATTCATAACTCTATTCTTAACATTGAAAGCGACATTTGGAGAGAGAGAGGGGGTGGGAGAGAGAGGGGGTGGGAGAGAGAGGGGGGGGGGGTGGGAGGGAGAGGGGGTGGGAGGGAGAGGGGGTGGGAGGGAGAGAGAGAGGGGGAAATAGGAGAGGCAGAGGGATAGAGGGAATGGAGGAGGGAAGAAGGGAGGAAGGGGGAGTAATAGATATAAAGAGAGGGAGGGGGAGATAAAGGGAGAACGAGGGAAAGAGAAAGTGTGAGAAAAATTAAAAGGGAGTAAGAGAGAGAGAGAGAAGAAGAGACAGGGATGGGGTAGAATGGAAAGGCAGAGGGAGGGGGAAAGTAAAGCATGACAGCACTCAATGGAAACAGGGAGAAACCACTGACAAGTGGAATGTCAAGAGAAAAGAGAAGAAAATTGATAAAGGAGTCATTTCTTAATGTGACCATAACCACTACCACTGCCCCTCCCCTGCAGTGAGCTGTATAAATGTAATGCTGTATACATTAGCAAATTTGGATTCCTTCTTTTCTCACACCTAGGTAGCATTCAGAATTTTATGAGGAATAATGCCTGCATACTCGCACAAAGCGAGAAAGAGTTTGCAGTTAAGTAGGAAAGTAATGGTAGGCCATGCTCACAACTCTTCACCTCCCCACCCCCCCCCCCCCCCCCTCCACACACACACACACACACACAAACCCAGTTTTTCACGGAATGTAGAACAGTAGAATAGGACATGGGATTATTGTGAGAGATCAGAGTCATGTTTGCCGATACAGCATCATGAACTCACATAATTGGGCCAATGCATGTAGGCGGGGCGTGACAGCCGTGCCTGATTGGACGAGTGATGTTGACAACCCGGGGCAATGAGTATTCATGTATTCATGACATTTTATGGAGCTCGCATGTTGCCGCCGGTCACCGGGGGACAGGGGGCGGTGTGCAACATGCAAAGAAGAAGTTCCCCGCTTCATGTTGTGTGAAGTTGTACTGTCGGTTAGCTGGAGGGAGGAGTAAAGGGTGATGTGAGGGTAAAGAATTATGGATAACTGAAAATTACAAGGGGCTCATAAAAAAAGAAGCTTTGAGGGTGTACAATGATAAAGTCATGAATGATGAATACTCTGTGCCTGGATGTGTGTATGTACGTGCATGCATGTGCTTTCGTATACGTGTTCATGAGTGTTAGGATTATTTGCATAAAGAAGAGATGCTTGAGGTTTGTGGGGAACATTTGGGTGATATCATTTCCGTGATGACAGTTGCTCACTCTGTAAAGCCATATCCTAGTCCAATGCCAGAGGTGCTGCTCTCAAGAACTTGTTTCAATGGACAACCAAAAGTAGGATCTGACTTCGTTGTAATGTAAGTACTCGGTCAGAGAAACAGTTTTGTTTGCATTAATTAACCCTCTCTGTACTAAGCCTGAGTCATATCGATTTTTTCAGAAACCGGTGTTCGATGGCTTTGCGCCGATCGAACATCGATGCATCGATACATGACGTCACCCAGCCACTGCCAAGAGCCAATTTATGAATGAAAATATAGTAAGCATACGCAGTGCAATCCTTCCATTTCCCCACATAAACAAGCATGCAATTCTCTATCACCTCGTACCAAAATTGACCTAGAATTTCACTTTCCTATATTTTATATGAATTATGATAGGTAACCTCGGAGAATCTATTTTCTCACCGATACTGCACATGTAAGCGAATTTCGATTACTTCTTGTTTTTCCGTCAAAATCTTACAAATTAGCGTCAATATGGCATCGTATACATGTATGTAGGTTGGAATCTGGAGAGTCTATTGCAACGGGCAGAAAGTCAATCAGCTTCCGGGTTGCGATTTTTTTTTTTCGTAACCCTAATGCGTCGAAAAATCGCTTCCGGGTTTCGGACAACGTGACTGGATATTGTATCACTGTACTGTTTTGGCGACCACATGGTTATGACGTGATCTACGCGATGCACCAATCAGTGGTCTCCGAATCGCTGTACGGAGACGCTCTATTAGTCTGTACGTCGGCAGCGTGTATGCAAATGAGCCTTACGCACGATTGCCACTGTATTTCCGGGTTTTCACAACACACGATGCTATCCGTTGTACAAAGTCTATGGACAATTGTTTGTTGTGGCGTTGCGCTGTATATAGTAGTGAACGAATCAAATCCAAGTAGTATGTAGTAGCTGCTTGATCATCGAGCGACCTGTTCATTCTCTTGATGCGTTACCTGCAAAACTCACAAAAGAGAGTAGAAACCAAGTAAGCAAATTAAAATTGTGAAAATATGAAGATAAATTGTGTATAACAGGACTATCAAACAAAAGATTTTGTGTTTTCTAGTCAATTTGGTAATTTCGTCGATGCATCGAATTCATCAAAACGAAATCGGAGTTCGACTTCTTCGATCGAACACCGGCTTAATAATCGATTCGACTCAGGCCTACTCTGTACTCACTTTTTTGTAGTTTTGACCAAGAACCAGTATTAAGAGAAAAAATACAAGACCAAACAATCAAATGAAAAGCCAACTTGTGTAGTGACTGCCGGGATATTAAGTCAAAAATTGTTTGCCGACAACTCCTCAATTTCATTTAACAGTATTTTTATAACCAAGAAGGTGTACACTGAAATTGCCAGAATGAGCGTTTGCAATCATTTGTATCTTCAAACTGTCCCATTCATCAATATCACAATGGAATATTTGATGTAGTTTCTGTCTTAAACTCTCTCATTACCATTGGCATGATGATGTGTAGTAAGCCATTGGGATTTTCAAGGCCTGGTAATGTCAGGCTTGAATTTCATCATGATGGCCACCCAGTAACCAAGTCAATTTTGGAATTACATTTTGGAAGATGTACACATTATTTTGTGCAAGAGACAAGCTGAAGCACTTGGACAGCAGAAGATTTCTTTTTTGATACTATTCTATCCATTTTCCTGAATAATTTTTTTACATTTATTTGATAAATGACTGAATGATAAATATTGTATCAAACATTTACTAAATATTGTATTAAACTTTTAAGCATGTCGGAGAAATGCATCTATGTAGGGCATAGCTCAATATATTCTTAAGAAATATATTAAATGTTGTGTGATCATCTTATTCCATGTAAGTTTGGAAACGGCCTCAACTACATGTCCAAGGGCAACAGTAAAAATTAGTCATAAAATTCCTTCTACTTTATTAAGGGATGTAGCTCAGTGAATGTATATTAAAAGGTGTTACGACCTCCCATCCAAAAGCTGAAAGGTTGATCATCATGTGGTTTACAGATCTTTCTTTTATAGTCGACGGGAAGGCTCTGTCTAATTAAAATGTAAGGATGGTATGTAACACCCATTCACATTTAAAAATATTTTTTCAAAGATCTAAAAAAAAAAAAACGATCACCGTTCACACTTGTCCAAAAATCTGTCATGTAAACTGCCAACAAGAAGTGTGAATGCGACCCATGTTGGCTAGGCCAGTCACACACGTGTGGCATGCATGAGCCTCGTGCAAAGATTTGCTGATTTTTTTATTCCAGTGTGAAAGGCCCTATCATTAAAAATTATGATTATTCATTCCTTTCTCATTTTTATGAGGCAGTAATCATATTGAGATGAAAGGAAATTGAAATGAGTATGTGCTGTAACAATTTACGATGCTGGTAGCACCCTCGCCCTTAATCATTATTAGTTTTCAAGCATTTCAGCAATTTGTAAAGTATAATTGCAAAGTATGTGTATTTTTTTTCTGGCTACCATTTGGATTATAATCATAAGATGTTATTTAAAGAGGCAGGTTTCACATATATTGTTTTCTTCTTCCAGTGACCTGTTCCTGGAATATAGGGCATGTTGAATCCTGAAAAAACTTGAACATAGAGAAAAGCCCCTGAAAAATTGCATTTTAATTTAAGCCATGAATTATCATTTATATGCCATCATGCTGTTTGGCATTCTTGTCGCCTACCACTCGTAACTTTTTTATGGTATACCCAAATGCCTTGTTAAAAAAAGAAGAAGCAAATTACAGCTCCATATGTGCAATTGCATATATAGACCTTCACAGTTAATTAAATGCATGATGATTATGCTTTGAAATAAATGCAGTTGCCAATCTGTCTGCATGCTTTATCCAAATGTAATTGAAATGTTGTATGGAGTGAACTGGTATTCCTTGATCTGTGGTATATAAAAGGAAATGCTGTTTCAGAACTTCTCTCGGAATGTAGGAACTGAAACATTACTTGCAATTGGTTTGTGTGGACTGTTCATTTTTTGAGTGTACAGTTTGCTGGTTGTCTAAATAAATGGTCTTGTACCCACAGACCCTTTCACTGGCAATATTATTTGGGACATCACAATATGACTGACTAATCACATTAATCCTGTTTGCAGGGACATTACTTGTTCAGTTTGTTTAGTTTGTTTTGTTTGTTTGTTCAGTTTGTTAAAAATATGGTAATTCTCAATATCACAACCATAAAATACCATCGCGTGTGGCGTTCTAATACTTTCTGGATTGTTGACATGTAAAGTGGTGAACTGGATGGACACTTCCTGTTTATATGAGTAGGTCAGCGCAAACGATCACACTACCATCGACACTGGCCTGGTCATTCACTTTCCCACAGAAATTCATCTTATATTTGTTATTATGATGTAAGATGGAGAGTTTGTTTGAGGTGTTTCAGAAGATGACTGTAGGAGAAGTAGGAACTTTCTTGACTAACAGAGAGGTTCCTTGCCACCCACGCAACACGCTTTGTGCTGGCTAAAACATGGAAAGTAGACAGATCAACAAATTTGGCTAAAAGACTGATAGTGCCGTGTAAAAGGATATTTTATAGTTATTTGCAATATTGAGAATTGGAAGGTATTATTGATAGTTTCAACTTTACGGTGAGCTTGAGAGACCTGAATATGCAGCAAGGTCAAAAATTAAATGTTGCAAAATTCTATTCTTCTTCAGTTTTGCACATGACATGAGTTTGAATGACGTTGATGCAGTGATGCGTGAACATTCATTGTCACTTTGACACTTCAAAACACATTGCATCGTTGCTTTCGCTGTTAAATTTTTTTTATTTTGCAACATTTCATTTGTGACTTAGCCCCATACCTGGGAATACTACACATTCCATGGTAGCACACTTATAGCAAATAGCACACCAATGTGAAGAGGAATAATCAAGCTTTCTAATGATACCCCAGTCACGTATGATGACGAAGCAACAAGCAGTATACTACTCCTCAAACTTCAGCTTAAAGTTTTTTGAGTTGTTCAATTGCTGTCTTGTAGTTCATTTAATGTTTTCCAGAATTGGAGTTTGTCTGTAAAATGGTTACACTACCATTCATATTAAGTATCAGCTCCTGGTGTGGGATAAGATCAAGAAACAAATGTGAATAATTTATGACTTGAAATACCTCAAAATAGAAGCAGTAACATAAACCGCAAAAAGGTCTTACGTCTTTAGTAGTTATTACCCTTTTGCTAATAATTTAACAGGTAGATCGTTTAATTTACATTTATGTACCGGTGATTAAACAATGTTTTTGAATGGTAAGTATAAATATATGACATGGATCCTGCTGGTACTTGATAAACTCATCGTTTTCAATTTTCTTTGATGCACTTTTGTTGGGTTATCAGTACTCAAATTCATGTGGTTTGCCAGTATTTCTGAAGTTTTTTTCTTCAGATTTTAGTAAGAAAAGAGAGACAATGGCTAAATTAACAACTCATGAATACACAGTTTACCTCATGCAGTTTCAGTTTAGATTGAATGACCATTGATGAATCTTTGAATGATGTGTACAATTAAAAAAAAATGATTTATCTTAGTTCCCACATTGCATAAGTATTAGCCTTAAGATCTTATTAGTAAGTTACTTTTCAATTAAGTTGTTTTTATCAGTAACAGAATCCTTCCGGAAATATTGAATGGGGAAATCTCAACTTAAAGGGATACTTCACCCTGAAGATAAGTTGGTGTCATTAAAAGAAGAAACATGTGCGAGGTGCTCTCCCATAAGACGTGTACAGAATAATTCCATTAATTGCTTCTTCTGTTTTTGACAACAGAGTGATTTTTTCATACAGGTATATGTGTGTATCAATGTATTTCCAATGATATATCAAATGCATAGGTAAAAGGACGCACACCTTTCTGAGAAAATGCACATTTTTTAGAGAAAAAAAATTGTACACAACATATGGGAGAGCACCTCACACGTGATGTCACAAAATCAAAACTTTAAAAGATCATAACATTCTTATCCTTTGACAGATTTTCATCAAACCTTCAATAATATGTTTCTTTCATGTGTCTCACTTTATTTGTGGAAAGAGGAAGGGGAATTGAGTGAGTGGGTAGTGTGAGTTCATGACATTTCTAGGGCACATGATATGCCCAGTAACTCTACAAGTGTAAAATGAATGTAAAAAAAGTGATTAAAAGTTATTGCTCACATTGAAGAAATAAGATATCTGCTTCTTGATAGTTGTGTTTTCTATCCATGTACATATATGTATGCACTATGATGCTAATCATGTGCACTCTGTGAGTTTCTTTCAGTGCGACACACATTTTGTGTTACTTGTATCTACAATCGCTTTTCGCTCTCCCCATGATTTCATGAGAGGTATTCATGCTTTTTAGATTGAAAAAGGGAACAATTATGTGACCATTTATGAATGTTTTCTTGTGATCTCCACTACACACGAGCTTGCAAATAACTTAATTTTAAAGGACGACATGTACATTTAGATGGTTCACTCGTTTTCTTTTCCAAGTCCATGATTGTGCGAGGCTCAACACGGGATATTGCAGGTTGTCGACAAAATACAGACAGCTTGTGATGAATGTGCCCCTACAATGGGGGAAAGGAGTGACTTCATGCCTTACATATCTCAAGGAATGTTTATCATCAGAAGTAGCATTTTTTGATGGATGATCTTCACACACAGTTCAAAAGATGGTTGTTTACATGTATGCAAATATTACCTTCATCTGACTTGGCCACGGATTTGGCCACAAGTTATGATGCAATCCTTCATCACTTTAATTTTGACTCTCACAGATATTTCATTGGAGAAATACCTATCCATGACTAATTTCTCTCTTGAATTTGCCTTCCTGCAGATCTCAGCCAGACAGTATTGTGTTTCAGAACTGGTCTATTAGCATGCTGTTAACTTCTAAGGTGAGTTACATCTTCACTACCAATACTTCATGTTAACCTGTTGCTCACTGGATTTTTTTCTGGCTTCGTAAACCCTCGTTTAGTCAGGATGTTAACATGTGCCACGGAAATACAGTAACCAAAGGGGTGTGGCTTAATCGAGCCCTACAAGGAATATGAAGTTTATTCATAGCCTACGGTATTCATTTTCCTTAGTTGTGGTGCTAAGTACCTGAGTGGAAAAAATCCAGCCGTCGTATTTTGGCCTAGGTAAAGATCGGGTTAAGACCATTTGAGTCTGAGTTCTTTATGTTTATCTTTAGAAGAGGAATGCCTTCATCAATTCGGATATCTTTTTTTGACATCCTTATAGATTTAAACCCCAAAAGAACTTGATGTTTTCAACACAAAAATACATTTTGCAAACTGAGACATATATGGAGGAAATTAAAGTTTGGTGATTAATTTGCATTTCCAAATCTGGTGTAGAAGAAGGAATGATAGAAGATTTGCAAGTAGTGGTTAATTTTTTTGATTGAGAGATTTAAGAATTATAGCATGAACTTTGCTTTGCTTTGCGGCAACATCGAAGAGGTATGAATAACATAAATCTCACTTTATAGCTTTTGAAATCTGGACATCAGATATTTTGTGATGGATACTGACTCAGTTTTTTTGCTCTATAACATAATTTTTCTAATATTTGATGGCCTTTTCTTTGTCAGTATTTTTACAAACCATCAAATCTGTACAATACATAGCACAGAGATTCAATGGTTTGTAAGAAAGCTGATAATATGTAAGCTTTATGATTACATAATTAAGAGGGTTTCAAATTTTCATTGCCTCTTTGGCTTTATGATGATAACATAATGATTACATAACAGAGTTTTAAATATTTGATTTCCACTTGGCATTCTGATTGCAACAGTTTGATTACACATAACAGTTTCAATTGACCTTTACTACAAAGGTCAATCAGGAAAAAGGCGCCTTACTACTCATTGCGATTTATCTCAGCAGATGTAAACACCATATTCTAGAATTGGCGTTTAGAATCAGCACTTAAACACTAGATTTTTAAAAATGTGAACATACCTTTGAGTAGATGTTGCATGTATTACAACATTCAGCTCACCCCCCACTCTAGATTTTACCTGTAGATGCGGCAACCAAAATTCAAGGACATACAAAATACGGATTTGCACTAATGTACAGGGAGCAGTCAGTCATGAGATAACAGGACAGATTTCTTTTTACATAAACCCCGTTCATATACACCGCCTATCCGCAAAAAAAGGCGCACCATTTGCAGCAATTTTGCCGATGCATTACTGATAGCTGCGTATATGAACGGGAATCACTCAAATAATGCGGTATTTGCCTCCTCCTTTTTTCCGCTTATTTTGCGACTATTTCGCGGATCGAGATGGAATAATAATGCCGCAATATAGCAGTAAGCGAATCTTATAAACTGCGTCCGCAAAATAGCCATCAATGTTGTGCCTTGTGCATCACGCTCTAGCACGTGGGTCGCTAATCGCACCACTCGTATGGCGATGTTACAACTTTTTGGGTGTATATGAATGGTGCTTTTGGCAGCTTGCTGGAAGTTTGGTTACCGACGTGCATCATCGGTAATATAGCGGTATTATCATGGTTATGGTATATGAACGGGGCTAGTGTCACCACAGCTATTACATGGGGGAAAGTAACCCTTAGGCCAAGCAATTGATTTACCAGGCATCAAAGTTAATGCTCTAGGCATTGTAATCCTAATGATTCAGACTGAAAGAAAAAACACAAAAAGTAGATAAGGATTGCTAGTTATTTTGTTTTTGCATATCTGTTTCATCCATCTATTCTTGCCCTGAGGAGATACAATGTTGTGATTAGGAATGCATTTTCTTTTATCAACTGTTTTCCAGATCACACCTTTTCAATGTTTTTGTGCTCTCCTGAGAGTACTATGTTAAAGGGAAATGGAACCATGATAATAAGTTGAATGTGGTACAAGTGACAATTCTGAGAAACATATTGGGGAAAAGTGTGAGAAAATCAGACATATGAAAAGGAGCACGATTTTACTAAGTGAGATTTCAGAGCAAGTGCTTTAAGGTTATTATTTTTCTTGCTAAATCTTGCTAAATCTGTATCACATTTTCTGCTGTCAATTAGTTCAACTTAATATTAGGATTGTGTTCCCCTTTAAGACCAAGGAAGTATGTAGTCAGAAGAAACTTGGTTCTCACCCCAATGTAACTCGATAGAAAGGGAACCAAGTTTCACTTCCTCAATGTATATTGTATCTAAAAACATTTTTGAAAAGAAATTGGGGGGGGGGGGGGCAGACAGTTGTGAAGTTAAGTTCATAAGAAGGTCACCCCAGGAGAAAAAAAAAACACAATGTGGAAACTTCACAGCTGAGGAATGAGAGCATATCTCTTTTGTCCCCTAAGCCCCGTTCATATACCAGAACCATGATAAATAGTAAATACAGCTATATTTCTGATGCACGTCGGTAAGCAAGTTTCCAGCAAACTTTTAAAAACACTGTTCATATACACCCAAAAAGATGTAATATTGCAGTGTTTTGGACAGCTGGATTCTCTCCAAACCGATGGTGACATGTTCTGCTCAGCCATACGAACGGTGCGGTTAGCGACCCACATGCCAGAGTGCGATGCACAAAGTGCAACATTTACGGCTATTTTGCGGATGCAGTTTATAAAATTTGTTTACCGCAATATTGTGCTATTATTACTAGGTCTCAATCCGCGAAATAGCCGCAAAATAAATGGAAAAAAGGAGGAAGCAAATACCGCATTATTTGAGTGATTCCTGTCCATATAAGCAGCTATCGGTAATGCATCGGCAAAATTGCCGCAGATGTTGCCCCTTTTTTGCGGATAGGCGGCGTTTATGAACGGGGTTCTATTCTCTGTCGCTATGGTCACTGTATTTTCATAGACACATATACCCCGAAGAGATCTTCACAGGGAAACTTCTCTGTGAGCGTGTTAGTTTGCTTGTAGAATTGTCTGATTATTTGTAAGAACTTCTGCACCAGATGGAATGATACTACATACGAATGGTATGTGGTCCAAATCTCCTGCCATAGTGATCAGCTTTGTGAAAAGGTCTTGCAGACTAATTGAAATAATGATTTTTTTCTTAAACATTTTCTTCTTAAACATCTGTGGAGCAACATTTTTTTCCACGGTGTTTGCATAGGGGTTTTCTTATCAGCTTTGTGAAAAGGTCTTGCAGACTAATTGAAATAATGATTTTTTTTCAGTTGCATGTACTAGTACATTTTCTCTTTCATTTGGGGGCAAAGTTATGTTTGCCCAATAGGTTTCTTTATGTCATCTGCTTGCTCTTTTTCATTTATGCTGATAACCTCGTTGTAGAGTCGCCATGGGAATAGACAAATATGATGAGTTGTCTTTTTCACTCTGCACAGATATATACCAAAATGAACAGATGGACTGATTTAATTTATAACGAAGAATACTTCATTTTAAGGCACTTTTCCAAGTAGGTTTTTAAAAATAAGGGTAGATGGGCCACGATGAAGTAAAATGTTTTGATCGACTTCAGAGACAGTATGAGGTACAAATTGTGAGGGGGAAAGGGGAGATTGTGTTGATTTTGTTGTCACCAATTTTGTGAGAGATGCGTTGATAAAGGTTACAAAATGTGATTTTTATCGTTCATGAATTATGGCGCTAGCAATGTGAGAGATGTAGAGATACAACAATGGTATTTTTTCCCCCTATTGATGGTGCATAACATGTTAGAGAGTACTTGTTCAACATTTATCTCTTGCTGGTAGTATTTATTTCTCATCTTCATTGTTTTCATAGAAAGAAAACATACGTCATTACAATTCAAGTGATTAAAGGGGATCTTTTTAGCGGGTGGCCTTCATGATCAAAAGGTGGGGATTTGTGGAAGAATGATGCGAGGATGAATTTCAAAGACTTTGTCGTATATTTATTCTTGTATCAGGTTTCATTACAGCATGTGGATTCTTTATAATATTTTTTGTATCAAAGTGATATAATTGATATTGATGTTGTCATGTTTATTAGTGCTTAAGATGATACTATTTGAACTTGTGTGATCTATTTATGGAATTTTATGAAGTAACATTATCTTCACAATGATTCTTTAATTTATATTGTGCTCAGAGTGATACCATTGTCTTTCATTGCCATTTTATTTGGTACAATGCATTCTTCTATGAAAGATCTTTCAGTAGGATAAAGAACAACCTTTGGATTTGCCCCCATCCCTCCTACCATTGGAATGGCAATATGAGCAACATGCCTTGAAATATAATTACTTTCATAATTGTGGAATGATCGGATATGCTTAAAATCGCCAAAGCAATCCCAAAATGTCACAGATACAGGTACTTTTACATGCACTTGTGGATCAATTCTAAATTTAACTGATGAGATGCAAATTGCATCCCAGGCCGTGCTAGTAGCACGCCAACTCCTACGTTTTGTTCAACACCAGTGCAGTAAGAATATTTGCATTTTAAAGACAGGGTAGCCATTTGAAAAATAACCATTTGTAGAAAAAACCAACAACAACAACAAAAACATGGAAAACGGAATATATATATAACAACTTTCCTCCTAAATACGAATTGGAAACTGACTTTGAGCAGAATTATTCTGATTGCTAGATTTTGAGTAGGTTTTGGACGGGTTGTCCAATACCTACATGTATAGCCGAGAGACCAGAGACCGCAAAAAAAGGTGCAACGTTTGTGGCAATTTTGCCGATGCATTACCGATGCTGTGTATATGAATGGGAATCACTCACATTATGGGGTTTGTGCTTCCTCCTTTTCTTCGCTTATTTTGCGTCTATTTCGCGGATCGAGACCTAGTAATAATACCGCAATATAGCGGTAAGCGAATGTTATAAACTGCGTCTGCAAAGTAGGCGTAAATGTTGCGCTCAGGAACATTTCACCATCGGTTTGGAGAGAGTCCAGCTGTCTAAAACACAGCAGCATCACCGCTTTTGGGGTGTATATGAACAGTGCTTTTGCGGCTTCCTGGAAACTTGCTTACCGATGTGCATCGGTAATAATAGCGATATATGGTGTATGAATGGGGCTAATGTCATTGTTGTGGGCTGTGCAGCTCTTTCATGTTGCGCATGGCCTTCATCTATTATCTAGCTGACACGCTCTGCTACCACTTGCCTTCTTCTCCCTAGAACTCGTCACATAATCTCATTAAGAGGTGCTCTGGTCATGTGACTGCAATGAGAGATGTCTCTGTACGTACCAGTCCGCGCCAGCGTCATTGTCATTGTCACCGCCGTTGCCATAGAGGAATTACAAAAAGAAAATCATTGGCTTACTCCTATGCTCCCCGCTCCCCCTCCCCGATAAATTGTTTTTATTGAGAGATCCGGTATTTATTGTAAATGCATTAAAATGTGTCTGTGTCACTCAAAATACATGTGTCATTGTCAATGGCTTAGTCTTTGGAGATTATCAGAAGAAATTTATCTCCTCCCCCTCAAAAAAAGAGAACATTTTAAATTCCTGTTTTCACAAAGTTTGTTCAACTTTGGGATGCAAAATAAAAATGTAGTCACAAAACCATTGATTTTTACTCATCACAGAATTACAACAGTTGGTGATTTCAGTTATTTGTTGTAATTATTTCATAGACAAACTCATTATGCCAAAGTGGTTCTGGGGACAAAATCAATAATTTTGAATCAATAATAATAATGTTTCATGTTGTTTTATTTGTCGTCCTATAAAGTTAGTCCAGGTTTAGTACACTGTTTGCGTTTAACATCTGTTCCGAGTCTGGGCCATGGATGTTACAGCTGTCGCGAGGAGGATTAATAAAAGCGCGGAAACATGTAAGACTGAGAACAGTGGTGCACATTCCATTTAAGGCTTATTCATAATCATGAGAAACATAGTCAAAATCCTTGTCAAGACAGCCTTATCATGACGACTGTAGCCTGGACTTCAGGCTGAAAGGCATTTTAATTCAAACTATAATTTTAGATAAACAGGTCTGGCAGTATTAGAATAATCATTCTTAATTCCATCTCCGGCTCAGCCCAAAGACGTAATGAGAAATGAGGAGAATGATGCAGTGCCTAGTCTAGAAGTACTAGACTCTGTTTGTCAGCTGGGATCAGAAATGGCCAATAGCATGGGAGAAAGGCTATGATGACTTTGCCGGTTGGTGGTTGGCCGCTGATGGTCTATGGGGGTCATGTGGAATGGGATTTCTGTGTCATTCCCCTCTGGTGGCCCCCCTACTAGAATGGGCCGAGGGAGAGGTCTTTATGGCGCATGTGAAATGGATTCCAAGAAATGGCGGACTCATTTGCGCTTTCGCTTCTAACCAACCACATTGCATTAGGGCTTTTTGAGGGAAGACATCTATCATGTGCATTAACATATGTGGTCAGTGTGGTTGGTGAACCATGGATCATGTGAGTTGCAAAAAATGTACATTTCTGTCTCCCTTCTTCGCTCTCTCTCTGCATCTCTCTTCTTCTTTTCCTCTCTCTCTCTTTCTCAACCTATCTCTCTCTGTATTTCTTTGTCCCTCTTTGTATTTCTATGTCTCTTTGTCATTTCCCTCTAAACGATCATGTGATTGACTTAATGTGTGTGATAACATGGACCATGTGCCTTCAATAATAAACATTCGCTCTTTCTCTCTCTCTCTCTCTCTCTCTCAGCCCATTATTCTCTCCGTGTCCTCAGTATTTCTCTGTCATTTCCCTCATAATGAGCATGTGATTGACTTTAATGTATGTGATAACATGGATCATGTGCCTTTCAATATTATACTTTCTCTCTCTTTCCATCTCTTCCTCTTTTCCTCTCTCCCCCTCTCTCCCCCTCTCTCCCCCTCTCTCTCTCCCCCTCTCTCTCCCCCTCCTCCTCTCTCCCCCTCTCTCTCTCCCCTTCTCTCTCCCCCTCCCCCTCTCTCCCCCTCTCTCCCCCTCTCTCCCCCTCTCTCCCCCTCTCTCCCCCTCTCTCCCCCTCTCTCCCCCTCTCTTTCCCTCTCTCCCCCTCTCAGCCCATATGGTTCTCTATCTCTCAACGTTTTTTATTTTACCTGTCTCCCACTTTTATTTTCCTAATGGTGGTCATGTGATTAAATGGATGTGTGTGTATTTTGGGGTTAGTGGTAGCATTCTTTAGTAGTGACTTTGGGTTCCACAGTACTCCTGCCTTTAAAAACGGAATGTAAATGTGATGGTCGGTCGTTGGCTCTGAGATGCTGAGATTCACTGAAAACTGTAATGGATAATGCTCATGACTTGGTTAGCCTGATGGTAGCGAAAGTTCCTTTCTTAGTCTTCTATGAACCAGAAAATACTGTGGTAGTAGATCATACTGAAGGAGGGTTGGGTAAGTAGAAAGAAACACTTTAATTATGTGGTTTCACCCTTTGGGTGCCATCGTATTGCTACTTTTGAGGAGTTGTGTGTATTAGGAGTGTACATATACTCCCCCTTTGCACACAATGAGTTAATTTGTAAGCCGTGTGTGACTTAAATCACAAGTAATCTACACAATTCCCATAGAGCAGCATTTTATATGGCACACAAATGGTTAATAGTCTGCCTCTGCCAGGTAGTACAGTGGCCTCTTATTTTCAAGCCTTGGTTTGAGCCTTGATTTTTAGCCCTCGTTATAGGCTGTGTAATCTGGTCTTGCTATTTCTTACCCATTCTCTACTCCATTTACTACTAGGTCAGAACACATGAGTGGTAAAGATCCTTTTCTTCTTTTCTTTTCCAGATAGGGCTGACAATGTGTCTGTTTAGTTTTGTTTTTGTTGAAGGTGTGGAAGACCAGCAGACAGCCAGACCCTATGCTTGACATTTCATGTTGTTTGGAAGTCAATGCCACAATGCCTGGTGCTTACTGCAGATAGTATATTTTCATTTATAGTGAATTAAATTCAACTAACCTGTGCCATTGCATTGCACATAGTACAGACTGACCCATATATCTATCTTGGGGTTACTGGGTCAAAGGTCAGAACTGTAAATTCTGTTCTACAGTAGCTTGTGGCTCAATTGGTCCTCCATTAAAGATTGTCCGTCCCTTTTGCAAGCTTAAAATTTGAAATCGTCTATCACGATCGTAAATTTAAGAAAGAGTGATTCAAGACCATTTCTAAGAATATAGCATGTTGAAGCTTTCTGTATATGTACAAAATTTCGGCCGTTAAATTTCAAACCGACTTTTTTTGTACTACGAAAAAAGTATTAGTCTTTGTTCCAGTATGTATGTGATTACTATGCGTGTGTGAAATCCTAATTTTATGAGTAACTACCAAACTTTGGAGATGATTCATTCCATAGAACAATTTTTTTCATAATGCGTTTTATAACTTAATAAACAGATTAATCAATAAAGCAGATATTTCAACACAAACTGCTAAGAGCCTGAGGTAAAGACTATTAATCAGACGTTGTTTACGTGCATTATTTGAATATTACACGACGTGTCAGTTTCAAATTGTGAATATAGAGCTTGCTAACACTTCTCTATATGTTTTTCCAATGTTTCGATGGTTTTGTGGTGATCTGAAAAAGGGACTGGCTGTCTTTAATCTTCATGAAACCCAGAGCAAGATTTTGCCCTAAAGGAAGAAAGTTTCCTCATAAAACAGTGTGGTCAGATGTCAAATTAAGGTCATGTAAAATTCAATATATCATCCAATAATTCTGCATTGCCATAGAAAGAGAAGATGTCTGCAGTTTTTGGTCGAAACTGATAGGTCAACTCAAAATACATGGTTCTACCACCATGGAAATACTATCGGACCAAATTAAGAACTGGTCCAGTAAGTTTGTCAATGGCGGTCTCATACGTTATGTCGTGCACAAAATGTACACTAACCTTCGGATGACCTATGAAATATCCATTCAAAACTTTACAGTTGATAAAATTTCCACTAACAGTTCCTGTACACAGATGAGGGTTCTCAAGTGGTCATATCTGCTACATACCATGGTATTTATTGACACAACGCCGTATTTTTGACCTGCTAGAGGGTTATCCTTCCTGTAGCGCTTATGTCTTGAGTAGCTGGCTAGACAGACGGACAGACAGACAGACAGACAGACAGACAGACAGACACGGTCTGAGGGGTGAGAGGAAGTTGGCTGCTTGAGGAATCTTGTCCTATTAGGCCCCGTCTTCATCAGCCCGAGGATAGCAGCCTAGCGCACCGATTCTGCCCCACAACATCATCGCAATGTACCACAGTTGGCCATTATTAACTGCGCAGTATATTCATAGAATTTAACTTCCTTGGGGGAGAGGGGATCGAAGATGTGATTTTGTTTTTTCTGTTCATAGAATTTAAAGTTTTTTGGAAGAGAAAAGGTCGATGGTGTGATCTTGGTTTTTCTGTTCATAGAATTTAAAGTTTTTTTGGAGAGAAAAGGTCAGTGATGTAATCTTGATTTGTGGCTACCCTCTGTAATCGTAAGATTGATTGATCAATCTATTAAAAAAAATAAGCAATGAAAAAGAGAAACGGAAGACTATGTGGGGCTCGAACTTGTATTTACTGCTTGGCAGGCAGCGACGTTATCCACTAGGCTACCTCTAGACTACTTCTACCAATTATGACACGAAACTTAGGAACCAACACCCAAAACTTCCATTCTCTTGCTTATTTGTATTCATGAATGCCCAGTAGGTCAGATTTGTATTCAAAGAATGGAATGTTTTTTGCAGAGATTCTAAAGAATATCAAGCTTTCTATCAATTGTTTTTCTCTTACTGTACACATGAGGCACTTCTGCTTGTCCATTATGAAGAAGTGCAATATGCGTCACCAGTTTAATTCAGATCAATGCAACCATCGTCTTTGAAGTACTAGATGCAAACTAGTTCAGCCAGATTCACATTTATTCAAGGCACTATAAAGCATGCTGGTATAACACGCCAAGATGTTGACACAAATTGCCGATAAAAAGTCATTAAGCTGTCAACCATTGAAGAGCGTTATTCCAATAGGCATTAAATCCATATTTTTTCCACATCCTACTTGTGAATAAAATGCACTGTGTCCCATTTTAAGATTCCAGATAAAAATGTTAAGGTACACAATGATGTTTCATTCTTAAAGATACTTGAAGTCATTCTTCACTTCAACATTTGTACCATCTAAAGTATTAATAGAGGCGTCACTGATATTGGACAGCAGTAAAATAAACAATTGTGATTTACATAAAATCACATGAAGAGGATTTAATCCCTTTTGAAATGAAACTTGTCAATAGTACATGATTTGTATACAATGATTATAAAGTGTAAAATGTAGGCAGGTCCAGTTTGTGGCAATTTATAAGATGAAGGTTATGTAATTGGATCATCCACAAAGCTCTTTTTATTTACACGGAAATCCTTCAGTGTAATAGTTTGTGGCTAATGAATTTTACTCCCTACATAAGTTGGTAGTATTCTTCTAAAAAATAGATACTTTGAATTGTATTAAATGGATGCACAATTCTGATTTTCCATTACCATGTAGTCCAATGTTTTTGTTCTTATCAAATCAACCATTGTTCATTGTGGAGTGGCTAAGAGTGGGATTCAGGAGTTTGATCATATTCACATTAAGTCGAGATGAAAGAAAGTGCTGTAGTTTTAATTTTTACACCAAGATATCAGAAAATGAATTGTGAAGTGGAATGAATAACAGAGTCCTTTCTTTTAAGTGAAAATTCTATTATCAATTTTATGTAATGTCATTTCTATGCAGACGTGGAACAAAACTTTTTCGCTTTAAAAGCGTATCGGACTTGGAAACATAATAGCTTTGCTCTTCTTAGCCAGAAGCGTCATAGATCTAGAGCTTCAACAGAAATCATTAAACAAAGCTACATATGGAAATGGAGTAACAGGTATTATTTGTAAACTCTCACAATTTATTTAGGGCGCTGAAGCGTGCGACATACTGCCCCTTATCATCAACACTGAAGGAAGGTCAAACTTTTTGTTTAATTTGAATACATAAGTCTGTGGTGACACGCGAAAATGATGACTGTAGCTGCAATAATTCCAGTTGCCTTTCCCAATTCTGTTGATGGCATGTGTTGTTTTCCTCTTCCTCTTCAACTTGCTGGTGTATTTAAGAGTGGAAGTACGCTTGTACGCACACAGGACGACAAGGCATGAGATGGCATTAGCCTATCTACAAGGCTGTGGGGTATTTCTAAATCAAACTATATGCAACAAAGGGGTCTCGCTGCAGTGTGACGAAATGAGGAACGAGAATGATGCAGAGGCTAATCTTAGGAGAACTACCTGTAGGCTCAGCTTTGAATAAAAGTGTCCAAGAGTCAGTAAATTAGGCTACCATGAGAGAACCGTGTACAGCGTCGAGCTTGTTTCAGGGCTTTAGCGACTTTGAGATTGGCGATGTCCACATGGTCGACTGCTACACTACAGCTCAAAGGAATTGGCATAGGGAAAGGGAAAGGGAAGGAGCCGCAGTTAAACCCGTGGTTTATTTTGTCCAGTTCATGAAACATGATGCTTTTTTATAGGCTAAAGCATTGTTTCATGCTGAACTGGACAAAATATACCATGGTTTAAAACTGCGGCTCCTTCCCTTTCTTCCCTTTCCCTTTCCCTATGCCAATTCCTTTGAGCTGGAGTGTATGTGACGACGTCTGGTAGCGACGTACTAGACCATTCGCCACCATAAGAACCTTTTTTTTTATTTTAGTCGACGTACGCTTACTGATGAGTGATGAGAAGATTTGAAAAAACAGACAAGTAATAATAAAGTTCAGACTTTGTGAATGCTCACGATGGTTAAAGCTGTTATATCAGGTGAGGGAAATGTAGAATCAACAATAATCAATATTTTATTTAGGGTGAAGTATCCTTTAAAGTTTTTGTTAGCCCTGTTTTTCTGTTAGTGATTGGGTCTGTGTAAGCATACTAATTGTGTCCATTGACAGTATTCTTTGACTATTCAATGTTACAACTCATAATGATAAGGCTCTTGAGTCGCTTCTAGCCTTTGGTCTGGGCTTTGGAGTATGTGCATATATACTTACCATAAGCACTGCTATCACAACTAAGTCTGGATAGACACAGACTAAGCATTAAATTATCCTCGCTTTTGGCAGAGACAAATTCTCCATGTAAGCGACCAGACTTAGCTGTAGTCGCAGCAGTACACCAGAAAGAAATAGACCCTATAGCCTTAAACCAAGGCTACATGTAGGTCTCTTCAAGGGGTGACAGGGTCTGAGTATAGAGACTATGCCAGAGCTAGACCATTTGATCTGAATGGTAAATGTCGCCATCTGGTGGTCAGTGGTCAGTTCAGTTGACCATTGAAGCCCAGGTCACTGCACTTGAATTCACACTGTGTAGTGCCATATGTGTATTATTTCAGCAGTAGTGCACATTAATCCCATACTGCAGGAAGGGTTAAGAATAAGAGGCTAATCTCCGTTATGTTCTCTTATGTGTGAGAACTTTGCAGGAGCAGCAACAACAGGCAGACCTCTCCAAAAATATGTTTTGCATTATCATTTCACGCTTACTTCTCATTATTTCCTGGCAATTACTCCCCCCCCCCCCCCCCCCCTCCTCCCCCTATCAAATCTTGCTAAATAATCTTGCTATATTCTCTGAAAGGTAACATTTCCTGTGATATTTGGTTCTTTATTGAGAAAAATAATGAGCAAACTTTTGTAGGAGGTGAGGGACTGCTCTGTCTTTGGATTCTTTGCATTTCTCCTTTCCTTCCCATGTTCTTCCTCTTTGCTGTAAGAAAATGAGAATGGTCACTTCATTATTTTAAGCTGTTTAATAACCCTATCAAGAACGTGCCATGCAGGAAGCAAATATCAAGTACTGCGATTTTTATGATGCCAGTCTTTAACTGCCTATCCATATAAATGTGGCGTCCATGTAAATGCTGCATACTTCAAGGTAATAAAACTAAGTGCAGAGGACTCGTAAAAGCAGAAGAATATATGAATATTGTATAAGATATCAGTACATGGAATGGATGGACATGGACGATAATGTAGTTGGGTATAAATATGTTAACAGCACATGCAGTATATATGATTAAACAGCATGTAAAAAGAGGATGTTACGGTACGAGAATATCATATAGAGTTAAACTTATGTCGCACTACTCGTATGAGGGCTTCTTCAGAGGTAACAAATGTTAACCCTCTCACTACCATAGGATCATTCGCTGTGTAATAAATCAGTGGTCTATTCACACCATGGTACTAGGAAAGCTAAACGAGGATATGGTATTTCATTTCATTTATTTATTTCCACATTCAAATTTAAGTAAAATAATAACAATGTAAAAAAGAAATGTAACCTGAAACAAACCTAATATTCAAGCACAAGCAATAAAACACAAACATAGGGTATCAAAGAGAGGTTAAGAGCATATTACCATAACATATAGTATTTAAATGTGGAAGGACCACCAAAAGCCAAAGAGGCTTATGGAGGGTGGTCCTAGTGAATAAAATTAGATTCAGAATGAAAAGAAGGAAAGAAAGAAAGAAAGAAAGAAAGAAAGAAAGAAAGAAAGAAAGAAAGAAAGAAAGAAAGAAAGAAAGAAAGAAAGAAAGAAAGAAAGAAAGAAAGAAAGAAAGAAAGAAAGAAAGAAAGAGAGAAAGAGAGAGAAAAAGAAGGTGTAGGAAAGATAGACAGAAAAAAAGTATTCATAAGATACATACGTGCTGTAACTACCGGTAACTATTTTTCATTTTGCAGTATATATAACTTACATTTCTTTTTAAAGTTTGATACAGTTGGAAACAGTATAGATGATGAATTTCATCAGAGCTACGTTAGGGGGAAATGAACTTTATCTAAAGATCAGCCCATGTATCAAACCATTTAAAGATGGCCTCTTTCATGCTCTAGTTATTCTGGTAGCAGAGTTCGCACAATAAGGTGTTGTGCACCTGATGTTTGCTGAACATTAGAATGTAGAATTCACACTAGAGAAGGCGAGAGAGATTTGAATGAGAAGGGATTGGTGGGAAGAGAGGAAAAGAATGTGTTGGTGTGTGTACATTAGGAATATGATTTTTTTTTTTCGCGAATTTTGCAAGTCTGGACTATTCACGATTTTAACAACACGCAACATTATGAATATGACGTGCTCGAGCACATGTACTACTAGTACTAGTACTCCACGATCGCGAATTTTACCACTCGCGAAATTGTTGAGAAGTCTTGATTCACGAAAAATTAGACTCGCAAAGTATATGGCATATACAGTATATGATTTCTGATTATGGTTGTTGAGCTTCATCATGTAGCTTCCAGGTATGTCTGGTTGTAAGAGGGATTATAAGTTCAGTGATGTCACTGCTCTCTGTAAGAGAATGTGAGGTAGAATGAATGAAGGAAGGAAGAAAGAAGGAGAGGAAGGAAGGAGAGTATAGGAGAAGAGAGGAGAACAAAGTCTGTTATGTCTTAGTTACTTACCCCCTTTGTGACCAAACTCTATTTTGTTCATGAGCTATGAATATACATCCTGCTGCTAATACAAACATAGCGCACACAGATGTGACCTTTGCAGAGTCCAGTTCTCTGCTTGAGTCTCCTCCTACAAACCTTTTCCAAGTTTGCGGAATGTTGAAACATTTCTAGAGCTGCGCTAGGAACACGGGGCGATGTCCATTCAGAACGATGATACAATCTGTGTCTGTGTGAGAACAATATATGAAGTTATTATAATTAATGGGATCAATGAAACCATTCAAATCTCTTTTTATGATTTATATTTGGGATTGCGAAAAATAAAAGAAAATGTGTATTTTCGAAAGGGTCTGATTTTGGCGAGACTAGCAGCCAGCTAACTTTGGCCATAGCCTTGTTTTCATGAGAGTCAAAGGGCATGAATAATGGTCATCAATCAGCTCTTATCTCATCCTCATTTCCTGGGTTAACAGTTAGTTGAGGGGCGGGGCTTAGACTTAAGCCCCGCCCCCATGTGGTGGATATGTCCAGTTGTGGACACACGGCTGCAGTAAGGGGTCACCTGGAAGTTCAAGTGTGGTCTGTGCTTGTGTCATGCGACATTGACAGTGCATAATCAAGGCTGGCAGGATCTTCTACATAGGCTTACAGTCGTTTTTTATGCCTGTTGGCAGCTAGGGAGAGAGAAAGAGAGAGAGAGAGAGAGAGAGAGAGAGAGAGAGAGAGAGGGAGGGGGGGGGTGGAAGGGGGAAGAAAGAGAACCGTTACATAAAATAATTTATATAATATTTCTGTATAGATCTGAATGAATTGCATAGGTTTTATCACTTGTGCTGGAGCATTCTTCCTTTTTGATTTCATGTTTTATTTCAACAGGATCGCCCTTTCATTTAAACAACTGATCTACCAAGAAGCCCTGCATACAATAAAATACAATACAGTGCACATTTTTAACACAACAACACAATAAAATAAATACATACGAAAAGGAATTAAAACATGAACTGGTTCATAAAACAATGTCAGAGATATCTATGAACTACTTTCATGAAGAATAAAAAACAAACAAAAACAAAACAAAACAAAAAACTTTTGCTCATGCTATTGTTGTCTAGGTTGACAATCATGAAGGATTAAATAGAAAACATGTTTTTATGTTCATTTTTATGACTATTTGTATATTCCTGGCGCTGAGAAAAACCTTGATGCAACCAATCACGCGTGCTTTGCATTATGTTCAGGTAGTTTCATCAACTGTGTAAAGCTTGGAATTAACCTTTCATGTGCCGCTGTTAAAGGGCATATACTGCTGTACTGGGAAGACAAACAAAGCCTTCAAAAGGTGATCATGAGCAATCTTCTTGCAAATGGTTTTAAATTCATGTATTGTTCATTTTAGAAACTTCCTGAAAGTTATAGTGATTAAATCACAAATCCTGATCATTTGAGGGCAAATAACTTTCAGCAAGTTTCTAAAATGGACATTACATGAATTTAAGACCATTTGCAAGAAGATTGCCCATGATCACCATTTGAAGGCTTTTTGTCTTCCCAGTACAGAAGTATATGCCTTTAAATATGTGCACGAGGAATATTCACAGATCCTACATTATATCTGGCACATAGGGAGTTAATATAGGATAAACCAGTAACCAAACATAACTTCCATTTATCAAACCTATGCTTTCCTATTTTCAATCTGTATTCATTGATCACATCAGTATGAAAATCATACAAATCAAAAAGAATACTTCCATAATAAGACAAAGCAAACTATTTTTTAATGTAAGTTTCCTGTTGTTTTATGTCTTTTCACTCACCCTAAAAGTAATTTGAAATATTCAACTATGACATAAATAAAACTACCAATCAAAGTCAAACTTTGATATACAGATTTGAGTGAAGGCATTAGCAAAAAACAAAGAAAAAACACACACATTCTATACCAGGATGTGGTTATGAGTTATTTAATCTCATCATGCCAATAACATACATGTTGTACTTGGTTTGTCATTGAAAAGGTTGTGATTTTGTTCAAATGTAACATACCGCAGCAAACAAAGTTCCACATAGTTAAAAAAAAAAAATACAATCTGATTTAAGGGTATCCTCGTTATGTTCTGAACTTTTGTGATATAACGTATTTACCGACATTTGCCGTTCGTAATTTTACAATTCACATGATTGTGGAGTTGAATGGATTATTGTTGTTCTCTCGGATCATTTGTTTTATGCATCGTCACCACAAAACCTACCTTAATGCATCATGGTCTTTATGTTTTTACGTGTCGCTAAGGATCACGAATTAATGCGCATGTATGTGTTGTGAAACGCAAAACTAGAACAGAAAAAGGGGAGTCTGATACCACCCTTATCAAAGAATAAGATCTGTTCTGTATTTGTAATGTTGCAGAGTTTCCGTACATGGATAAGGATATACATGTACCATATGTAAGGTATGGGCCATTGAGCAGTGATTTTATGAGTGTTTCATGGATGTGGGGATATGGGAAATATGCCATGAGAAATTGTGAAAATATGTGATTGTTAAATCCTTCTCCGCCATACCGCAGAATGCCCCCATGGAAATGGTATGCCTCAATGGTGCAGAAAGAGTTGAGAACTATTCATGAAGTGCATGTAAAAGGGGAGAAAAAAAAAGAAGTTTGTTGTGTGAGAGGAGTTTGCAAATCAGTGGAGGAAGACATGAAAGCATTCAGGAGTTGTTAATATTAAGCTTTGGTTCAGGGGGTGCTGGCTGTTTATCGGTGACTGCTACTGGGCGACCCATGATTGGTCAGCCAATCAGGAGCAAGCAAGGCGGCCTACCTGTATGCACCAAGCAAAACAACTCACGAATGCACCTCGCTACACATACATAATCACATCATGAGGCCGCAGCGGACTTTGGGCCGTGTGCATTGCAGAGGGAGAGAGAGAGAGAGAGAGAGAGAGGGGAGGGAGAGAGGGGAGGGAAGGAGAGAGAGAGAGAGGGAGAGGGAGAGGGAGAGGGAGAGGGAGAGATCTAGTGAGCGGACTGTGTGAATATATGCAATGAGGTCACACATGCGCAGTATGCCAGCACATATGAATCATATAGCAGCATGAATGATGATGAAAAGGCCATGCTCATAGGCAAGTACATGGCTTCTCTCTCTCTCCGTGGTGTGAGGTTTATTTGATGGCGTATCATAGTACGTGCCTGTTGGCTGTCAGAAGGACATGCATGCGCTCTGCGATCAGATAGGATAAAAATCTGATAGGAGGACGCTATCATACTCTGCTGTGCAACCAAAAATAATAATGAGAGTGCCGTGGGCATGACTCGCAGGTCTTTTTGTATGTGTTCCAAACTGCTCCTATTGTGTGTGTAGCCTTGACCATTTATGGGAAAGACATTCATAACCTGAAATCATGCATGGAAGCACAATAGCAGAAATGAGAGTGAACAAACACGCCGAGCAAGTTTGGGAGGACAATATGCTGTGACCGTGCCCCAGAAGAAAAGAGATTACAAAAATAGCCTGGAAAAAAAAAAAACCTGCATGAATGCTAAGAAGAGGCGTTTGTTTGTCGGAGTCATTCGCGTCATCCGGGCCGTGTGAACGGAGTTAGAGAGTCGAGTCAGCCCCGGTGAGGCAGCGGCAATGCGAGGAGCCCCCTCAAAAATGCAGTGCACAACACAAGTACATTAACGCTGGAAGTTGCAGGGTCATTGCCAGAGAGAGAGCATGCAGATCCGTATGTGGTGTATATAATGAGAGCACTATGTGTGTGTGTGCTTTGTAGTGCTGCTCAGCCCGATAGCCCCACTCAGTTTATGCTGTTGTGAGTAAACACTGGCCGGAGTGAGAGAGAGGAGAGGGTCTCAAACCAACCAACGCATGAGCTGCGGCAGGCTGGCTAGCTTGGCAAGGATTCATTGTCCACTTCTCCTCCTGAACGGCCTTTTTAGTTTAAATCTTCCAGAAGTAAATATGGCCTGTGGACAGGCCGGATCAGGGGTATGTTGTTGTCTTGTTTCTCTTGATTTTCACATTGCTATCCGTGTTTACCTTTATCGTTTTCTTTTTTTCTGCTGATGTTCGCTGCATGTGATGTGAGTTTTTCATCTGTTGCTACTGCTGTATGTAATACTACGACCAGTTCAGTTCGGATATCCTCTCTCTCTTCCCCTTCTCTCTCTCTCTCTCTCTCTCTCTCTCTCTCTCTTTCTCTCTCTCTCTCTCTCTCAGATACACTCACTACTCACAACACACACACACACACATACACACACACACACCGACCAACACACGCACTCTCTCACACACACACCTCACACCCTCCGCACTACAGCACACATACTACGTACGTGCTGCTGTACATTCGTCACACACACACACACACACACACGCTACATGCACGCTGCATACAGGGGCGCAGGGAATCATACATGCATACTATGCGAGCTGGGCTTGCGGTCTGTGTGCTTGGAGTTCAATGTGAACTTATGTGATTATGTCAGGTCAATATTTGTGGTGGTCGCTGCGTTTGGCATTCTCCTTCCCCCATTGCAATGCCAGAGTCCTATCCCCTCTGCAGCGTGTGTGCAATGTGCCAGGCTTGCGTGTATAGGTCGGTCAGTATAGGTCCATAGAAGTAGCAGCAGTAGAAGCGTGTGCTGTAATGTGTTGGGTACAACACAGCGGTAGCGCAGTGACATTCTCTTAATCTCTGTGATCATCTTGATTCTCTACACCCCAGTTTAGTTAGCCTCCCTTGTCCACAGTCAATCGATCGCCCTCGTGAAATAAGGGGCAGTTGTGAATTGGAATGTTTTGGGACATGGATGAGCATTAAGGATGCTTTATTTTAATCCTGAAATGAACTTCCCTCCACACTATAAAGAAATCTAATCTACAAAACTTCAGTCACTCTGTCATATCAATGAATGAAATGCGGCCCATTTAATATCTTAAGTTATTTTTCAAATATATGGAGGGAGTGGCAAGGTTACTTATTTTCTGCGATTGCTTGGTGATGTAGTTTTTCATTTGATTGCCCTTTTATTCAAACTTTTGACATACGTATAGGTCTTCTATACTGAATTATTATACCATTTTATCCTGAAAGGCTTCTTGTGTTATTAAGGATGTCATACCTGTGATGCCCATTTTTTAAACTCTGTGTTCCATTTTTGAGTGAAAACATAGTTTTCTAATGAGGTAGTTGGGATTCCTCATGCAACTCCTATTGTATCGCCTTGTGATTAGTATATCTGAAGTGCTTCCACTGCTTTTTCTGTGCAGATGAAATTGGGTAAGATCTCTGTTCTAACCCATTTTGCCCCATGGAGGTGTTTTTGCTCAAGTAAAACATGAAAATTCAGATATAGGGTAACAAATAATGCATCATTTGGAGTTGTTCATATATCTGCCATGACAAATATTGCATTTCTTAGCACATGATGCGTCGACCTTTAATTCATACTGTAATCTGTATCATTCAAATCCTGTTATAAATTATATTCATGATTGTTTTTGTGTTCCATCAATGAAAGATCATGATGTGATCAGACTTGTGTGTATGTAACATGGGCCATTTGGGCTCCAAGTTGTGGTAATTGATGTTTGAGATTCTTGTTAACGATGTTTGCAGTTCTGGGTTCAATTTGATAGCCTTTGTTACCTTGTTGGCTTGTCCAGCGTGTAGGGCACTTGAAGTTCATGTGTACATTGTATGTTTTCTTCTGCTTCTTGAGTGGAAAGAACAGGCTTAAGTGGTTTTCACATTGGCTTCAAAATAGCCAAACATCATGCGTGGGAAGCCCATCAATCATGTAGTACATGACTCCATGGATTAAAGAAGTTACCCAGGAAATCTTTTAGGCTTGTGATTACAATATTCAATAATTCATAACCCAATAATGTAATACATTTTTAAGAAACTGTCCTTCTAATTTTTTAATTTAGGAGAGGAAAATGTAGAGATGTAAACTGATTGGAAGAATTGTATCCAACTTTGGATTTGCTGCACCATTAATATAATCACAAATTTTCAAAAAAATATTTTCTTTAGTTTTCTCTCATTTCTTTATTGGTATTAATTTGAGAAAAATTATGTTCTATGATTAGTAGAAAGATTTACTGTTAGAGTATTTCCACCCACTAACCTTGTTTGTGTTTTTTCTCTTTGCATTTTTGTGTCCACCTCTACAGGAATATTGTTGCAATCTCGATTTCAAAAGAAAGTGCGAAGCATTGGATGATGAATGGCTGACAAGGAAGGATCACGGACAGTTGGGTCATCCCGCAGCAGTTCAAGCCATTCCAGCATCGGAGAAGACTCGGCGGGGACTCCCCCTGATGTCCAGACGTCCAACCCTGGCCTGAGCCCACGCAAACCTAGCCAGGGATACCAGTGCCAGCTGTGTACCTTTATCGCGTCTACAACCGCAGCCTTTGACGAACATATGAACATACACACAGGGTCGAGACCCTACCAGTGTCTAGAGTGCGGTTTCAGTTGTTCCTTACACAGTACCCTTCAGCAGCATCTGGCCGTCCACCGCATCGACATGACAAGCTCCATGCTGCTGGACAGGCACATGCCAGACATTAGCAAAGTGCGCGACCTGCCACCGCCACTCATGCCCGAAGTGAGTCGCGGCATCCCACTCCATGTAACTACCTCAGCCCCGCCCCCATCCATGGACGGCCTCAACTCGCTTAGCGCCCTGTCCCCGTTCTCGGAGCATGGCCGCGTCTACCAGTGCAAGCTGTGCACACACATCTCCCCAACCAAGACGCATCTCAACGAGCACATGAACGTGCACTCGGGGAAGAAGCCTTACAAGTGCCTGGTCTGTGGCTTCAGCAGTGCCTTCCGCAGCAGTCTCATGAGGCACCTCATCGTCCACACGGGCACCAGCAAGCAGTTCAAGTGCGACCAGTGCCACTACCAGACGCCCTACAAATGCAACCTCCAGGCTCACCGACGCAAACGCCATAATGTCCTGGATGGCGGTGGGCCCATGCCGCCCCTCTCCATGCCCAGCGACAGCTCGCCCACCTTCCACGCTCAGAATAATACCTCCTCCCCCTCGGAAGATGGGCTCTACAAGGCGCCCCGCTACACCAGCGAGGGCAAGTCTCTCTCAGATACCTCAGGAAACCACGACAACGGACCCCCGCCCCTCTCGCACGCCATGATGCAACGAGAGGGCAGTCCATACAACGGCTCTGATGACGACATCAGGGAAACAGACATGGGCAATGGGAAAATGCCACCAAATTCAAATATCTCACTACCTCAGTCAGATATCGCCTCCTTGGAGACGCTGAGTCCTCAGAAGGCGAGTCCAGGTTCAAGTATCGGTCAGCCTCAGGAAGCACCTGCTCAAGACGCGCTGGACTACTCTGGCAACGCTTCGCCGCACCTGTCAACCAGAGAAGTCAATGACAGTGATTCAAACCAAAGTGTCCCTTTAAGAGCAGGCATCGCCACCTCGGCCGCCATCAGTATGTCCAGCAGCAGCCCCATGAACATGGTCTCCAGCACACCCATCTCGCCTCAACAACCTTTACCTCCCAACGAGAGTGCTCCCCACTGGGCCAACTTTCCAATCTTCAGACGCAAGAAGGAAGGCGGGGCCAGGAAGCGGAAACGGACCCCGTTCCCGAAACGAGAGCTTCTAATGTCTCCGGAGAGGGAGCACGGCACGGAGCTGTGGATCGACACTCGGTCTGACGTGCCGACGCCTGAGAGCCAGGCAGCGGCATTTGCCAGCGGAGCCCATCATCCGTTGGGGGTGAAGGCAGAGGATGGGGTGCCAATGCCAGGGTACCCCCACCAGCCCATGGTCAACGGCATTGACCTGTCCGGGTCACCGCGGGACCTCCAGCTCTACAAGTATCCTCAGGGAGTCATCCTGAACGCGCGGTCCCCCGGCGACATGACGCCGGACTCAGACGAGAACCCGGCGCACGGCCGGCCGTACTTCCAGCGGGCGAGCAACGAGGGTGGCGAAGCGGTGACGGACAATGGAGATGTCTCTACCTCAGGAGCGCAGGCCGGCGACAAGGCCCCCAAGAGTGGCAGCAGCAGCGGGTCTGGAGGCAGCGCCATGGAGGAGGAGGGCAAGGCAGACGGCCAGGCACAGACAGAGTGGATGGGCGGGGACCCCGTCGGCATCCCTCACCAGGCAGTCAAGTGCCCACACTGCGAGACCTTCTTCACCGACCATGTGATCTTCACCCTCCACATGAGTTGCCATGGCGCCAGGCATCCCTTCCAGTGCAGCATATGCGGCTACGTCTGCCGGGACAAGATCGAGTTCACTTGTCACGTCACACGCAGCCAGCATATCAGGTAATGCTTTCAGCAAAGAAAACCAGAAGAGAGAGAAAAAAATAATGAGTTGGTCAGTTTTTTTTGTTTTCTGAAAGTAGTTGGAGCTCAAAACTCAAATACTTTTATGAAGCAGTCATGCGGGTGCAAAATATATGAAATATAAGTGTTTTTGACTATTTTGTGTTTGAAATGTTCCATATACTGAAGTCAGCGCAAGCTTACGTGTCACACTGCAATTTCTGTAGCTTAATTGTGTACAATTTGTCCAATCATGTGTGTTGGACAGAGGAGGAAGCAGTGTCTGTTTACATTTTTATTTCATTCAAGTTGAAACTTATATCAGGAAAACTACTATCATAGTTTTATACTTTTATATCCAAAGTTAGAAAGAAAATGTGCACATAGCTAGCGCGCCTGTATTTCACGAGAACTGAATTTAGAAGTGATTATAGTTCTTGTTTCTTTCATCATGCCAAGGCCAGTCTTTTGAACATAATTGATAAAAGGTTTTTGTGAAACTTGGTGTTGCTGTTATTTATATACTTGTCAGTTCATTCAATATTGTCATTGACATATTTTTGTAGTAAAACATGTTTACTTCTAATCTTCCTGCTTTCCGGCATCATCTTACCCTGAGTAGAGGCAAGGTAGTCAGAAATGGTCATTGATAAACTGTAAAGGACAAGGTTATTCCTTTCTTGTCATTTGCCTTGTCTATTGTAGATTTTGGGGGTACTTTATAGATCATATCCTAAAATCATCTACTTGACCAAATTGAGCAATTTTCCTCTTTCAAATTCAAATCAGTAATGTAGTCCTAGAGGGGAAACCTAGATCCGCACTGGCTTGATATCATCATTTCACCCATATTCAAATCCATCTTGAGAAAAGAGGAGTTTCATTGGGTTTTTCCCCTTCCCCATGTATCCCATCAAAAAGAAAAAAAAAAGATGAGTATTTTTGCTCATCCATTTCCCCATAATCTGTTTTTTACCTGTCCCTTTTTACTCTGTTTTAGTTATGCGTCGTGGTGGAAAGGTTTTCTCCTTTCTAGTGAGTTCTCTCGCTCATCTCCTACCTCAGATTATGTGGATTCAGTTCTGTGTGCTTTAATCCCCAGTATCAGTCACTCTCATTTCATTTCTGGCAAGAAAGCAGCTTCATAAGATATACATGGATATGAAATCCAGTTGGATCTGGCTTGCATGTATGCATGCATAATTTCTAGAGACGGCAAAGATTCCGCCCAGAGGTATGGGTAATCTCTTTCTGTATAATTCGATCCTCAACCCAGTTCCGATGAATGTATTAACATTGATATTTTGCACTGAGACATGCTGTAATCAGTTTTATATGTCACTTCAGAAAGTGGGAATATATGGCAGTGCTCATATTCCCTCGCATTTTGCTCCTTTTTTTTGAAGGGGGGGGGGCAAATTCATTGATTTTAATGTATGGTTTGGTGAATTTAATTCTAGCATCATTCCTCAAACCATTTTGTTGTTGGGAGTAAATGGTAAACAAGAACCATTTCGACTTGGGCAAAGAGATGTGTATTTTGGAAAATCCTTTATTTCATCCAGTGAATTAAGAACCAGGGCGGAGATGATCCTTTACATAGTATCTCAACAAGGTGTCTTGCCTTTTCCATTGATTTATTCCTGTGATGAAAGGAAGCATGCCCTTTTTCCCCGGTTCACTCATTATTTTCTCATCAAATGTATGATTTTGCAATTTCATACATTGAAGATTATTAGGTCCCCCATCCCACACACCCAGGGAACCATACCATCACCAACTTTCTTGTTATACTTTTAAATAAAAATCAAATATGTACTTTCAAGGGCTCAATTATGTGTTGATATCCTCCAAAAAGAACTAGATTTACCCCAGAGTCCATCACCCCCATCCCCAACTCATCCATCCCAACCCACCCTATAGTCTGCTACCTATTCTCTTGTATCCATTTTCAGATACAAGAGGTCATTCATGCTTTGTTACCATACCCCCCCCCCATCACAATGCGACGCTTAGTCCCGCGTACTCCTTTCTCTGTCCTTCTTATTGTTCCCCCCCCCCCCCACCATACCACTGTCACCCCCTCCTGTCACCTCAGGACTGGCTTTTGAGTGTGGAGAGGAAGCGGACAGTCATCAGTACAAGGTCAATTGCAGGGGAGAGGTATATATATAGCCCAGGCCGCTACATGGGGGCTCCTTTTATGCCAAATTCACATCCTGCTCATCCGGGTGATTCAATGCCCTGCAGTTGACATAGTTTCTCGGCCTCCCGCCCTCTCTGTCTCTTCTCCCGTCTCCCCACCCCACGAGCCCCCACCCCCTTCTTCATCTTCTCCCTTCCTTCTCTACTCTTTCACTCCTCTCCTGTTCCCCCCCCCCCCCTCTTTTCTTTTCTGACTGTCTTCCGTACATCCAGCTAGTAATGTGTGTCTCTCCATCTCTCTGTTTTTTTCTCTCAATCTCACTCTCTGACGCTCACATACACACACACACTGTCTCTATGGCTTCTTTCTCTGTCTAGACTGCCACTTCCCTCTTCTCCACTATCCCCCTTACCCTCTATCCTCTCCCTTCAAACCCCCCTCCCCTCCTTTCTCCCCCTTCTCCGTTTCCTCCTTTCCCACGCTCTCTCTCCTCCTCTGCCTGACCATGATTCGGAAAGCCGTAACATTATTCATACAATATGACTACTTATCACCTTGATCATCGCATTGCCTTCCACAGTGCAGGGTTCCCTCTTTCACAAAGCTTCGGAATTAGCCTCCTTGATCCACTAATGCGCCGCAAATGGAATACCTATGAATAAAAATAATGCATTTTTGTTGTTTTCTTGGAGATATCAATCCGACTTACCTGACTGCCTTTGTTTGACCTAAAGATCTAGTAAGATTTTCCCATCAGGCAGGAATGACTTTCATGAACTTAAAAAGATATAAATTCCCCCTTCAATGAATTTTAAGTTGATTCCATCCATTCTTTTATTTTCCTTAATCCCCCTCCCAAACCCACTCCCCCCTCCCCTCTCTCTCTCTTTCTGTCTCTGTCTCTCATTTCTCTCTCTCTCCCTTCCATTCTTCTCTCTATCAATCAATAAATTGAGTTTATCCTTTGATTGAAAACGAGGCATGTCACACCTTTGATGTCCACGACCAGTTTGTGTCACATTGGCGGAGACATTACTCAGAAATCAAATGGGTTATTTTGTCATGAGGAAACACTGCTGTCCACTCCCTTGGGTCTTTTTTTAGGTTTCTAGGTTTTCTACACCCTTCCTCTGACTTCCAAACCACTCATACATAGTTGCGGGCAACACGGAGGGGCAGTACTCTGCACCCCTCATGCGTTCCCGTACCCTGGACTTTTCGTTCACTGGGTCAATAGCTCCCCAACATGCATATAGAGTACGTAGAGGGAGAGAGAAAGAGAGAAAGGGCGGGGGGTGGTCATGTGAAATACCATAGGTGAGAAAAATCCTCCCCCATGGTTAGTCATTTTCACTCATCTCTGAAAGAAACCATCATTTTCTTCTGATCACACTCATTTGCAAGATTAGAACGCTGGTTTCTATGTAGCCACATTGACCACCTCAGACAGAGAAAAGACAGGCCCATTTTGCAGCTAACTGACCTCCGTCCGAGGGATCCTCCTCCTACTGAATCAATCATGTGGTGACATACCCGGCATTCCATCTGCCAATCTTAACCCCTTCACACCCACTCCATTCCACCTAAAAGTGATTTATGTTATATCAAGCCAGTGCGTTGGTCATCGATGTTGCGTTGCACTCTTTGGGCCGCTTTTTATTGGACGGGATAAGACAAAGAAACCTCAGAAGAACAACCCTCAGGAAAGTACAGATAAGAAATTTGAATAGATTTTGTTTTCTTTTTTTTTTATTGGATGGGTTGATTAACTACGTGTAATTTGTCATATCACAATTTATCTAGATACTAATATTGATTATACCTACATTATCTTGTTTTTCTTTTTCAATTAATTGTTACTCATTTATTTTGTGTAGAGATCATCATAACACATTTTTCTCAGGCTGCAGATTACTGAAATATATAACGAGCACATCTTCTTTATTTTCTCAATGGAGAGACTTGTTGGAGAGCCGTTTAAAGTCCCAGGACTAGGAGTTGATTACGGGTATAACTGGGATAAAATCAGGACAAGAAGAAGTGCTTGAGTAAAGATGAGTGGATGTGTCAAGCTACATATCAAATTGGTTGAAAGAAAGCACACCTCATCACTTCGCTAAAATAAAAAAAACATGTCAAATTCTGTCATTTTTCTTGGATGTGGTGTGGAATTTTTTGTCAAATCAAGCTTTGACACTGGGAATTGTACTTTGCTTCTGCAAATCATTGATTGCTGGATACTATTCTGTGGTGTCAGTGATAGATACGCAAGGGAAGAATGGTTAAAAGAAAATGTAGTTGATAGTGAGTAGATAATAATTGGGAAGCAGAAATTTACATTCATTGTCTTAGAGCTAAGCTTCGTAAGAGAAGGGAAGTTACTTGTGATCTATGTCGTGTATTATAGAAATATTGTAAAAAAAAAAAGTACCTGAATTTGAATGATGCTGTTTCCCAAGCATTTTTTCATTTCTTTGTTGTTGTTCTTTATAGCTGCATTGTCGATGTCGTCATTCAGAAATATTTTTGTTTATGCTGCATGCACTACTTTTGCTGCGTAGATGAACTAGGTCTGAAGAAATAAATTTGTAGAATAAAATGTGCAAATACTGTAGAGTAGACTCACCAGAACACAGAAATGTCAGATACTGATACAGTGTACTGTATACAGTGTACTTTTATGACCCAACAAACTCATCATATTTATAAACCTTCCTTCAATAAATTTTTCCATAACTCTACAGTTAAGATTGATCAAAATGAAATTTTTCATACCCATAGATACGCATATTGACATTATATCAAACAATTACGCATATGATCATATTGAGAAAATAACCTTATCTGACAAAGGTTGTGATTTTGCATTTTTGCCGTTTTGGGATATTCAAGTCAGATTCTGTAGAAGATTTGCACAATGTTTTGTGAATATGGCACAAATTACTTTGAACGCAAAGTCAAAGCATGTTTCTACTAAAACATGTGAATAATACAGAAAGCCTTGACTCATAGCTTCTAAGGCTGACGACAAACTGTTTATGAGCTCAATATTTCATCTGTGAAAGCAAAAACCTCATCTGTGTTTGCTACTTGAAATAGCCTCTATTTGTGACTAGAATATGCCAGCAGGAGCCAATCTGTTCTAAAATAAATCCGTTCTAAATTTACACTTTGCACAGTGGTGCTTTACCGTCATGACAATTTTCTTCCTTTTTAAGAAAGACAACACATTCTCTTAAGGTTAGTCCAAACTGGGTGAGATCTGGTTTGAAAGGAAAAAACTTTTTGTGACACAAGAACCAAATATTCTTGATATGACATCATGATTGGCAGTGGAGCAGCAACTACATGTACAATCAGTACATAGGAAGCATGCATCACCAAGCCCACTAGATGTCCTTAAGTATTTCTTCAAAAAAATAATGAAGAAGCACTGATTTGAAAAGGTTACAATGGGATGTAGTTTTAATAACAATATCAAACTGGTTTTCATATCCCTCTTGGAATTCACCAAGACAACTGCAATTTGCCAAAATGCTGTAGCTCACGTTTGTTACTTAATCATGAATCCAGTGTATTTATTTGTTAGAATTGCCCTTTTTTCAAGAAATATATGGTGGATACATGTTGTTTTAATAGCCATTAGAAATGTGACATAAAAGGTGAACCAAAGCCTACTGCCATGCTAATTTGCATAAAAGCTGACCAATCAGAGAGGCACACAGGCCGACGTTTTGAGGGAAGTCAGTGGATGATCAAGTTTTGGTCAGTTATAACAAGAACATTCTGTTTATACAAGACTCAAAGTTCACAATGCTAGTGGGTATCTCTTCCATTTGACTGTACAAAACCTGACATGTTTTTGAGTCTTTTGGCAGGTGCTTTTCGCATGTTTGTGTTTCATCAAGTACTGATGTGGGTTCCATGATATCTGTCATTTACCAGAAACACTAAAAAAAATGTACTTTTACAAGACATATCGAAAAAGTCATATTATTTGAACGGAAACGTAATGAGAGAGATACACATTGGTGACACTATGTGTGAGAAGAACTGTTCAAAGGATTGAATGGATTTCTTTTGTTCTCAAACATTGGTGAATATTTGATTATTTATCCGACATGGCATCCACCGTCGCTGTGTTGCTTCTTTGATGTTCTTGCTTTTGATATAAATATTCTCTGCCCCTCTTGCAAACATTACAGACCTCTTTTTGTAGTACAATCAGAAATGTTCAGAGCTAATTGTGGTATGAGTGTTTACATACCCAATTGTGTTTATTTTTCTTCAAAGTTACATACCTGGTGTATTGTTCATTCCTATATATATATTCAAACTTTTAATCACACTATACCTTTTACAGAGTCAACTGTGAGTAAAACACGCTGATAAAGGCCAGTAATATTCATCTACCTCAAAATGTGTTGAATTCTCATTTTAGTGTTATTATAGTGACTTGACCTCTTTCCTGTGTTTGTTTATAAGGGGATTAAAACAAAAATTGTCAGTTTTTTGATGGGACAATGGTCTAGTAATTTATTTATTTTTTTTATTTTATTTTATTTTATTTTTTTATTTTTTTTATTTTTTTTTTTTTTTGGGGGGGCATTCTGGTGCATGTGTTAGATGAGATACCACTATAATAAAGTGATATCAATATCATATTTGTAGCTTTTCAGTTTGTAGCCAATCATGACTGTTCTTGCAGTTCATCAAGTACTATTTACACCGTATACAAGATCTCTCATCAATGTTTAGGTATAATTTATTTGCTATGGAGCAATCAGTATATTCCCTTCTTTGTGTAGAGTTATCTGTATATATTAAATATGGCTACTTAGGTCAATCTGAATGGCGTTAGCAAGCTTGAGTTATATTCATGTGCACATGTTTCCTCCAGAGATCCCCGTCATCTTTTGCCAAATCAGAATACATACATGTAAAGATAGAGAGTGATTGTAAGATATATAAATGCTGGAATATGTCATTAACTCAGACTGTAATGGCATGCACAGATACACGTTTGCTCCACTGTTCTGTCAACATTTTGTACTGTAAACTTGACATTCTAAACTACCTCAGGGGGATGGTGGAAGCAGCAGGCTTCTTGTGGTGTCGCAAACAAAAGCGGGATGACGTTGAGTTTGGGGAATGGGGCGGAGAAAGAGACCACGCCTTCACGCTATTGCGATAGCGGAAGCGTTCAATGTGGGAGATCATTCAATGCTTGTCAACACATGTGTATGACACCTATCTCATTGTGGCGCAACATCGACAAAGAAACGTGGCAGAATTCTCATCATTAATATCCACCTCCCAAGGTCAGGAAATTGTTATCTTTCAAAAAAAAATAGGGCTATAGTTATGCTGTCATTCACATGTGGGTGCGTGCGCTGAATTGTTTTGTGCGTTTCCACGCAAGGATGAAAGAAATGTTTTCCTTGAACCAGAAAACCATTGAACCGAGATTCTGACAAAGGGTATGGAAAAATGATTGTTGGTTTATGATTACATTTGCTTTGTAGCTGTCGGGTAGGCAGTCCATTTATGATAACACCTCAGGAACAAACATGTATTTAACTCAACAAATACACCATACCTCCTTATGAATGTGATAATAAAAAAAAGTAACATCTCAGTTTCCCCCAAAAAAGAAGTAAATGCCTTTCCAGTACTGATTAATGACTACATATTCAAACCAGAATGTCAAATCAAATCAAATGAAATAGGGGGAGTTGGTTATATACATTGCACACTTTCAGTCGGGTGAACGTAAGCCTATATTCACCAGACAGAAGACTGTATGTGTAGTGGACTGATGGTGTTGATAGCAAATCATATATGGATGTTGCACATAGCATACGGTATGCCGGTGTGCTCGTATGAATGCCGCGGTCAACATGTGCGGTGATACAAAATTGAGGAGAAGAGATGCGAGCTTACGGGCAGCTGTCCTGTCAAATGATCACATGCAGGAGACATTGGTCGGTATGGAGAGTGAGAGAGAGAGAGAGATAGAGGGAATGAGCGACGCATTCCTTCTCCCGTTTTGCGTGGCTCCGTTTGCACATAGCACATACCGGTGTTGATTCAGATCGGGAGCCGGTGTAGATTGACGGACGGCCAATGCGCCTTTGTCATTCACATGTTACCGCCGGGAGTGAGATAAAGAACAAGAAACGGTCAGGCCTTATAAATATTAAACTTAGCAGGAAACAGATGGGGCTGTTTCACGAGTCTGTGCATTATTAACTCAAAATACCTCTTCTGATTGTATTGCATTTTGTATCTAGTTGTGTGTTGTTTTTTCCAATACAAGCTTTTGCAATGTACTGTGGTAATAGATATAGTCTATATGTGGGTCGGGACAGATTTGTATTTTGAGGGGTATTTTATGCAAGGAGTAATTATTTTGTTATTAACAATTCAGGAACTTTAAGTGCATTCGTTCTGGTGAGACCCATAAAAATAATCTTGAGTACTTTCTTGAAAGTTTTACTCCTTTCATACAGTTAAAGCATTGATGTGATTATTGCACATGTTACGAATGGAGTCACCATCTCTCTACAGAGTGTGTTGTGAAACCCTGTGCCAATCTTACTTCAAGTATCAGAACCTAATACCAGCAATGCCATTAGATTGTAAGACTTTTGCATGCTCTTGAGTCATATTGTTCATTATTGTTTTTTCCAGATTGTAGATATTATGTGTTGGTCTTTATGATGATACAATTGATTGACACCATGT
This sequence comes from Arbacia lixula, assembly GCA_963669155.1. NCBI lineage: Eukaryota > Metazoa > Echinodermata > Echinoidea > Arbacioida > Arbaciidae > Arbacia > Arbacia lixula. Next base: position 16,442,157 of record OZ022584.1, read on the forward strand.
TGAATTTGAATGCTATAGAGGGTACTTGTAATGGCCGTTGTATATAATTGAAATTTCTTGAAAATCTACCTCACTTTAAAATATTGAAATATGAGAGAGAAAGAGATTGGCTATTTTAGGCCAGATTTATTCTCTTTGCCATGGTAACCATGTTGCAGAAAATGTCAAATTTTATCTCTTTTTTGTTGTTTGTTTATTTAATTTTATTTGACCAATGGATATGTGGTATGATAAACTATGTTAATTGACACTTAAATGATGTATAAAGTATATCTGCAGGGATTTTCATTTCGTATTTTGTGCATCTGCTGTCTATTTTTGCGTGTATTATGCCTCCTAGTGTTTACTGTATGTGTCTTTGTTACTGTGGTAACCTGGTCGTCTGTTTGTGGTAATATCGTGTCAAAATGTTTTCACTTTGTCGGTGAAAACACATCAATGAGATAATCCGTAGAAAGAGTGCGGAGTTTGACGTACATTGTAGCTGTATAAAATGCCTAATTATGTATGTGGATATTTCACCCTAGTACATGTATACTGTATGTATTTTGGGCCTACCATTGTGTGATAAATGACTGTGCATTGAAATGATATACATTGTATAATGATGTAGTAGCTAGTAGCATTGTGGTATTTAGTGAATGTCAGAAGTAGAGAGTCTGATGTTGATTTTCTGTTAGGGACAGAGCAAATGGGGCATTATGGGTAGTTTAAGGTGGAAATGGAGATGAAAGGGATTTGAGGGGAACACAATGGAAGAAGAATATGTATTGGAATGAAAACCCTTGAATGGTGTACTTTGATGCTGATATGGCTAAACAATGTGCAGAATTCTGTGACTGATGTAATTATTGAGCCATGAAGCACATTGCCTGGAAAATGCACTCTTTTGATTTGATTTCTTTCAGGACTGCAGTTTACAGATAATGGAAGTTCAGTGTGAAAATAAAAGATACTTAAAATGCATTCAGACTTTTGGAAATTCACCAATCAATTGTGATAATTGATTTCCTGTTCATGCCAGTATATGTCACGGAAGGGGGGGATGAAAAGAATAATAAAGGCATTATTTTTTTTTATATATATCTATACGTCACCTTGCTATACAGAATGAATGTGAGAAAATGTGATGTTTAAACATTGCACATATCTACTATCCATCGAGATTCTCAAACAAATTCTTAGTTAAATCGAATTAAAAGAGGACAGAAAAAAAGAAGAAAAGAAGGTTACAAATTAATGGCAAGCTAGGGAGAAATCCCTCTGACAATAAGGCAGGCACTGGGTGTGTGAAGAATCTCCCTTCTCATCACACCCTTTTCAGTACTAAAGTCACTTACAAGACCTTCATTAACTAACATTTAACTAAATGTGGGGCAGCGGTAGGGTACCTTCAGCTCCCCACCCCACCCCTATCCTCATGTACACAGCCAGTCACTCTCATTGGTTATGTAACCAAGTGAGTTTTGACTTTTCATAAAGTCAGTCTGGTGTAACGATTTCACTTTTTTAAAGACATACCCAGTAAACAGCATAGTCCCACGCACCGTTCTCACTGTGTGTTGGACCGTGAGTTTAGCTGCACTTTATCTGGATCTGGGTATAAAGGAGCTGCTAAAACAAGGTCCTTGTGAGTCAAAATCAACCTACTCATTCTTCATTTCATGTTACCCTGTGCCTGGGGACTTTCGCTCGAGTTTTAAGACGATGCCAACTAAAATAGAAAGACCCTGAATCATGACTGACATTAACGAGGCAAAGCCCTTAGTATGTATGCTCTTCATAGGAGGTTCTGTAAACATGATGCCGTATTGCATCGGGGAACAAAAATGACGCATAGCCACTCGAACCTAATATCATTCCCGGAAAATAAAACTGGTGATAATTTTCTCTGACATTCATTCCCAGAGAGAAGATGTGTGAAGTAGAGTTCAGGCCACTTTTTTTTTTTTTTTGAGGGTATAAAATCCAGGTTGAAAATTTGACCCTACCCCCCTTCCTATTGAAAAAAAAATTGAATTGAATTGTTGCTTAAGCAAAGATAAACCATGTGGTTACTGGTTGTAATCAGAGTATGAGAAGGGCGGAAAATAATGGGGAAAAACAACAAGAATGACAAAGTTGTCCATCTTATTTACCCCATGATAGATTTGTTGGTTCATACCTTGTGTGGGATAGGTAGTTTGTATCCTAATATGGACAGGAAAGTATGTAGTAGTGCTTCAATGTATAGCGTGTAGTAGTAAGGTAGATGAAGGGAGGAGGAGAAGGGACGAGAGGAGGTTTGTAAATGTAAAGTGCATGTTGAATAACCAACTATTTTTAATGGGTGTGTGTGTGTGTGTGTGTGCTGAAGCCCCATACCCTTGTGATGATGGCCAGCCGCCACTGACACCCATAACCAATGTATTCTCAGGGACTTGAATGTTATACGTGTAAGAAAGATTGACGAAAAAGAAACCTGAGCCTTTTTTTGTATTATGCATGCTTTTATTTCCCGCGTCGTCGCCACCGTCGTCATGTAAAAGACGACATAGTATTGCGTTGCGCAGGACAACGGGAGACTATTCAGGGATAAGAGCTCAGGTCTGTGTGTTAGTTGGTACGAACACACTCGCGGTAGACCTGATCGTTGTCATTTTTTTCTGGACTATATTTGTACATTTGTTGAATATATTCAATTTTATACATTGTAACTTGCTTGCTAATCCTTTTTATTTTTTTGCTTTCTCCTATCTTTATTTTTTTTTCTTGCTTCTTGCAGTTTTAGCGCTTTTTAGAATTTCTCTGTGACTATACAGATTTTGAGTAACATTTTTAGCATGTATTGGTAGTGTAATACGATGTAAGAAAAACAAAAAGTCATGTTATGGAAGACGGTGAAGTCTTATGTTTGTGGCTTGATTTTGAGTTGAAGGACATGAGATAATGCTGTGTATAGGTAGCCAACTAACCAATGTCATTTTTTTTTTGTGCCACCTCGTCCAGTAGACCGGGTACCCATCCCCCCAAAATTGTCGACAACAGAGTGTCCGAGATGCACCCCCCCCCCCCCACCCCCCTCACTGTGGTGCAAAGCCAGTCACGTCTCTCTTGTTCATATTGTTATCGCACCCCTTTTCACGCAGGAGGGTGAATTAGTTCATGTACACGGTTATCTTAGGGAGTTCTCATCAACTCAAATTGTTTCTCAGCGAGCGGGAGTCTTCGCCCCATGACCCTATGGATGGTCAGGAGCAGTCAGGATGTTCTGTTCATTATTGTTTGGTTGGGTTTACTTTTATTACGAGAACACGGTATGTGCCAAAACTTGGCAGAAGGAACCCACCAGCTCCATCTCATGATGGCTCGCATCTTTGACGCTCTGTTGTCAAGGTCTTATATATGTCAGACATGTCTCTCTCTCTCTCTACTTGACCTTTGTGTGTGTTTTGTGAAAGGAAACATGGATCATCTTGTTAAAATCAAGAAAGAACATTCTGAGGAGCACTTTTGACTCCATGAGCAGGTGAAAATGTGCTCATTTTTATGACATGTTCAAAATTGTGTAACATAAGGTCATGGTGAAAACTGATCTAATGTGTGAAATAGCACTGTATGGAGCCTCTGTCAGGTGAGCAAAGTTATATGATAGTTACGAGTACAATGGAAAACAAGTTCTTGTGGAATTTGTGAATAAATTCTTTAAGGTCAAGCCTTTCAAATTCTTTCCTTAGCAGGGACATGCCTGGCATAACTCGTTGCACACTGTGCATTCTTGAAACATAACTTATGTACAAAAATATGTCATTATGTACTGTTATCAAGATATTTTGTGCTCATCTAATATTTTTTTTTCCTTTTTTCAAGTTGTTATTCTTTATGAAAAGAGAACATAGTGTTATATTCAGTATTGGTGGAGAAATGGTGTTTTATTATGTCCATACTGAATTTAATTTCAATTGTACATTTGTTGTCTTTTTCATTTCTGATAATGCTGTCATCGATCATGTATGTGTCTTTATGTTGTCTATTCTTGTACTACGAGGAGTTGGTATGTCACGCACAATTAAAGGAGATGTATTATATATATTTATACAGTGCAAGTGCCCATACCTTCTGTGTACAGACCAGAAACACATTAAATCTAAAGATACTCTGTAAAAAAAAAAAAAAAAGCTGATTTTCATTTATTTACTTAACTGTGGTGTTGTGTGGTATTGTGTGGTGTGCGTCATGTCTGATTAAATTGAACTTTATTTTCACATTTTCATTTTTAAAACACACAAACACTATGAATGGATACAACTTTTACAAATAATAACAAAAGCATTGGCATTATATATACAATACAACGGTTGGAGATTTCAGTTATTCGCTGTGATTGGTATGTGGACAAACTCAATATATCATAATGATTCCGAGAACATTAATAATGTTACAGGCCAGAAATGCAGCCGAATGGGATTTGTGTGTGATGAAAGAGGTGAAAGAGAAATCAATTGCACACATTAGTTCCATCCACCCGTCATCTATAAAAGGGTTACTAAATGAGAAAATAAGTTCCCACTAATTTATGTAAAATTATCCGCTAAAAACGAATTTCACATTCGTTTGCCGAAATAAAGTCTCATTTGACGAAAATTTGAAAAAACTCACGCCTCCAGTGACGTATGAGAACTCAAAATTCCATAGATTGGAGGGAAGTCAACAATAGACCATTTTCGTAATGTATTCACAACTTTACCCCTAACTGCGTAGTAACGCGTTATTGCATTCACCTGTATCTTGTCATACAGATTCAATGGATGGAATGCACTTTGAATCTAATAGTTGTTGCTACTCAGACAAACCTCGGACAAGCTTTGGGGTTCCCATTGGTAACGTATTGTTTGAATTGCGTGAATAAAACATTTTATTTAAGCCGTTGGCATTTATGGCATTTTGACTTCTCATACGTCACTGGAGGCGCGCGTTTTTGTTTTTTTTTTTTCAAATTTTCGTCAAAATTCGACTTTATTGCGACAAACGAATGTGAAATTCGTTTTTAGTGGATAATTTTACATAGATTAGTGGGGAGTTATTTTTCTAGTTTAGTAACCCTTTAAGAAGATCACATTTTTAGACCGAGTTATCGGCCAATGAACATCATAATGGAGAAAGCCATTGCATTCTTTAGGTTCCATCTGTGATTTATTCAGCAGCATTATACACAAATCCATTCAATGGTAACAGCTGGAAACGCATTAACGTACTTTTGCATTTCAATTGGAATAGCCGAAAACTAAAAAAAAAAAAAAAAAACATCAAACAACATGGAACATCATCAATGATATAATTGATTTTTCCCTCGGAATCATGGTTTATTGAATTTGTACACTACCAATTACAGCGAATAATTGAAATCACCCACTGTTGAATTCCATGATGAAAATGAATGATTTTGTGATAGCATCACAAGATTTATTTTGCGGCCCGTAAACATGAAGGATTAGTAATGATATAATTGATTTCACAAACGCGTTACCTGCTGTGTTACCATACATATCCATTAAAGGGATAGTCCACACGAAAATCAAGTTGTTTTTTTTAAAGCAGAAACAGGAAAGATTAGTGAACGGATAAGTGAACGATTGATAATAAATCGTCAAAGGATGAGAAAGTTACGACCGTTAAAAGTTTTTGTTTGGTGACGTCACGTGCGAGATGCTCTCCCATATGTTGTGTCCTCTCTCTTTGTTTTAATGTCCATTTTCTCAAAAGGATGTCCTGCATTTGATACATCATTAGAAACACCCTTTTAAAGACATACCTTTATGAAAAGAAGAAATTCCTTCATAAAAAAAAACACATTACTCAGGGAATCATATAGCACACAACATATGAGAGAACACCTCACACGTGACGTCACAAAATTAAAATTTAAAGATTTTCGTCACTTATATGTTTATTGTATGTTTCTGCTTCCATCAAATCAAATTAATTTCAGGGTGGATTTTCCCTTTAACCCTCCCTGTGCTAGACAAAATGCTGCTCTATGGGATTTGTGTACAATAATGCTGCTGAAGAATACACAGATGGAACATACAGAATGAAGTGGATTTGTGCATTATGAGGCTCATTCGTCGGTATCTCAATCTCAAAATATGACATTCTTAATACACTCCAGCTCAAAGGAATTGGCATAGGGAAAGGGAAAGGGAAGGAGCCGTAGTTTTAAACCGCGGTATATTTTGTCCAGTTCAGCATGAAACATGATGCTTTTTAGGCTAAAGCATCGTGTTTCATACTGAACTGGACAAAATATACCGCGGTTTAAAACTGCGGCTCCTCCCCTTTCCCTTTCCATAAGCCAATTCCTTTGAGCTGGAGTGTAGATGATGTGTGGATGACAACTAATATGTTTAATTGGTTTATATTTTTTTCACCTCTTTTTAAACACACACACACATCCCATTCGGAAGTATTTCTTGCCTGGTACTCGGAACGAAACTTAAGTCCAAAACTATCTCAGTTATTAAAGTCAGTTTGCACAGTATAAGACTCACGTTAACATTCAAATAATGGATAGAGAAGGAGATTATAAACAAGCTCTCGACTAATTTTCTATGTTTAAATATAATCCAGAAAGGTTGGCAAAAGGATTAACGGAACCAGTCGTCATATATTCTTTATCATTGACCGTGTACTCTATGTGACCTAATGGTAATTTGTTTTGACATTTGACTTAACTTACCGAAAGTAATATCAAATAGGTACATATTTTTTCATCTCTATCTTGATAACAAGTTCGTGTTATACCAATCTAATGAGTTAACAGTGAAATATCAGAATTTGAAAAAAAAAAAAAGATCATTGCTTTTCGTATCTGACAAAAAACTGGATTTGTCACCATGACAAGTTAAATAATATTTGATTATAGATGTATTTATAAAGTCATCGATTTAAACAAATACTTCAAGCCAGATACACCGACAAATGAAATAATACGCTGCCAGCGGTCGAGCAACAGATACTCATTCACTGAATGTAAACAGAACGAAGCCATACACGAGTACATGGACAAAATCATGCAGAGAACCACGAAGTAAGTGAACAATATCTGGACATTTCATTAAATTCACCACATCACTACAGTAAGAACAATAAGTGAATAAATAAGTGTAACATCTGATCAAGGGTTAAAATGACGTCATAATTGTGTCTTAGATCACGTGGATTTAATCATCCCTTTCCAGATTACGGGGGGGGGGGGGGGGGGGGGAAACTGCTCGTTAGGATTCAAGTGTAAATATAAGCGTAAGTTCTGACCAAGGGTCACGATGCCGTCATCATTATGTGCTTGATAAATCAAGGGGTGATATCATGAAAACGTACGTAAGTTTTTACTTAGGTTTCGACTTAAGTCACCTATAATCGCCTGTGATTGACCAATTGGCGCAGTATCGGACTCAAGTCCGTTTGCAGAAAATGCACAAATCCCATAGAGCAGCATTTTTTCTGGCACAGGGAGGGTTAAAGGGATAGTCCACCCTGAAATTAATTTGATTTTGATAAAAACAGAAACATACAATAAACATATAGGGGAAGGTTTGACGAAAATCTTTTTAAAAAAATTATTTTGTGACGTCACGTGCTAGGTGCTCTCCCATATGCTGTATGATTCTATAAATTGTTTTTTTTTTCTGGTTTTGATGAAGGAATTTCTTATTTTCAAAGAGGTATGTTTTTAAAGATGTGTTTCTAATGATGTATCAAACGCAATGCTAAAATGATGCATATAATTTTGAGAAAATGGACATTTAAACAAAAATAGTACACAACATATGGGTGAGCATCTCGCAAGTGACGTCACAAAAGCAAAACTTTAAATGATCGCAACTTTTTTACTATTTGACTGATTTTCATCAAACCTTCACTTAAATGTTTCTTTCATGTTTCTGCTAAAACACTGGATTTCAGGGTGGACTATCCCCTTATTGATAAAAATGGTTACACGGTTGGTAACGCGTCTTCACTGTCAATCGTGCGTTTGCATTTCAATTGGAATAAGTGATATAATTGTTATATAAACTATAGCCCATTTTTACGACGATATTTCAATAACCCGCGCACTAAACGTATACTTCCGTTATGGGGCGCCAAATAATCAGCTGATGCTGTCACAAAATCATTAATTTGCATTATGGCATCGCAACAGTTGGTGATTTCAAAGATTCGTTGTAATTAGTATGTCACCAAACTCAATATACATCATAATGTTTCCTCGACAAAATCATTATTTTCCATAATGGAATCACAACAGTGGGTGATTTTAATTATTCGCTGGAATTATAGTATGTGGACAAACTCGATATGCCATAATGATTCCGAGGACAAAAATCAATTATATCATTAATAATGTTCCATGTTGTTTTATGTGGAGTCCCATTAAGTTAATCCACGTTCATTAAACTTAAACTAATGTTGTGAGTAGGCGCCTGTATTAATCATAAAGTGGTACATGTGTTAAAGATTGTCAGTCCCTTTTGCAAGCTTAAAATTTGAAATCGTCTATCACGATCGTAAACTGAAGAAAGTGTGATTCAAGACCATTTCTAAGAATGTAGCATGTTGAAGCTTTCTGTATATGTAAAAAATTTCAGCCGTTAAATTTCAAACCGACTTTTTTCGTACTACGAAAAAAGTATTAGTCTTTGTTACAGCATCTGTGTGGTTATTATGCGTGTGTGAAATCCTAATTTTATGAGTAACTTCCAAACTTTGGAGATGATTCCTTCCATAGAACATTTTTTTTTCATAATGCGTTTTATAATTTAATAAAACAGATTAATCGATAAAGCAGATATTTCAACGCAAACTGCTAAGAGCCTGAGGTAAAGACTATTAATCAGACGCTGTTTACGTGCATTATTTGAATTTTACACTACGTATCAGTTTCAAATTGTGAATATAGAGCTTCCTAACACTTCTCTATATGTTTTGTCAATGTTTCGATGGTTTTGTGGTGATCTGAAAAAGGGACTGGCTGTCTTTAATGATATATGAATAGGTTGATGTACCTGCCTATGGCAATCGTCATATTTATATAGTGTTTATAGCTGGTTAATGCCATATATCATGGCGACAGATTGAGGCATTCTTAGCTTGAAACTGTGACCTACTTTGGGTACTGAAAATGAAAGCATACCCTAAAATTGAATTGCTTTTAATAAAAGCAGAAACACGAAACATGTGAGTGAAGGTTTGACGAAAATCCGTCAAATAGTAAGAAAGTTATGACTTGTTTAGAATTTAACTTGTTACGTCACTTGCGAGCTGCTCTCTCATATGTTATTTTTATTTTCTCTCATTATTCAAAAGAATCATTGAAAAACTGTTTTAGCATGTTGCCCTCTGTCTTTACTATAATTTATTTATATATTCTATGGGTTTGTTTTCTTGATTGAATTGTCCAGTCGATGCTATTTGTGAATGGTCTTACTTGTTTATACCTAAACACATCTAGCTCCTTTATTTCTTTCACACTTTCATTACATAATCCAAAAATATCTATAAAAAAATTATTTCATTTCTGGTAGGAAATCGAACTGAGAATGCTGAAGTAGCGCTTAAACGTTATATCACGGAAAGTAATAAGAGAGATTACATTCCCTGATTATGTAACTGATAGAGCGTTGCATATTTATGCATCAAATTCAGGAACTATAATTATGGTGAGAAATTGTGCAAAGGTGTTGAGTTGGTATTTATGATGTACAGTGCATTTGAACAATACATTTTCTTCCAGTAAAATTGATTCACATCGCTTCCAAACTACATATACATGTATTATGTAAATGTTACATCTAATCATCAAATTGTCATGACTGGCTATGCTTTGTTTGTTATCCAAAGTACATAGGACTCCTTATGCTCATTGATGGGGTTACCATGGTAAAATTAGACGGAATAAACAAATGAATGAATAAATAAATAAATAAATAAATACACTTACAATTACACATAAACTTTCGATTACATTTACACTTAAACTCAAATGCTGTTGGAGAGCATTTCTGCCCAGGTCATTTTACTTTGTGATTATTATTCTCTCGCAAAAGACATACAATACATCTTGCTTGATTTGCATTCATACACGGATCAATTTCAATGAGGTCATGTTGAATACCACTATACTACTTAGGCCCAATATTGATATGAAAAGTACATTACACATAACAAGAAAGCGGTGAATTAATGGGAAATGGCCATACACCCCCTTTTCGTCTCGTTATAGATATAGGCCTAAAACGATTATAGGACTAATAAGATGGCATACACAACCAAACGAGATCAACGCGTTTCAAATAAGTCTTGAAATAAGAAACATTGTAACACTTAATGTATAGCTCTATATCAGTGACCGTTAACAAAATTGTCGGGTAATTTTTTTTCTTCAGAAAACAATCGTAACATGTAACTTCATTTTGAGTTTTGTGTTGGTAGGAGTTTTTTTCATAGATATCAATATAAAGGTTTTTTTTCAGTCTTTACTTGAATATATATTCATAACTCAACAAAGGAATGCAGTACAGATGCAGGGTAACTAGAAACGGAAATAGCTAAATACATGGTAAATCAATTAACCCTTAGATGTTGGGGTGCAGGTGGTGTCCATGTGTTTTATTTGTACGGAGAGGATATAATCTAGGACTATATGAAGGAACAAGCAGCGTGTCGTAGGAGAATCTACAGAACGAACTAGAACAAACTGCAACCCTTTAACATAGGCTACGAGTAATAGAAAACAATACATGTACATCACGTTCACGTACAAAAACAGTTTGGCCTTACATTTGGTAATAATCATGTCCGCTTTGGCGTGGGTTAACATACATTTTTATAAGGTATCGATTCATTGTAATCGCTACGTGCACCTTTACATGCGCACACTAACCATACTAGCCTACACATACGACCGATTACAATCTGCCCGCATCACATGCATACAAAATGCAGTCACATGTATGGTAATGAGCTTGTGGACGTGTAGGTTGATTTATAACATAGATATATGTGGTCCGCCATGTCCATTGTCGAGGATCAAAGTCCGGGGTCAAATTCAGTGGGCTATTGTCGCGTTAAAGCTACGTTCGCACGAAATCGCTCTGACGCTGTCCTAACTGCGCTCGCCGCCTCGTCGCTAGCTGGACGCCAGTGTTTCGCCGCTGCGACATTACACAAACGAAATAATTTACGTCAGCAATATTATTGTATGAAATCCAGGCGGTTCATCAATTCGCATGAGCTGAAGAAAAAAACAATGTGAGAGTAAAAAATTGTCTTTGAGGGAGCTGGGAGCTGAATACAGTGTCCATGTGACTATACCTTTAAGGCATAGTCACATGGAAGCTGGCATAAACAAGACTTTTGCCAGTGCGCACGGTCTCTCCCCATCGGCGAAGAACTGGATCATAGCATTTACAATGTCCTAGATGTAGTACATTTCTAGCCAAGCCGCGGCGGAAAGACACTGCCGCATAACGGCAAGCGGCAAGCGGCAAGCGGCAAATAAAGAGAACAAAATTTTAGGAAGTCCGGAAACACGCACTTGGATTTTTCCTTCGTAAATAAACGAGGGAATGTATGGATAGGCAATAAACTTTACCAGGGTGACTCGCTGTTATTGTTATTGATGTGGTTGATCATTTTGTTTAATGGTGGCTGCGGTAGCGATTCTTGTTTCATTTATTTCACCACAAGTTTATTGCAAGAATAATATTTAATAAGATTTCATCATTGTTGATTAAATGTACGCTTTCTATTTCGGGAGGGTTTTCGGTGCACCTACCACTCAGTAATGCAGTCATGATGATAAAAATTATGTTAATAACATATCAATAATCTTCATAATGATATATCACAAAGAATAAGAAAATAGAAATGATTATCATAAACATCATAGACAAGATATTAATGATAATGGTTATGAAATAAGCATTTGATAAATAACATAATGATGATGAAAAAATGATGATGAAAAAAAGAAATATGCGAGCATGTCAACTTGACCGGGGTGGTGAAGAGAGAGAGAGAGAGAGAGGGGGGGGGGGGGCATACGTGTATATGTTTATATATTGCATTGTTCTCATAATTGTTACTATCATTAATATACCGTTATCACCCAGCAAAACAAACATCCTTGAGGATCTGATGGTTCGCAATATGAAATGTCCCACAACCTTTTAAGAGGGCCGAGGGTCAATCAAATATCAACTGCCATCACAATGTAATTGATAATGAATACTGCTTCTGGCAGAAATGGCTTTGTGGGGCGACATGTTTGATGCATACCAGGCATTGCTGTGTTCTGATTTAATCATCTGATACACACAATCTTGGAGGTCCGAATTGGTCCAAAAGTTAAAATCTCATTAAGTATTAAAAAATTATTATAACAATGACGATTGATGAAATGTAACAAAATGTGCTTCTGAAAAAAGGACACTTTTTTACCTAATTATGTGTAAATTCCAGCTTGTTTTGAGCTGTGAAAAGGTTTTTCTTAACGCCCAATTCTATGCCACGCTTCGAAACTTGTACAAAACTACGACATGTTAAGCAAGCAGACCTTGATGAAAAGTTCATATTTCATTAAAAAAAAAGAAGTCATAATCATAATAATGTCATTGCTTACTTATGAATCACGTTGGCTATGTTAATGTTTGAGGGTATGGTTAATACTTCTTTATTCGTTTAATAAGCCACTTTCGTTAAGTATGCATAACTTTTCCCCCTCTGCGCAGTAACGCGTTATGACATTCACATGTACATGTATATCGCCGATTCAGTGGGACACACCTCGGATGAGTTGCAGTTACTATTAGTAACGTGCAGTCACGTGCTTACATGACGAGAATGGCCTATTGAATGTTGTTTATTTTTGCAGAGAGCCAATGGATAACATCTTAACTGGTACTTTACGCATGGGCGTAAATCCCGGGGGGGGGGGGGGCACAATATGAAATCCCCCCCCCCCCCCACACACACACACACACACACTTTTTTCGGTCCTGTTACCCCCATCTTCGCTGAGCGATTTCCGCCCATGACTTTACGTATCTATAAGATTGATGAAGCAGGAAGAATACCGGGCGAGGACTTGAACCCTGATCTACTGCTTGTCGGGCAGTGACATAACCACCAGTCTAACGTTGGTTTGATGCCAACGTCACGATACTACAGCCACGAACCTATTTGATATTCATGAGCTCTCCGTACGACATGAATTTCATTAAAGCATTTTGATGTTTTTTTTGTGGAGGGTACCAGTGAAACAAAGATTATATGATTATTAATATTGGTACGTATGAACATACATTCCTCACTCTCCACATGAATACATATTCCATATGAATGAAATAGTCCTGGAATTAGTTATGTATACTCAATCACGCGATACATATGGAACGTATAGAACCTTAATATTCTGCGCCAGTCGAGGTTTTTTGTTATTGTTGTGAGAACAAACAATACAATGTTCGTTTATTCCGGATAAATGGGAAAAGGGAACTACGTACTACAACTTTTACTATAACTACCACTGCTGCTACTACTATACCAGTAATAGCAGCAGTAGTAGTAGTAGTAGCATTACTACTGCTGCTACTGCTAATACTATTATTATTATTATTATTATTACTACTACTACTACTACTACTACTACTACTACTACTACTACTACTATTACTATTACTACCCCTACGGCTACTACTTTACCAACACTACTACTACTACTACTACTACTACTACTACTACTACTACTACTACTACTACTACTAGTACTACTACTAGTACTACTACTACTACTACTACTGCTATTACTACTGCTATTACTACTACCACCACTACTACTACTAATAATAATAACAATAATATACTACTACTACTACTACTACTACTACTACTACTACTACTACTACTACTACTACTACTTCTACTACTACTACTATTACAACTACTACTACTACTTCTACTAGTATTACTACTACTACTGCTACTACTACTACTACTACTACTACTACTACTACTACTACTACTACAACTACTACTACTACTACTATTACCTCTATTCATACTACTACTACTACTACTACTACTACTACTACTACTACTACTACTACTACTACTACTAATGCTAATACTACTATTTCTACTTCTACTTCTACTTCCACTACCAATTATTTTAACACTACTACTATTGATATTACTACTAGTGATTCTAGTTCCGCTACTACTATTGAAACCATATACTGCTTCCAACCCGTTGTATTTGAATTAATTACTTCCCCGCGCTACCCAACACCCATTTGATGTACATTCATTAATAAACAAAGTGTGATGTGGAGGGCACTCTCCACATTCGGATGCGCACGGACAGTACGGATCCTACGGAGAGCATTATGAATGGGCCTTGGTCACGTGACCCGAACCATCTTTCACGGTATCACATGCGACACGCGCTCTCAATCGATGTCATTCCTATACGTAAGCTACATAAGTCCATGCCCCCCCCCCCCACCCTCCCACCCTCCCCAACCCGCTCGCTCCCCCACACCCTTCCCTCGTCGTGCCCATATGTCCACTTTTATAATTACTTGGATCATAATGTATGATGCGCTGAAGGTCATTGAACGTGGCATGCAGATGTGATATCACACATCAAAAACCTACCGGTCTCCATCAAGCATTCATCATTATGTATGCATGGGACCAGCAATGTATGTACTATGTTGTTTTCTTCGTGCACCATTGTTTTATGTCGTGTTTTACGTAAGGCGATACAGCTTAAAGCACTCGTATCTTTAGGTCTTTGTTTTGTTTCCATAACTCAGTATTTTGCGTATGACTTTTCCATGTTCGAGTTTAAATCTCATCTCTATTTGGAAACAAGAGCAAGTTATCTATTCATCCAGCACCCCCACCCCACCCCAACCCAACCCCTGAACGTGGCTCCCGAAATAACTTAAGGACAAGGCGGCTATCACATGGAGAAATGTCGTGATGTAGTGGTTGAGGACGGTCACTGAAGACCTGAAGGTCTTAGGTTCAAACCCTATTATGGCGCGTGTGTCCTTCAGCGAGATACTGAGTGAACAGTGCCGCACTCCACCGAGAAGGTGAACGATTACATGAACGAACTCGATCCATCGCCGGCAACTGTTCTACTATATCATTTATCATTATATTTTGTAAATAGATGGTAGATTCATTTAAATGTCATTTATTGTAAAAAAAAAAAAAAAAAAAAAAAAAAAAAGATATATGGATATGAAATATACTGAACTGGTGTACATTGTATATGTATCTGGTGTCGATGTATCTGGAATACATGTATCTGGTCTAAATGTAGCTGTATCTGGTGTAGATGTATCTGGTGTAGATGTTTATGCTGTGGCTGTATATAGTGTAGATGTGTAGCTGTATCTGGTGTAGATGTATCTGGTATACATGTATCTGGTGTAGATGTGTCTGGTGTAGATGTTTATGCTGTGGCTGTATATGGTGTAGATGTGTATCTGTATCTGGTGTAGATGTATCTGGTGTAGATGTGTCTGGTGTAGATGTTTTTGCTGTGACTGTATATGGTGCACATGTGAAGCTGTATCTGGTGTAGATGTATCTGATGTGGGTGTACCTGATGCATATGTATATGTTATAGATACATGTACAGCTGATGGTATAGATTTATCGGGTGTAGATATATCTGGTGTAGATATATTTGTTATAGATACTGTATATCTGGTGTAGATGAATCTGGAGTAGATATATCTGTTGTAGGTATATATAGTATGGTGTAGATGTATCTAATGGAGACATTTATGCTAGTGATGTATCTTGCGTGATGTATCTGGTGCAGATGCATATCGGAATCAATAGTGAATATATTGCGATTATGTATACAGGTTATACAGTGCAGGTACGCCTATATTCTTACTAACACAATTAACAAATTTCTGCGCTTTCCGCAAATTTGGGATTCGATCATTATCAAAATCATATCTTAAGCTGTTTATTTCCATTAACAGAGTTTGCGTGCATTTGCGTGCAGCTGAGATACTTTACTAGAAAAGTTATTTTGGTTCACTGATATCTCTTTTCCTCACCAAAGTATTGATGCAATTCAACAGAACTGGACAAGCGAAAAAAAGACTCTACATTTCTTTTGTTTTCTCTGAGAAACGGTTGCTACGCAATCCTGTTCGTTATTGTTAAAACACCTGAAAAGCACATGCTGAGACCACATAATTTTTCAGCGGTGGCACGCATGGGTTCAAAGAAAGAAAGTTGTTTCATATCCTTCCATAACACATCCCTGGTTTATCAATGTGTTTCCCATCTGCACATGTATTATGTATCATGATTGTGATAATTGGAACTAATATATCGGAAGGGGGAGAGGGAGTAGGTTCTTCGGGTCCGATCGCGGCAATGTTATACTCGCTCCACATTTAGAACAATATTTGAAGACTTTCGTTTCTTTTCTACCGAAATAAGCCTAGCTCTATTGTCGTGAGCCGATGTTTGACTCATGGCTGTGACTGTATCAGAAGTCTTGTTACAATAAGCACTTGATATTTGAGCTATTTTGGATCATTTCGGGAAGACCAAAATTTTTTTGTATTTCCCCACATAATGATTTTCGACAATGGAGAGAAGTAATCCGATTTATTCAAAGATACATACAACGCTATCAAAACTTAAACATTATTAAAAAAAAACACTAAATCAATTTACAATAAATATATCGAAAATAGGTTTAAATAATGTATCCTCATGTCATATTTCATTACATATCTTTGTTCTGGGGGAATGGCTGAGGATACTAGAGCTCCAATCTTGGGGCAGAGATAAGAGCACTCGGGGTTATATCTCAGTCAATATTACACTTTATATGCTGTTTAACAAATTTGCACGGACGTTTTTTATTCGGAAAGAAATCACTTGTTGTTCTCATATCAATTGTTTCATCCGTCTGGGAATTCATATAACTTTACTAAAATTTGTTATCATGATATATAAAATGTATTCAAGGCTTGCGATTAATGACTCTTTCATTTTGTTGTAAAGTCTTCAATCTATTTCTGTATTACAATATTGTAAACATTTATCGTTTAATACGCTTGTAAAAAGAAACAACGTTGGCCATGAATTAAAGCATTAAACCTGGCACCTACAGTACTGCGGTTTTATTTATATTTAATATTGCTAAGTGATACTTAATGTAACGCCCGCGGCGACGAACCGACAGTTTGAATATTTAAACAAAAATGTAATTGAGCCTCACTGTATTGGGAGACGACTTGCACAATCCGATGGGGGATGGGGCCTACAGATTCAAGGATGTTGAGTTTGGCAAGTTCCGTACACGTCGCCATGACTCTCCCTAGTTCTTTCTGCATCGAGATGATTCGCAAATATCATCTTCGTTACCGGATTCGTTATGATACATTCGTTCGTTGCAAAAGTCCCTGTTCTATGTCACGTGGTCCGTATAAAGCCTTCCCATGATTCTATTTACACCATCTCCAATCAATGAAGAACATAATAAGCAAATAATCAACGTTGGTGAGGGTGATGGGACGAACTATAACTTTTGAGGCGATCTGGATAATGCTATCTTTCCGAAGCGCAGCTGAGGAAAGATAGCGTATACATTCAGATCGCCGAGGATTGTCTCATTAGATGAAACTAAAATTGGATTATTTGCTTTTTATATTCCACATACTAAGAATGTTGCTATATGATTGGAGTTGATCACGTGATGAGGCGTAGTTTTCCTATCAGATCACCTGAGAATAAAAGTTCGTTACACTCTAGGTGATAGTACTTTTTGGTTTCGCTGATCTCTTCACTCCTCACAGTCCTAACTCGTGATCAATATTTTGAGTACGCGCGAAATAAAAGTGTGTTACACTGGGACTATCAGTAGCTCCTACTAGCGCGTCCTAACGCGCGTCCTAATTAATGCGCGTCCTATGCGCGTGTTCCCCATGGCAGCGGCTCTGGGCTAGGTAGAGAAGTAAACATTACTTTTGTACATCAAATTGTCATTTTTGGTATAGATAGTTGGTTTCAGATGTGGAATATAAAGCAAATAATCAACTTTTGGTTTCAGGCAATGAGACGAACGATCACTTCCTCGGCGATCTGAATGTATACGCTTTCTTTCCTCAGCTGCGCTTCGGAAAGATAGCTACATCCATATCGCCTCGGAAGTGATAGTTCGTCCCATCACATTCACCAACGTTGATTATTTGCTTAATATTCCACATCTGAAACCAACTATCTATACCAAAAATATCAATTTGACGTACAAAAGTAATGCTGACTTCTCTACCTAACCCCGAGCCGCTGCCATAGGGAACACGCCTTAAGACGCGCGTTACTAGGACGCGCGTTACTAGGACGCGCGTTACTAGGACGCGCGTTATGACGCTTAAGGAGGAGCTACTGTCAGTTGATAGTCCGAGTGTAACACACTTTTATTTCGCGCGTACTCAAAATATTGATCACGCGTTAGGACTGTGAGGAGTGAAGGGATCAGCGAAACCAAAAAGTACTATCACCTAGAGTGTAACGAACTTTTCTTCTCAGGTGATCAGATGGGCAAAACTACCCTTTATCACGTGATAAACTCTTGACCAATCATATAGCAGCATTCTTTGTATGTGGAATATAACATAACATAACATAACATAACTTAGCGTGTCCTCCCATTGATATATAGACGTAGATGTGATAGGGCCTACGGAAATTAAAGATAATGTTAATCATCATGACTGCGTATCCGACCAAAACAAGTGTTACTCAGCTATTCAATTGTTAGTGTGTGGATCGCATCATAATTTCGGCTGTCTATCTAACAGTGAAAGTGGAATACGGGTGGATAGTCGTGGCAGTAATATCTTTATGGTTTGCTGGATGGATACATACTTACCGTGACGTCATTGTGGCCTCGTAAAGTGCTAGCCTATACATACACAATGAGTGCAGATGTGATCAAACGAACCCTCACGCCCCCCTTCGCGAGTCGGTCAGCCCAACCAATAGGCCCCGACCATCGTGTCTACAATCCATATTCATTACCCAACTCTAACAGTTATTAATGGTATTAATTCTCATATTACTGTTCACGGGGTCGGAAATGTGATGGAAACGCTACAACGAGCTGTGTTTTAATTATCTTGATTGCCTTTTTACACATAAAATTAGCGATATATTCATTGAAGTATAGGCCTACGTACATCGATAAGCGCAATTACTTTTTGTTCCGAACGCTTCAAAGCCCGGGGAAGAGTATGTAGATGCCCGCATATGCATTCACACTGACACGAGCGATTGCCCGCGGGTTGATGAAGAAAAAGGGATGAAATTTGCTCTTCTCCGACAAAACGCGCAGACGACCTGCCGTTTTTATGGGATTAAGCTTTGCTTCGCTGGTCGTGCAAGGAGATCATGGAAGTGACATACAGCTAATGGAATTAATTATCTTCATAATCATATTAAAATATATATTAATGAGAAGAGGGATCATCTCTAAAAAGCTAGAAATTAAAAGAGAAAACAACTTTTACTTGTCCGTCAGAATGGTTCTAGTTCAATGACAGCTACATAGGTTGTGACATACTAATTGGTACACACATGAAAATTATGAAAATACAAACCTGAGCACACAAGGAAATTTAGTGTCGTGTATCTATCACAGCTCGATTTTGGGAAGAAAATGGGCGAAATATAGCTAGGATATGTGCGTGTGTGTGTGTAATTGTTCATATGTATGTGTGTTGGGTGTATGTTTGTTTGTCGGATGCAGTAATCATGTACCGAATGTATGTTTGGAAACAAAGAAGTTGATATGAATTGATATGGTGCGTCAATATTGTTTCTTTTCCTGATGGAATTATATCGTAATACCAGTATCATCTATTAGCAAACAATACTTTGTTTAATCACTTAGGAGAGCAAAAAAAATGCCAATTGAAAAGATAAAAAGGGATAAATGATAAAGAAAGGAAGAGCTACTGTCTAAGACCGAAATACAGAATGTATCACGTGTGATATCATATCAATGAACGTGATGAGAATATGCATGACTGGTACCATAGTCATCTTGATATGCTCTCTATATCAACCAATTTTTATTATAACGCATGAGGCAAAACACATATGTTATTACTACGCTTGTAAATGAAGTCAAGCTTCTTTGTCGCATCCGGATTTCACTGCTGTTGTTTTTGTGTTGTTTTCTCTCTCGCCTCCTAACGGAAAGAAATTGCGTAAATTGCTCCGCATCCAGACGTTTATGTTTACCACGCACAAAAAAAAAACTTATCTCGCCTCTAAACGCTTAAAAATTTGATTACACGAGGGAAAAGAGAGATGTCCCGAATCGAATTTTGCTTAATGAGAGGTCAGTGACAACATCTATTTAGATTTGGGAATGATATCAACATATGCCTTTGACCAAATAACCGGACTTGACCAACGCGTTTTATCAAACACAGGTGGATCTCACATTAGATGACCAGTGGCTTCGTATAATTTTATAAGCGAGCTCCCCTATTAGATTGCGTTCAATCAAGCTGTTTTAAGTGTCTCGACACTCTATTCCTTTATACATCAAGAGAATGTGTGTGTGTGTGTGTGTGTGTGTGTGTGTGTGTGTTGATGAAGAAGATGCGAGTTAATTCCCTTCTCCCCGACTCATCCTCGCCCCATCAAGACGAGTGGACGGAATTGACCATGAGGGGACAAACGGTCAGCTGTCCACTCGCCACACCAGACGCATTTGTGCGAATGAAACGTAAGGCGCGGAGAGAAACAGAGAAAGAGACAGAACAGAAAAGATGAGGGGGAGACCAAATTAAAGAAGATAATAAAGAGGAAAAGCAAATTCATAGCACGGGGTGAATAAATCGATACAATTGATGCGTTTGCCATCTAACGCGCAGGTTCAATGACCGCTCGTTCTATTTCACATATGCCTATTGTGGTCACGCTTAACTCTCTAGACACTGTCTCGTCCCTTCATATCAGTCTCAAAATAGAAATTATTCCCTTCTAGTTAAATAGAAAGAAGAGTACTGGCGTTGTAAATCCATTCTCGATAGGTTCAGGCTGAGAAAGACGTATACAGATATCCATTATGCATATGTTATATCGATATAGGCATATTATATCAATAGGAAGAGAAAACAGACAAATGAGAAAAAATATGTAGCATGCAACTGAATGATACATACTCTAGAGACTATATTATACGTCGTGCATGATGTGTAGTTTCTTATTTTATAAATGGTGTAGGTTCTGGAGTTTACTATTCAATTAATAGTGCATGATGTACTACAACCACATTATATGCATCGTTAGATTCACGCTGCTCCAATATTTGTAACGACAAATGTGAACGAAAGTTGCATGCATTATGTAACTCATTTTTAAGATCAGATTGGTTGTCAGTCATGACATATTATTATCTTGAGCGGGTAATAGTACCTCAAGGTATTATTGACCGGTCAATAGTACTATTCTTGCATACATTTCCACAAATGAGTTTGTGTGTTGAATTAATTGTCGTAAGAAATACCACTACAGTCTATCGCTTTTTGCATGGCATCGCAATATTTTGCCATTTCCCGACGCGAACATAGTGACAAACATACTACGCTGTTGATAAGTGAAAAGAAAGAAAGAGTTTTGCACTTAAAAACACATTTTTTCGTGGTTAAAGGTCCGATATATTTTATTTGTTAATCAACAGCATTCGATAGATACGTATAAATTCTGTCATTTAGCTGCATAACATATAAACATGACCAAGAATTTCAAAGCAATGCATATTTCAACAAGATAAGCATCAATTAGATTAATGTTTCCGTTTTGTTTTATATTGCTATGTCAACTTGTTCAATGATTGTAAAATGACAAGAACAAATTATAGATTCAATTCATTTTAAATTATATAGGTACACTAATTTCGATTCACAAAAGTACATATATTATCAAAATGGATAGATAGATAGATAGGAAGATAGGTGAAGTTTAGCATATGGAATTCATCAGGTAAAATTAATTAAAGATATATAGTACTTAAGAACTCTGCTGCGGAGAGTGCATGTTAGTGGAGGGGGAAAAAACTCAGCAAGGCCGCGAAATTGATTCGAAATGAACAATGTCCAGCGTGGATGGATGGAACGTGCTGGACATTATAATTGCATAATACCTCGGGAGTCGGAGTGACCATGACTGACCATTAGTCACTGGTACATGCGTGATGGCAGCGGGTGGGTTGGCTCATGCAGGTTCTTTGGAAATGGATTCTATTGAGGTCCATTTATTTGTGGTGTGGCCTCCGTTCGTTACGTCTGTCGTTATGTATGCACTCTGTGAACTGCGATATGAGGGCATGTTCTATGCGCAAACAATATTCCCGCCAAATTGATTGGAAATTAACGACCTCACTTTATGTTTGTCGTCTTTCTCTCTTTCTTTCTTTCTCTCTCTCTCTCTCTTGATATGTGTATTAATTAATATTTGCTTTTCTTATAACCTTTTCTACCGCGTCAGTTTATACCTTTGCATCACGCCTTGATTTTTTACCCCCCCCCCCCTCTCTCTCTCTCTCCTCGTCTATCCTTCCCTCTTTCCCTTCCATTCTGCGCTTCTTATAATCTAGCTGTTGTAGAGAACACTCAACAACTATTTGTTTACCAATCATATAGTGTGTGATAATACACGCATATACTGATGATGATATTACCCGTTCTTTCTTCTACCTAGCAAATATATTAATCAAATTCGTTCTACAGGTCAATTCTACATCAATTTTGTTTCTTACCTTATGTTATCTAAATGATAACAGGCTAGTCTAAGCAATGTCCAGCACACGGAATTTCAAGATGTTCCAAGCAGATACAGAAGGAATAACGCATAATATGTGCACCATCTCCAATAAACTACTTTAAGTAAAAGATATGGCGTAGTTCTCATTTTCGAATTAACGAGCCTTTTTCATCTTCGGATGAACAAATCATACTTATTTTTCGAATAAACTAACCCGTTTTCATTCTTGGATGAACGAGCCTTCGGAATAGTGGACGAAAGGGAAAAGGAACCATCGGACTAACGAACCTTTAAAGTATTCGATTCTTCTAAATAACGAGTTTGTAGTCATGTGTTATTATTTTTAGGTGTGTTTTGAATCTCTACTCGTGTAAGAATTGTGCTATTATGTTTAATTTACACAGTGAGAAAGGTTACCCATAACGGTGACATGCTCTTGGATAAAAAAAAAAGTTAGCAAAAACATGATTCACTTGTCGGTCATTATGTCAATTCTTTCTATTCATTGATTTATTCGACAATTTCGATTCGCGCAACTCACCCACATATGCACACAGTCATGTGCACACATATGTACATAAATCTTTTTTTTTAATAGTTTTTCATCACGTTCAATTTCAAATAATGCATACAGCCACAAATACCAAAATAATATTGTTTCTTCACATAATTTACGATAAACAAATGTTTTCATACACACACTTTACTTTGCCTTTGTTCTATGGTTATCTCAAGGATTAAGACAAATAAAAGAAAAGAAATCATCTGATTATTTTTCTTTCATACTATTATATTCACACATTGAACTTTAATGTAAATAATTATATCATGCGTGTACCCCCCCCCCCCACTTACTTACTCACATTTACCCTGACCCCAAACCTCTTGAGTGTGTCCCTTCCCCCTATATAAAGACGACCCCCCCCCCCCCCTCCCCCCACTCCCATGCCCGGTATACCCGCTCACAATCTCACTTCCTCAATGTTGAAAAAACAAAGGTACAGAGCTGATGCTGCCAGGGAATCATAATGGTGGGTGTATAGGAAGGTAGATGGATGTATAGGTAGGTTAAAAAAACATACAAAAAATAATAATGATACAGGAAATAGAAATACACCCTACTGCCTGCTAAACAAAATATTTTAATAAGTAAGATTGTGAAAAAAAAGAGAAGAAAAGAAAAGAAAAACGACAAATATACTACACTGGGATATCCTAAATACTTTACTCTTGCCATTTTATCATATGTAGCCCTGTTTTACCAATTCCTTTTCCCTACTGAAACATACTAAAACATGCACAAACACACTCACCCACACAAACATCATACACGCACAGAAACCCACATGCGCACACCAACATACAAAGGGGTAAACTGTATATTGCCAAAAGCATCTTAGAAACACACACACACACACACACACAAACACACACACAAACACACACACACACATATACACACAAGAGGATGGAGTAGGTTGGAACGAGCAGACGAGATTTGAATGCACGAAGACAGTGCGGACATCAAAATGGAGCGGCTAAAACCTATACTTATCAACTTAAATACATGGCCACGTGGTCATCATTATCACGTAGCATGTTGGATAGGACTCAACACAGTCATACAGCTAATGCGACTCTCACACTTCCGGATCCCCCCCCCCCCCCCCCCCACCCCGTCTCTATCCCTGTCTCCCAGACTCTCCTCATTACATTAATATATTCCAGTGGTCAATTGTAATGTCGTAGAGTGGCCGCTGTCCGTCATGTCCGTCCGCTGACCGTTCGAACTGCGAGCCCATCCAATCACATCATGAGTCACCCCCCACCGCCTTGTAACAACCACGCCGTCCTGGCTCATTTATTATGCATGAACATAAATTTCCAAATGTACCACTCAAAAATGTAAAGACTCCTCGAAAGGGTCAATAAACGGATTATGGCCCCAAACTGTTTTCCCTCCTCCTGGCACGTTTTTGTCTGATCTGTAATCCTTCTTTTCTTTTGTTCCTTCTTCTCCCTTGTTCCTTCTTCTCCCTTGTTCCTTCTTCTCTCTTGTTTCTTCTTCTCTCTTGTCTCTTCTTCTCCCTTGTTCCTTCTTCTCCCTTGTTCCTTCTTCTCTTTTGTTCCTTCTTCTCTCTTGTTCCTTCTTCTCTCTTGTTCCTTCTTCTCTCTTGTTCCTTCTTCTCTCTTGTTTCTTCTTCTCTCTTGTCTCTTCTTCTCCCTTGTTCCTTCTTCTCCCTTGTTCCTTCTTCGCTCTTGTTCCTTCTTCTCTCTTGTTCCTTCTTCGCTCTTGTTCCTTCTTCTCTTTTGTTCCTTCTTCTCTCTTGTTCCTTCTTCTCTCTTGTTTCTTCTTCTCTCTTGTCTCTTCTTCTCCCTTGTTCCTTCTTCTCCCTTGTTCCTTCTTCTCTCTTGTTCCTTCTTCTCTCTTGTTCCTTCTTCTCTTTTGTTCCTTCTTCTCTCTTGTTCCTTCTTCTCTCTTGTTTCTTCTTCTCTCTTGTTCCCGCTTTTCTCTTGTTTCTTCTTCTCTCTTGTTTCTTCTTCTCTCTTGTTCCTTCTTCTCTCTTGTTTCTTCTTCTCTCTTGTTTCTTCTTCTCTCTTGTTTCTTCTTCTCTCTTGTTTCTTCTTCTCTCTTGTTTCTTCTTCTCTCTTGTTCCTTCTTCTCTTTTGTTCCTTCTTCTCTCTTGTTCCTTCTTCTCTCTTGTTTCTTCTTCTCTCTTGTTTCTTCTTCTCTCTTGTTCCTTCTTCTCTCTTGTTCCTTCTTCTCTCTTGTTTCTTCTTCTCTCTTGTTCCTTCATCTCTCTTGTTTCTTCATCTCTCTTGTTTCTTCTTCTCTCTTGTTTCTTCTTCTCTCTTGTTTCTTCTTCTCTCTTGTTCCTTCTTCTCTCTTGTTCCTTCTTCTCTCTTGTTTCTTCTTCTCTCTTGTTTCTTCTTCTCTTTTGTTCCTTCTTCTCTCTTGTTCCTTCTTCTCTCTTGTTTCTTCTTCTCTCTTGTTCCTTCTTCTCTCTTGTTTCTTCTTCTCTCTTGTTCCTTCTTCTCTCTTGTTTCTTCTTCTCTCTTGTTTCTTCTTCTCTTTTGTTCCTTCTTCTCTCTTGTTCCTTCTTCTCTCTAGTTTCTTCTTCTTTCTTGTTTCTTCTTCTCTCTTGTTCCTTCTTCTCTTTTGTTTCTTCTTCTCTCTTGTTCCTTCTTCTCTCTTGTTTCTTCTTCTCTCTAGTTTCTTCTTCTCTCTTGTTCCTTCTTCTCTCTTGTTCCTTCTTCGCTCTTGTTCCTTCTTCTCTCTTGTTTCTTCTTC
This sequence comes from Arbacia lixula, assembly GCA_963669155.1. Lineage (NCBI taxonomy): Eukaryota > Metazoa > Echinodermata > Echinoidea > Arbacioida > Arbaciidae > Arbacia > Arbacia lixula. Next base: position 16,468,315 of record OZ022584.1, read on the forward strand.
TCTCTTGTTTCTTCTTCTCCCTTGTTTCATCTTCTCTCTTGTTTCTTCTTCTCTCTTGTTCCTTCTTCTCTCTTGTTTCTTCTTCTCTCTTGTTCCCGCTTTTCTCTTGTTTCTTCATCTCTCTTGTTTCTTCTTCTCTCTTGTTTCTTCTTCTCTCTTGTTCCCGCTTTTCTCTTGTTTCTTCATCTCTCTTGTTTCTTCTTCTCTCTTGTTTCTTCTTCTCTCTTGTTTCTTCTTCTCCCTTGTTTCATCTTCTCTCTTGTTTCTTCTTCTCTCTTGTTCCTTCTTCTCTCTTGTTTCTTCTTCTCTCTTGTTCCCGCTTCTCTCTTGTTCCTTCTTCTCTCTAGTTTCTTCTTCTCTCTTGTTTCTTCTTCGCTCTTGTTCCTTCTTCTCTCTTGTTTCTTCTTCTCTCTTGTTTCTTCATCTCTCTTGTTTCTTCATCTCTCTTGTTTCTTCTTCTCTCTTGTTTCTTCTTCTCTCTTGTTTCTTCTTCTCTCTTGTTCCTTCTTCTCTCTTGTTCCTTCTTCTCTCTTGTTTCTTCTTCTCTCTTGTTTCTTCTTCTCTTTTGTTCCTTCTTCTCTCTTGTTCCTTCTTCTCTCTTGTTTCTTCTTCTCTCTTGTTCCTTCTTCTCTCTTGTTTCTTCTTCTCTCTTGTTCCTTCTTCTCTCTTGTTTCTTCTTCTCTCTTGTTTCTTCTTCTCTTTTGTTCCTTCTTCTCTCTTGTTCCTTCTTCTCTCTAGTTTCTTCTTCTCTCTTGTTTCTTCTTCGCTCTTGTTCCTTCTTCTCTCTTGTTTCTTCTTCTCTCTTGTTTCTTCATCTCTCTTGTTTCTTCATCTCTCTTGTTTCTTCTTCTCTCTTGTTTCTTCTTCTCTCTTGTTTCTTCTTCTCTCTTGTTCCTTCTTCTCTCTTGTTCCTTCTTCTCTCTTGTTTCTTCTTCTCTCTTGTTTCTTCTTCTCTTTTGTTCCTTCTTCTCTCTTGTTCCTTCTTCGCTCTTGTTCCTTCTTCTCTCTTGTTCCTTCTTCTCTCTTGTTTCTTCTTCTCTCTTGTTTCTTCTTCTCTTTTGTTCCTTCTTCTCTCTTGTTCCTTCTTCTCTCTAGTTTCTTCTTCTCTCTTGTTCCTTCTTCTCTCTTGTTCCTTCTTCTCTCTTGTTCCTTCTTCTCTCTTGTTTCTTCTTCTCTCTTGTTTCTTCTTCTCTCTTGTTTCTTCTTCTCTTTTGCTCCTTCTTCGCTCTTGTTCCTTCTTCTCTCTTGTTTCTTCTTCTCTCTTGTTTCTTCTTCGCTCTTGTTCCTTCTTCTCTCTTGTTTCTTCTTCTCTCTTGTTCCTTCTTCTCTTTTGCTCCTTCTTCGCTCTTGTTCCTTCTTCTTCCTTGTTTCTTCTTCTCTCTTGTTCCTTCTTCTCCCTTGTTTCTTCTTCGCTCTTGTTCCTTCTTCTTCCTTGTTTCTTCTTCTCTCTTGTTTCTTCTTCTCTCTTGTTTCTTCTTCGCTCTTGTTCCTTCTTCTCCCTTGTTTCTTCTTCGCTCTTGTTCCTTCTTCTTCCTTGTTTCTTCTTCTCTCTTGTTTCTTCTTCTCTCTTGTTTCTTCTTCTCTCTTGTTCCTTCTTCTCCCTTGTTTCTTCTTCGCTCTTGTTCCTTCTTCTTCCTTGTTTCTTCTTCTCTCTTGTTTCTTCTTCTCTCTTGTTTCTTCTTCGCTCTTGTTCCTTCTTCTCTCTAGTTTCTTCTTCTCTCTTGTTCCTTCTTCTCTTTTGCTCCTTCTTCGCTCTTGTTCCTTCTTCTTCCTTGTTTCTTCTTCTCTCTTGTTCCTTCTTCTCCCTTGTTTCTTCTTCTCTCTTGTTTCTTCTTCGCTCTTGTTCCTTCTTCTCTCTTGTTCCTTCTTCGCTCTTGTTCCTTCTTCTCTTTTGTTCCTTCTTCTCTCTTGTTCCTTCTTCTCTCTTGTTTCTTCTTCTCTCTTGTCTCTTCTTCTCCCTTGTTCCTTCTTCTCCCTTGTTCCTTCTTCTCTCTTGTTCCTTCTTCTCTCTTGTTCCTTCTTCTCTTTTGTTCCTTCTTCTCTCTTGTTCCTTCTTCTCTCTTGTTTCTTCTTCTCTCTTGTTCCCGCTTTTCTCTTGTTTCTTCTTCTCTCTTGTTTCTTCTTCTCTCTTGTTCCTTCTTCTCTCTTGTTTCTTCTTCTCTCTTGTTTCTTCTTCTCTCTTGTTTCTTCTTCTCTCTTGTTTCTTCTTCTCTCTTGTTTCTTCTTCTCTCTTGTTCCTTCTTCTCTTTTGTTCCTTCTTCTCTCTTGTTCCTTCTTCTCTCTTGTTTCTTCTTCTCTCTTGTTTCTTCTTCTCTCTTGTTCCTTCTTCTCTCTTGTTCCTTCTTCTCTCTTGTTTCTTCTTCTCTCTTGTTCCTTCTTCTTCCTTGTTTCTTCTTCTCTCTTGTTCCTTCTTCTCCCTTGTTTCTTCTTCTTTCTTGTTTCTTCTTCTCTCTTGTTCCTTCTTCTCTTTTGTTTCTTCTTCTCTCTTGTTCCTTCTTCTCTCTTGTTTCTTCTTCTCTCTTGTCCCTTCTTCTCTTTTGTTCCTTCTTCTCTCTTGTTCCTTCTTCTCTCTAGTTTCTTCTTCTCTCTTGTTCCTTCTTCTCTCTTGTTCCTTCTTCGCTCTTGTTCCTTCTTCTCTCTTGTTTCTTCTTCTCTCTTGTTTCTTCTTCTCCCTTGTTTCATCTTCTCTCTTGTTTCTTCTTCTCTCTTGTTCCTTCTTCTCTCTTGTTTCTTCTTCTCTCTTGTTCCCGCTTTTCTCTTGTTTCTTCATCTCTCTTGTTTCTTCTTCTCTCTTGTTTCTTCTTCTCTCTTGTTCCCGCTTTTCTCTTGTTTCTTCATCTCTCTTGTTTCTTCTTCTCTCTTGTTTCTTCTTCTCTCTTGTTTCTTCTTCTCCCTTGTTTCATCTTCTCTCTTGTTTCTTCTTCTCTCTTGTTCCTTCTTCTCTCTTGTTTCTTCTTCTCTCTTGTTCCCGCTTCTCTCTTGTTCCTTCTTCTCTCTAGTTTCTTCTTCTCTCTTGTTTCTTCTTCGCTCTTGTTCCTTCTTCTCTCTTGTTTCTTCTTCTCTCTTGTTTCTTCATCTCTCTTGTTCCTTCTTCTCTCTTGTTTCTTCTTCTCTCTTGTTTCTTCTTCTCTCTTGTTCCTTCTTCTCTCTTGTTCCTTCTTCTCTCTTGTTCCTTCTTCTCTCTTGTTTCTTCTTCTCTCTTGTTTCTTCTTCTCTCTTGTTCCCGCTTTTCTCTTGTTTCTTCATCTCTCTTGTTTCTTCTTCTCTCTTGTTTCTTCTTCTCTCTTGTTTCTTCTTCTCTCTTGTTCCTTCTTCTCTCTTGTTCCTTCTTCTCTCTTGTTTCTTCTTCTCTCTTGTTTCTTCTTCTCTTTTGTTCCTTCTTCTCTCTTGTTCCTTCTTCTCTCTTGTTTCTTCTTCTCTCTTGTTCCTTCTTCTCTCTTGTTTCTTCTTCTCTCTTGTTCCTTCTTCTCTCTTGTTTCTTCTTCTCTCTTGTTTCTTCTTCTCTTTTGTTCCTTCTTCTCTCTTGTTCCTTCTTCTCTCTAGTTTCTTCTTCTCTCTTGTTTCTTCTTCGCTCTTGTTCCTTCTTCTCTCTTGTTTCTTCTTCTCTCTTGTTTCTTCATCTCTCTTGTTTCTTCATCTCTCTTGTTTCTTCTTCTCTCTTGTTTCTTCTTCTCTCTTGTTTCTTCTTCTCTCTTGTTCCTTCTTCTCTCTTGTTCCTTCTTCTCTCTTGTTTCTTCTTCTCTCTTGTTTCTTCTTCTCTTTTGTTCCTTCTTCTCTCTTGTTCCTTCTTCGCTCTTGTTCCTTCTTCTCTCTTGTTCCTTCTTCTCTCTTGTTTCTTCTTCTCTCTTGTTTCTTCTTCTCTTTTGTTCCTTCTTCTCTCTTGTTCCTTCTTCTCTCTAGTTTCTTCTTCTCTCTTGTTCCTTCTTCTCTCTTGTTCCTTCTTCTCTCTTGTTCCTTCTTCTCTCTTGTTTCTTCTTCTCTCTTGTTTCTTCTTCTCTCTTGTTTCTTCTTCTCTTTTGCTCCTTCTTCGCTCTTGTTCCTTCTTCTCTCTTGTTTCTTCTTCTCTCTTGTTTCTTCTTCGCTCTTGTTCCTTCTTCTCTCTTGTTTCTTCTTCTCTCTTGTTCCTTCTTCTCTTTTGCTCCTTCTTCGCTCTTGTTCCTTCTTCTTCCTTGTTTCTTCTTCTCTCTTGTTCCTTCTTCTCCCTTGTTTCTTCTTCGCTCTTGTTCCTTCTTCTTCCTTGTTTCTTCTTCTCTCTTGTTTCTTCTTCTCTCTTGTTTCTTCTTCGCTCTTGTTCCTTCTTCTCCCTTGTTTCTTCTTCGCTCTTGTTCCTTCTTCTTCCTTGTTTCTTCTTCTCTCTTGTTTCTTCTTCTCTCTTGTTCCTTCTTCTCTCTTGTTCCTTCTTCTCCCTTGTTCCTTCTTCTCTCTTGTTCCTTCTTCTTCCTTGTTTCTTCTTCTCTCTTGTTTCTTCTTCTCTCTTGTTTCTTCTTCGCTCTTGTTCCTTCTTCTCTCTAGTTTCTTCTTCTCTCTTGTTCCTTCTTCTCTTTTGCTCCTTCTTCGCTCTTGTTCCTTCTTCTTCCTTGTTTCTTCTTCTCTCTTGTTCCTTCTTCTCCCTTGTTTCTTCTTCTCTCTTGTTTCTTCTTCTCTCTTGTTTCTTCTTCTCTTTTGCTCCTTCTTCGCTCTTGTTTCTTCTTCTCTCTTGTTTCTTCTTCTCTTTTGCTCCTTCTTCGCTCTTGTTCCTTCTTCTCTCTCGTTCCTTCTTCTCTCTTGTTCCTTCTTCTCTCTTGTTCCTTCTTCTCTCTTGTTCCTTCTTCTCTCTTGTTCCTTCTTCTCTCTTGTTTCTTCTTCTCTCTTGTTCCTTCTTCTCTCTTGTTCCTTCTTCTCTCTTGTTTCTTCTTCTCTCTTGCTTCTTCTTCTCTCTTGTTCCTTCTTCTCTCTTGCTTCTTCTTCTTCTCTTTCAGAATGTGATTGCATTCGTATAACATGTAACAGTATAATCGTTGATAAACTGAACATGTTATTGTATTTATGTAACCGTAACCATAAATACTCACAATATGAAAAACATTTTCTTCACATGTCATTCCAGAACTACTGACAATCTGAATATGCGGATTACTAAAAAGGTTCTTTGAAACTAAGCCTAGCCTCAAGAACCAAAACGAATTTTGAATTCATTTCTATATCTAAAAAGGGTATCTCTCAAGATTAAAGCTTTTAAAATGTCAAAGGTTTGTCACAAGTTTGAGCCTGTTGATAACATCACATAATTATGTTGTAAAGATACAGTGAACAACGTAGTGGTATGCTTGATGAAGCGAAGTTGTAAACGTGTATCAATTAAGTATATCAATTAATCATTTTTATGCTTGTCCACGCATTTTGTCTATTTATATTACGTAATATGTTTATGGTATGGTGTATTTTTCTGTATGTACCAATTGAAGAATAATCATCTGTAAAGGTTTAAATGGTTTGATATATGTGTAATGTACGAGCATTTACGACTGAAACACATGTACATTACCTGAACACAGATATACACATTAATTTCAACACTCGCTCTTTTTTCTCTCTCTCCCTCCCTCTCTCTCTCTCTCTCTACGGAAATATTTTTCGACAAGTTATCAATAATAATACTGAAAGATTACTGTATATGTTCAACCAATACATGGGAAATCCTACCTCATATACCGTGTTTTTTTTTTTTTTTTTTTTATAAAACATTAAATGGTATACCTGGCAAATAGAGCATGTATGTGTGGTGGTAAGGAAACTAGAGGGTGTGTAGATATGGTAAAAATAACAATGGTGAGTCATGTTCGCCGAATATCATTAAGTTTGTTATTTGTCCATACATACTGGCATCGTACATGTCATTGTTTCTTTTCTGAATACTTATATAAAGAAAAATTAAGTGAAAAACATTATTCACATTGTGAAAAAAAGTTTAATGACAATTATGCTCCCAAACATACTTCCATGATAATATTGAAAGGAAGTGTATTCCATTTGTAGACCTAATATACAAGGGTGTGTACATACCACAGTATTGACTTTTTCAGGAGCTCTGACCTTGCTTTTAATGGGTTAATACTGACAAATGTTTTTGGTGAGATATATATAGAAAAATACTGAGTAAGGATTACGCCAGTTTCGCTTTTCATTCGTTAATGAAGTCCATCCCGAGAAACATGCTACAAAGTGGTATGTCTTTTCAGGCTGTATTTTTTAAAGTCCTCTTCACTGCTAAGTTTCATAATTCACCATTCAATTGGAGCTATATGTTGGTATTTATAGGTTCAAGCTATGTTTTTTTTTATTAAATTTTATTTTGTCATCACAGATGGTGCACTACCTTGGACGTAAGAAACAGAAACTTTCTGTTTGTGGGGTTTCATGTCCTTCTATCATATACAGGCACAAACAAGCAAAACATGAAAATAGTATACACGTCATTATGAACATATGAAAGAATATGATCTTTTCAATTTGACATTTACAATTTGACATTGAATAGCAGTAATGCCTATCAGAAATTAATCTAATGGGAGTAAGAAAGGAGGGGTGCATGGATGATTCGTGCATTGTCTAAAAGAAACAAGCAAAAACACGAAATCATACGTCCACGATGTAAATAAAGTTGAAAGAGGTCAAATCGATGTATTTCTTTCTCAGTCCAAGCAATACAATCCACAATAAATCGTGATATTGTTGCAACCCTTTTCAAGTTATAAAGATGAAGCACGTGTGTGTACGTATGTGTGTGTGTATGTGTGTGTGTGTGTGTGTTTGTGTGTGTGTGTGTGTGTGTGTGTGTGTGTGTGTGTGTGTGTGTGTGTGTGTGCGTGTATGTGTGTCGATGGATGTGTATGTGTGTTTGTATATAACTATTTAGAGATAGGAGCTTTAAATATCACTTCACCATTTTGGCCTTGCATCTCTTTCTTTTATTGATATATCCCAAGGGAAAGGTGAAGTACTTGGTATTAGTGCAATATATTACAATAAATAATTATGTATGTGTGTGTATTTGTGTTTGCAGGAGCATCAGTGTATGTGTGTGTGTGGGGGGGGGGGGGGAGGTTATTTGTGGTGGTCGCTAAAACACTCAAAGCGTTTGATAGCTGTCTTACAAGGAAATGCTTACAATGTGGAGTTGACAAAGTCTTAGCTGCTTTGCAATACACGTAACAAGTCCATAAGCTACCGATAGTAATTGCGAGAGAGTCGGTCACAGTGACAACTTATTTATCATGTTCATCATCAGAGATAATTTCTTACAAAAAACCTCAGATATCAATACACATTGTCTACGATGGAGGAAAACACTTTGAAAAGACTAAGACAACACAGATCATGAAATGGTAAGTATGTTATGAATGTTTCACCTGTAGGTTAATGATAATGATAAGCATACTCATTGAAACAAAACTTAAGCTCAAGAGCTGTCTAATGTACTTTGATAGGCCTATGTTTTTTTCCCATTCCGTTTAATAAATATGAAACAATTATTTCACCCATTCAATCACACTCAATGAGCGTATTAAGTTGTAGGGAAAAGTGTTGACGATACTTGGCGAGAAATATTCACGAATGTTTCAAGCTAGAAAATACTGATGATCTTTCCACACTGATTTCAAAATGGCGGACGGTAGCATTGCAAAGTGTATGCTGACAACAACACGAAAGCGTGCATGTAGCATGTACATACATGCCGTGCATTGCACACAAAAGAAAAAATGGCGAATTTGACCTCATTATACATTCAATATAGGAAAGAGAGAGGGAGAATAAAACAGCGCGGCCCTTCCCTAGCGCACATTCGCGGGAAGCTGTCTGTCTAGCCAGTTTGGCCAGTCAGGTCACTCGGCTGCAGCTCACATTCAGACTGGTAGCTCTGTCCAGGCTTTGACCAGGCTGGCTCAGGAGTGGTCAATTACAGGGCATTTTTTTTTTGCTTCCCTCGCCCGGACAACGGCGTAACAGTGCAAGTCCAGAGTCAAGGCGACTGATGTTAATCAAGTGTTGGCGATGGTGGGAGAGGGAGAGGGAGAGAGAGAGAGGGAGAGAGAGAGAGAGAGAGAGAGAGAGAGAGAGAGAGTGATGAGCGGGAATTTACATAGAGAGACAGATAGAGACCGACGGAGACAGAAAGACAGCAAGGCAGAGAAAGAGGAAGAGAGAGTGAGAGATAGAGAGAGAGAGAGGGGGGGGGGAGGGGGAGAATATAAACATAAATAAAGTAAACGATGGAAATGGTTTGAAATGAATCAGACAATGAAAGAGAAGGAGAGGGGGAAAGGGAAGAAAGGTAAACAGGAAAGAGAAAGAGACAATATGAAAGAGATGAAGAGGAAAACTTAGACAAACAAAAGCAAAAAGAATGGATAGAGAGGGGGAACAAAAAACAAAGGCTGACATGCAGAGGGACATACTGAAGTGGAGAGAGAGGGGGAGGGAGCAATACACAAAAATAGACAGACAGACAGACAGACAGAGAGATAGAGACAGACAGAGACAGACATAGATATACAGAGAGGGAGAGAAGGAAGGAGAGAAAAGGAGAAAGAAAATGAAAGCCCGGCGGTCAAGCTCCCAAAGCTTACTTCTCTGTCAGCACAATTCCGCACATGCCCAGCTGAATATCCTGAATGGTCAATCTCAATTTCGAGAAGGGGTGGGGGCTGTCATGTGTGTGGGTGTGGGTGTGGGGGAGGGAGGGAGGGAGGGGTCGACAAGAGAAACGGTCAGTTATTCATTAATCAACGCGACGGACGCACGCGGTCAATGTGTAAGCCGCAAAATAGCGATATGTTTGACCGATCGCGCACACGCACGCAAGACAGAATCGGAGGCAGCTTTCAGCTATCTGATGGCGATCAATTTCGATTTCTGCGCCAGCTTTTTCTGCAAATGAATCATAACGCTGAGGATCAACTGCGCTTCCTGATATATTTCAATGAACATATTAACGGTTTACTTTCACAACAATTCGTGGTGTTGTTCTCCCAATGGTCAGAGCTATAGCACGTCATAGGATCTCTTTCCCTAGATTGTTTACCCTCTTAGAATATGGAATAACCATTATGGCCTTAATGCACTACATGTCGTTGGCACTCAATAATGCAAAGTGTTGGATCTTCTGCGTGAAAAGGCAGATTACTCCAAGATTTCCTCCAAGATGAGTTCAACTATTCCTATTCTCTCTGTGTCCTCCTGACATGAATTATGAATGACATCCGTACTAACACACAAATAAAGATTACTGCACGAAATGAAAAATGAAATCAAATGACCCACACTAATAAACATAGTACACAAAAGCGTCTTGAATGACGTATGCATATATATCAAAGCTAATTCCAGAACCCAGGATTCTCTGGAATAAATCAATAATCTGCACGAGGTTACAAACCTTTTTTTTAATATTAAATGTATCAACGTTTGCATCGAATAAAGCAATTTGTATTTATTTGTCCAAATAGAAGTTTTTTATTGATAGGCTCTTATTGCTGTTTTTAATTTTTGTTTGCTGTGAGTCTTCGTTTTGTACAAATTAAGGCAAATTGTTATATGCATCATTATATATCTATTATATATCGATCATTTTCATACGGAATGAATGTAGTCTGAATATTGTGGCACTCGCCTCTGAACTGGGTAGAGGGGTTCATCTACGGTCTTTCAAATCTGACGTGTCTAAAAGAAAAAAAAACCGCCCTGTCCTAAAAATGCTGTAAAAACATTCCCTGTCCTAACAAACTGCATTCAAAAGCAAACCTCGTCCCAATTTATTGTACAGGTAAAGGATATTGCAAGAGCCATAGCACTTTTGTTCTGTTAAATTGCCTGTTGCACATCTGCAATTCTTACAAACATACTTGTGTCAATACTTATGTTCTGGAAACATACACTGTACCAAACCTTGTGGTACTGAAAACATACCCTGAGTTAATACTTGTGTACTGAAAACATACCCTGTGTCAATAATTATGTTCTGTAAACATATCTTGTGTCAATACTTATGTTCTGAAAACATAGCCTGTTTCAATACTTTGTTCTGAAGACATAACCTGTTTCAATACTTTGTTCTGCAAACATAACCTGTTTCAATTCTTTGTTCTGCAAACATTACCTGTTTCAATACTTATGTTCTAAAAACATACCGTGTACCAATAATTAGTGTTCTGAGAACGTACCCTGTCCCAATCGCGTTTCTTGGAAAAACATACACGGTCACAGCGACACGCCCCCTGTACTTTACTAATGGGATCAATTTTGCTCTTATAAACTACTTTCTTTCCCCGCCGGGCAAAAATGTCCAAAATATGGACATTCTTTACACGATGTTTATTTATTTTTTTTTTATTTTTTTTTTTACAAAAGATCCTGAAGATGATACGTATGCTTAATCTGCATGCTTTACGGCGCCTCATTTATCAAAACAACAATAAAACGTTACGATAATTCAAGGATAAAAACCAATCTAAAATGGCCCCAATATATCGTAACACTAATACCAATCTAACTTAACCAAAATGTGATATTATCTTACACAATTCTGTGATTGAACTTCAGCACGTGCTTTCAATGGACTATACAGAACCAATTAAAAAAAAAACTACCACATGAAATTTAATTTTTCTTAAAGAAATATGCACATTCAACCACCTTTTTTCAATTCAATTTAAATCAATTTATTTAACCATTTGATAGTTTATAAAAAGTAAAATGAAACTACAAATGATACAAACTATGGCCATGGTTCAGACCCAAAGAAGCAGTGCTAATTGTAAGCTTGGAATATGTACATAAGTAGACAGAATAAACAATTTGAAAGAAAAAATGTATAATTTTTGCTGCATAAATGGGCACTGAAAAAAGCGATGTTAAAATATATGAAGAAAATCTATTTGTGCAATATCTATCAGCTTCAGAATTATTTGATTTTACTACACTAGTTTTTATTTTAATCTGCAATGTCATATTGGCAAAGATATTGCGTTGAGCTATTCTTACATATAAAAGGGTTAATAAAAGTGTCATTAGTATGACTTTATTTCTACTTCCACAAGGCCTATATACATGGGCAATGGATGATGCCATTCATTTATACTTCATGCCGCGATAAGCGTGATTTTTACGCCATTAATATGTATGTAAACGTGGTTGATTCGATCTATTGAGTTGCTTTACATTTGAATTGAATCAATTGATTCGATCTATTGAGTTGCTATACATTTGAATTGAATCAGTTGATTCGATCTATTAAGTTGCTATACATTTGAATTGAATCGATTTGAATTGGATGGAAAAGAGAAGAAGTGTGAGAACGGGTAATGATTTTTTTTTGTTTGTTCGTATTCTCAAATGATGTAGCGTTGATGTATCATTGATGTAACAGCACCATTTAACGTGTCACTGCCATGATCTATGTATCACTTGCAAATAGCATGTCATTGTTGTACGATTTATGTAGCATCGGTGTACCATTACTTAACAATTGAGGTAACTGATGTATTAATTTGTAAATGATAAACCATTGCTGTATCATTGATGAAATAACACCATGAATGTGTCACTGTCATGATCTATGTATCACTTTGCAAATGGCATGTCATTGTTGTACGCATTGATGTACCATTAGTCCAATACTATACAATTGACGTGAGTGATGTATCAATTTGTACGGTACGTGATATACCATTGCCGAATCATTAATGTACCATTAATATACCATTGAAATGATTGAGTAAATGATAAATGACACACTGTACCATTAAGGAGATTGATTCATCAATTTGTAAATGATATTACATTGCTGCACCATATGCGTAAGGTTGATGTATATACCATCAATGCACGTTTAATGAGCCATGAATGTACCATTGATGTTATCAATTCACAATCGATGCACACACAAAAAACAGCATCTGTTGCAGCACAATCGGGATAAATGTGTGCGGCACGGTCATGTTGAACGTGCTTTAAAAAAAAGTGTTTTGAAATGTGGCGTTCACGCACGAGTAAGATGGTTTGCGTTGTATTGGAGATAAAGCGATTATAAATACGAGACAGGGCCTGTAAATACAATAGAATCAGATTGTATCAAGTCAGATCATTGTCCAGGAAGATCATATTGTTATATTGCGTGATGATTTCAACATTTATTCATTTGGTAGCATGTTGACCATAGGTATGATCCGTATGCGGTTCTGCGTTATAAACAGTTGAATTCGTCGCACATACAGGACACGATACGACAACATTTCATACAGATGGATAAATACGAGCACACGGCGCGAGCAAAGCTCACCACGTCGAACAGTATTTCATCACGCATTGTCAATAGCAAACAACACAATTATAATTGTTTGTACAGTAATGGTGAAATCAGTCCAGTCCTGTTTTTGACTGCATGATACGAAACAACTGACCATCGCATTCCATTTCATATTCATTACGATGATGAAGTTATGCCAGTGTGAAAGAAGTAGTAGAAGTAATATGTAGTTCATTGTTCCCTTATATTTAATGACCATCGCACTTACATTTCATATTCATCACGATGATGAAGTTATGCCAGAGTAAAAGAAGTAGAAGAAGTAATATATAGTCACAGTATTGTCAGTAGAAGCCAAAGTATCATTATTATCATTATAACTATTATTAGTAGCAGACGTACAGTAAAAAGAGTAAAAATAGAAGTAAAAGTTTAAGTAGTATGGGTATCAGTACTAGTAGGATCAGTAGTATAGATATAAATAGTACTACTAGCAGAAGAAGTAGCAGTACTAGTAATTTTACTAGTAGTAGTAGTAGCAGCAGCAGTAGTACTATTACTGCTAGTAAAAGTAGTATCGGTACTAGTTGTATTACTAGTAGTATAATCAGCAGTATAAGTTGTAGAAGTAGAAGTAGGACTTGATTCTTCTTGTTGCTGTTGTTCTGGTGACGTAGATCAGAGGTTACATGGACTTCAAATCATACCTTAATAAAGCGAGACCTGACACTCGAAACTCACTTATCAATTCGCACCGTTACCAGAGAGAGGAAATGTGGTTACAACTTGGGGTCATATGTCAAAAGTTCAGAGGTACACATGCGCGTAGCTTATTCAGGAGTTGTAAGTGAATTGCCGCGTGCGAAGTTCCATTTAAAGAAAATTACAGTTAATGTAAATAGGGCACACGATCTAATAGTGTTACACGCGCCTCGTAATAGCCTATATATAAACGCGAATTTATGTGCTAATATAATATATGAACTCATCATAAAATAGAAACAATGCTTTACAGGAAATTTATTGCCTCACTTTCGAGAATAATGTCAAGGACAAACGGAGCAGACAACAAATTAATACATTTGCCTGAACATTTTAGTATTTCAACCAAATTTGAATACAATTGAAATTCATCTCTGTTAGGAACAGAGGTTAGGACACTTTAAAGAGCAATATTTCGCGTTCATTTTCATGAGCACTGTTCAGTCTCATGTATTGAAAATTTAACGAAAGTCATGTTTTCAGGCATTTATTAAACTCTATGTTATAGTGCTATTTTCTTTTAATATTCATGCTCGGTGGTGGGAGAAAGGAATAATTTATGCACAAACTAAACATTGCAATGACTACCTGCAAGTGCTTATAATGTCATCACATGTTCATAGAATGTATTTTCCCTCTTGGCATAGCTAGCACATTTCTGACACAAGGAAATGAACATTCCCACATGAAAGGTTGTTAGGTTGTATTGTGTGAAGACATGTGATGCTCTTGTGGGCAGGTGGGGGTAGTCATTGCAATGTGTAATTTGTGCATAATTCTGTTTATTATCCTGCTAGTTTTTACCTTTGATGACGTCACAACAAGAATCTTTAGTTGGAGGATATTTTTGTAGGCGGGGCTTATCAGTGCTGAGAAAAATATAGAAAAAATCATTTTAAAATATAGGACACATAATTCCATTGAACAGTTGGTGATTTTGTGATATACATGTTAAATCGCATCAATAGAAGTCAACATATATTTTGATTACATGGGCCCTTTAAACAATAATTGCCCACGATTTGTTTGTTGTCGTTGTAGTTTGATTTACCTTGTTGTGATAAATGCAGTATTATCGTGTATGTTTGTTAACGTATACTGTTCACTAAAAGGAATAGGGGCTTTATGCAGAAGTAGACAGAGGACACACACACACGCACACACACACAAACACACATATACACATATTCAGTATTATATTCCACATACTAAGAATGTTGCTATATGATTGGTTAAGAGTTGATCACGTGATGAAGCGTAGTTTTTCCCATCTGATCACCTGAGCAGAAGAGTTCGTTATACTGTAGGTGATAGTGCTTTTTTGAGAAGGAAAGTTCGTTACACTCTAGGTGATAGTACTTTTTGGTTTCGCTGATCTCTTCACTCCTCACAGTCCTAACGCGTGATCAATATTTTGAGTACGCGCGAAATAAAAGTGCGTAGCTCGGACTATCGGCGCAGACGACACCGCGGTGCGCGCGCGGAAATTAAAATTTTTGGTTATAGCGCGCTGCGCCGCGCGCGTACGTACAAAGCAGTGCAAGCCTTCCATTTCCCCCACACAGTATTTCACCAAAGCAAGTGTGCAATTCTCTACCACCTCGTACCAAAATTGACCTAGAATTTCACTTGCCTGTAATTTATTAGAATTAGTAAGAGTATTCTCGGAGGATCTATGTTCTCACCGATACCGCACAGGTAAGAGAATTTCGATTACTTCTTGCATTTCCGTCAAAATCTTACAAATTAGCATCATCATGTCATAGTGTTCGTTGGAATTTGTAGAGTCTATATAGCAACGTGCACAAAGTCAATTTGCTTCCGGGTTTCGGAGCGTCGCGTGAATGTAGCCGCACCGACACGAATGCTTTTGTACGTTAAATTGTCATTTATTTTATAGATTGTTGGTATCAGATGTGGAATATAAAGCAAATAATCAACTTTTGGTTTCAGGCAATGAGACGAACTATCACTTCCTCGGCGATCTGAATGTATACGCTATCTTTCCTCAGCTAAAAGCTTCGGAAAGATAGCTACATCCAGATCGCCTCGGAAGTGATATTTCGTCCCATTACCTTCACCGACGTTGATTATTTGCTTACTAGCACAATCCTTATAATCATAGTTTACCAATGTTGTTGGGGCCGATGTCATAGCCGCATGAGCATCAGTGATTAAGTAATAAGTAATTGCACATCATCAATAATGTAAAGACACCGATGGGAACATGAAAAGGTCAAAATTCGCGGTAACGCCGCTGGCAACGTCATATTCAACAATCTGTATAATGTACACAGATAATCGCGTTAATCTATCGGACTCATTATAGGCGGTGCTACAATAATGCTCGTCCAGCGCGCGCAGTCCGCGTTCTGCTTTCGGTCCAGTCAACCATCGCAGTGGCTACGCATTCGGAACAAAATGCTTTAATGCGAGTGATATGCGGCACTTTCCCCTCCGATAGTCACACCTGTTTGATTATAAAAGAAAAGAAGGAAACAAAAACAGTTAAGTGGAGGGTAGAACTTAAGTAGAGCACGGAGGGGACGCATGGGAGGATGTGGATTGATGAGATGAGATGATGGGAGAAAGAACCCAGTGATTATATCAACACGGTGTATGCAAAACAAGACAACTCATTAAAACAAATGCCTTGTTGATAGAATTGCTGTCGAAGACATCTTCCATTTCATTTAGTTGTTTTGTTGCCCGAAAGCAATTTTTTTTTTATACATGACAATAAATTATCTTGAATCTTGAGTCTCCTGTTGTTGTTCCATCGCCATGCCGCATTTTGTTAATAAAATATTTGTGTGTGTGTGTATATATATATATATATATATATATATATATATATAATATAGGGCTACGTATACTGAGAGAAGGGGAAGATAGAAGGAGCGAGAAAGATAGATAGATAGAGAGAGAGAGAGAGACAGAGAGAGAGAGAGAGAGCAAGATAGATGGGTTGGGGTTGGGAGATACATCATTGGCGCAATTCGAAATAGATCGTTAATTCATATCATATATATTACATATAAATACAACTATTCAACTCTAATTTGTACTATATTAGAACAGGCCTTTCGCCCAATGCCAATATTAGAGCAGTGGTGCTTATAACTCCAGATGACGTCACAATAGCGGTGTTAGAGACACCCTTGGCCAATCAAAGCACATTCGTCGGGGTGCAGCTGGACATTCAAGAGGGCTTTTCAAACATCAATGAGACCGGGGTGAGAAGGGGAACGGACAATGGAGGAGCGAACAAAGAGAGGTTTGGAATGGGGCCGACCCCATGGAACCAATGATGAGAAACCGCAAAGCAGTCTCTCCCCCCCCCCCCCCCCCCCCCACCACCTCCTCTCTTCCTCTTCTTCTTTTTACGATTATGGTGGTTTCGAGCCTGTTCATGACCGAATGAATGAATGAGTGAATGAGTGGGTGGGTGGATGGATGGATGACTGAATAAACGGAGCAAACTAACTAACCAATGAACAAACGAATGAATACACGAGGTAAAGAACGATTGGATGAATGAATAGCTGGAGATATAAAATATGAATTACTTAATAGTGCAGAAACTGAAGGAATGCTAAATTTAAAAAAAAAAAACGAATTGAAAGAAGGAATGAATAAACGCAAAGGTTACAGAAATGTACATTAACTAGTTACACGCCACTGACACATGTTTGCGCAAAAGTGATGCGCACAATTCCCGCAGAGCCACTAGCTCTTGGAACGCACAGGGCTAACACACGGCAAAGTAAGTCAAGAATGTCTAAGGAAATAAAAGAAATTGGAGAATAAAGAATATTTGAATAAGTTAAACCAATTCATATTCATCTGATTCCTGTCCTGCGTTTGGCTTTCATTGATTTCTCTTCAAATACTTTGGTAAAACAAACAAAAACCAACATGTGCTGCTGATTCATGCTTGAAGTTGAACATGGCCTCTTTCTCTTCTTTTCTTTTTTTAGTCCCTCCACACTTTGATTAGTCAGAGCATTTTGGGAGGGAATTCTTGACCCACTTATCGGGGCCAGGTCCTTTGTTCGCGGGGGTAAGATGTCGGCAGGAGCGCCCCGCCTGCCTGCCCGCGCGCCTCCCTTCACACATAGCCCCCACGACACATGCATTGAACGAACGACTCGCACCTTGGTGTATCACGTGGTGTGGTGAGAGCTAGTCTAAGCGTCTAGGCGGTGCAGTCTGTTTTTATTCTGATACCAACTGCTGCAACCACCATAAACATGATAAACCAAAGAAGTCTGGACATGGAGACTACTCTTTATTACTGATTTTCCTCCACAAAACAGAGGAGAAACTCTATCAAGCGTTTGGATTGAATTGGGCTTGCAGAAGTACATCAACCAGACCTTATGTCAGAATCCAGGTTTGTCAGTATCGGACTGGCATTCTGAAAACGAACGACTTAAGCTTCGACTAACGTTCCCTACGATCCATACCTGGGATTGGCCTATTAACTCTTCGTCTGCTAGGTGTGCATTTTATCACCAAAAAATGTACACAAATCCAATTGAGCAGTATTTCATCTGGCACTGAAAGGGTTTATGTTTCGAGTCAGAATACCAACTGACTAAATTAAATTAAATTTCTTTCAGAATAACACTCTATGTAGGGGGGGGGGGGCAGAGAGCAGACGAAGAATGTTTTCCTTTACATATTTTGCGAAGGATTCTCGATTCCCATCGCGCCCATTATCAGTGTAACGTTCGAAGGTGACAAAGAACAACTATCTCGACTTTACATTCTAGATGTGACTTTATAATAGTATTGATTCATTTCAATGATTTCATGAGTTGTCATATTAGGCCCTTTCACACTCTGCGGAGACCGAACAATGAATTGGGCTCTCGACCAAGGGAGGCGTCACAAACATTCTTCCTAAGATAACTAGTTCATTTGTCCTTGTGAAACTTCAAGATTCAATATTCAAGATTGCATTTTTGATAGCTCTCACTATAACTCACAACGGTATCCTAACCATGTTACATATTATGACATTGTTTACGAAAAGGATAGATGGATTGATTCAGGATTTTATTTCAATTCTTAATAGTCTAGGAATAAATGTTCGTGATCTAAATATAATGGCTTTTATCACCTCGACCTTGCCCTTTCCGTTTCACATAAAAAAACGTTATTTTCAATTGTACCAGTCTTTTGCGTAGAACAAAACAGTAACATTTATTATAGGTATCATTATCACCACCGAAGCAAGATAAAACTGATACACATTAGTTCTTTTTAATGCGGGCAAATGATTTTAATGCGGGCAAATGATTATTAACATGAAAAGACAAGACAAGATCATGACTGGATGCATTCTCACTTTCTTACAATGTTCAGTGTTTCCAATTTTCTTTGTAAATTGTGTTAATAATCATGAGAAGGGTTACACCCGTAATGCAGAAATCTAGAAAAAAAAAAACACTACATCAACATGATCAGTCTTAGTACGTTTACATTGGCTCCTCACCCACTCAGTATCCTGTTTAAAATGATTTCACTAACTTATCAATGTTTCCATCGGTTTGATCCATCATACCTCAGTGAATTGTTAACACAGTATAGACCGGAAAGACCATTTCGTTCTAAATTCAGTACAAAATTATTATTTTATGTCCCACAAATCATTCGGTAATATTTTCGGGGAAAGTCCCTTTTCATTAGCTGCCGCTGTTCATCGAATAACTTGCCGGATTACCTCAGAAACTCAAAATCATACGAAAACTTACGAAAAGAAAACATACGAATCATACAAAAAAAAAAACAAAGAAAGTAATTTGAAGACACATTTGTTTCGTTCTTTGTAAATATCACACCTATCAACGTGCCACATTTCTATGACATAGCATGCATGTACTGTAAGCAATGGAATATTTTGCTGTAGGCCAGTGCTATCACAACAACAGTTGATGACAATACGAATTTAACTCAACATTATCTTCGCTTACAGATAAGTGAATGTTGTATTATGGGGAATCGTAAGCATTATATCTATCATTGTGCAATTTAAAGTACTCAACTAATGAACTCCTTTGCTACCATTCTACACATCGCCCTATGAGAATGGTATGTATTACCATTGCAAAATGCCTCAATGGCGCGTAAAGAGTTAAACGACTAAATCAATTACACGTTGTATCACGAATTTGATACATTATTCTCGATTGCAGCATCATACGTTTCATTGACTGTAGCAGCTGATAATAAAAATCATCGGTTTGGGGGCGCAAACAGCTATTATGAGTTTGCAGTTCGGCCAAAGTAAACAACCCTTTTCAATGTCAACACGTCACGCCATAGGCTCGTGAATGTGCACTCAACATGATGGGTGTAGATTGGACGGTGAAAAGGGTGAAGAAAACACACGCACTAGCCCCACATTCCTCGAAATACATCATGCAAATTGCGACCATATTATGGATGTCAAAGTACACACTGTGCTTGTTTTTCCACATCTCACGAGCACTCGGACAGGAAGACAATGCATGTTGTTTGTCAAGTTTAAAGTTTGACCCACGATAGGCATTTTTTTCTCTTTTCTCTCTCTCTCTCTCTTTCTCTCTCTCTCTCTCTCTCTCTCTCTCTCTCTCTCTCTTTCTCTCTATCTCTCCATCTCTATCTATCTATCTCTCTCCCTCTCTCTCTCTCTCTCTCTCTCTCTCTCTCTCTCTCTCTCTTTCCCTCTATTTATCTCCTCCCTCTCTTTGTTTCTCTCTCTTCCCCCTTTCTTTGTTTTCTCTCTCCCCTTCTCTCCTTCTCTCTCTCTTTCTTTCTATCTTCCTTTCACTAACTCTTGTTTTCTTTATCTTCCTCTCACTCACTCTCTCCCTCGCTGTCTCTCTTTTTCCTCCCTCTTTCTCCCTTCTCTTGCTCCTTTTCTCCTCTCTCTCTCTCTCTCTCTCTCACTCTCTTATCTTCTATTTCATTGTCCCGTTTATCTGTATCTGTTTTTCTGTATTCTCTCCCTCTTACCTGACCTATTTTTAATCAATCTGCCTCTTTCTGGCACTACACATCTCCCCTCTACTCCCTTCTCTTACATTATTTCTCTCCTTCTTTCACTCTTCTCCTCCACCCCACTCCCTCCCTCCCTCCATTCCTCCTCTATCTTGTTTATCTTTCTCTCCTACCATACCCCCACCCTTCCCTCCCTCCCCTCCCCCCCCCCCTCTCTCTCTCTTTCTCTCTCTCTCTCTCTCTCTCTCTCTCTCTTCTATTATTCCTCCATGATCAAACACTATTGGTATTTACACAGTAGTTTCTATGACTTGACTTAGCCTCCGTAAGTTGACCAGAACGAGCGATAAAAAGCAAATATCACATATAAAATGCACAAAATCAAATGCATAAAATCAAACCAAGCGAATCTTAATGGGCATGTAAACTCATACGCGTATTCAGTCGCCTTGCTATTGTTAACATTTGAAATCGACTGGTACGCGCGTATCAACTTTGAATTGATCATTTTAGTTATTCCATTCTTACGGAAACAAGGCCACATATTCACCTACGGGTTATCGTCAAAGGACCCTGTTCTGAGAAATACATAAAACAGTTCCATAACAACAAACATGGAATCATAACAACATATGTCAAATACATTTATCATATCATCGTCTAACCAATTATTATTAAGTTTGAAACATGTGCATATGTAGCCTATTTGAATAACGCACTTTAAAATGTGACTAAACCCGTCCTGTGCTAAATACGGTACTGCTCGATACGATTCGTGTCCATTTCTGGTGACGAAATCCACACTATAGTACACACAAAGTTAAACAATAAGCACACGTGTAAAATCTTCCATGTTTTTTTAATCTGAATTATCTTTGATTATTCTCTTAAATCAACTTTAATGGCATAGCAGCACTAGTTGATCTGTCTACATTGTTACACGCGCGTATCGAAGAAATCAAAGGAAAGAACATGACTGGACCTACATTACACTTTGTATGCTCTACTGCTTAGGCTATTAGTAAATAATCATATTCAATAACCATGCAACTCGCACACTTTAACCAAACTCCCCTCAGATGTTAAACGCTTGCTTAGTGTGTTCCAGTTTGTAGCTTTATGATATATATCGCAAATCATAATGAATTATACGCGTAAGTGATCAAGTAAGTATAATCTCGATTATCAAGGAAAAAGGGCAAAGGTGATTATGAAGTCCTACTTCTATTAACACGGGAAGGAAGGAGAGGGGAAAGAAAAAAAAAAGAGGGACAGCTAAAAATCAGTGTTTGCAGAATTTTGTCTGTATTATCAAATCATACTTGGAAATGCGTACCACAACCGCAAACCTCGCAATATCTTATACATTGAATCACATGACCAGTCAAGAATGCATCAATTTCGGAGGGTAACAAAGAAATCAAATAGCATGTCTTAAACGATGCAGGACTGTTATGTCCCACGTGCACATTTTCATGTTTGCTAAGTCCAAACATAGTTATTTCCGTTCGAGCAACATGGATTCCATTGGCGCTGAGCGAGAGATGGCACGGGTCAAAGTCTACACAACGCTGTAAATAAAGCGGTCAAGTTTACGCTGACCGATGATAAAAGTCTCCTTTATGAGGTTGATTGCGTAAACCATGTGTCGCCGAATGATGGCATACCGGTTAATACTTATTGACTTTTCACAGGGGGAGATAGAGCATCACATTGCATCGGTGGGGGTATGAGCTATATAGTGTGATGAAGCAGGCTCGGAATCTTAATCTGAATATGATGATCATCTTCAACGCGAAAGATATTTTGGTACAGGTCAAGTCGGGAGGTACATGTAGGGGTGGGGTATAGGAAGCGGGTTTGACCCCCCCCCCCCCCCCCCCCCCCACTTAATTCCGGTCAATCTTTGTAGATAAATTGGATGGGGTTGCGGCGCAATTAAAACAAAATCTCGTCGCATCAATGCTAGCACTAACCCGGCCCAATATTGTATTTCTCAACATTCCCTTCTAAAGATTTTAGAATAGCCGTCAGCCAAAGAGAGAATTATACTCAATTATTGTGTTCTTGTATTCAAGATAATCAATAACAGAGCGCCATCCTACTTATTGCAATGAGCCTAAGAAACCATTAGTCGTACCATACATGTTAATCTATTAATAACTCCAAACCAATATCATTTGCTTATCGTGTTCCAACTTTATTCAATAATCTTTCTGTTAATCTTCAATTGTGCACCTAATTACAATCATTAAACAAACAATGTCACATATTCACAGGTTCGCTCTTATCTTTGCAGGATTCGTTTAAGAGCTGGGGCGGGGTGGATTGGGGTGGGGGGGGGGGTTATATTGTTTTCCTGCATGATTTGATTGATATGTCTTATTACGCCGTTCAAGTGCAGGGCACCCTTGTAAAGCAGTTTTGAAACTTGAATGGGCATACCTTGCATTTTTTATTTGTAAACAAAGAAGATATGAATAGATACAAATAAAATACCCGGCGGGGACTTCATCAAAAATAGGTAATTGATTCACGTACGGAAGAAAAGTCACTGCCCGTGTGGAAGCTAGTTTCCCGTTTTGCCCTTCACCGCTGCGAGATTAATTAGATGCCAAGGCTGCTGTGACGTCACGCAGAACTCTGGCGCCTCATTGGCCGAAAGTGATCATCGGTGAAGCTGTACCGCTGGTGGCGTAGTCTATATTATCAAAGCCATCTCGCGTATTATCGTTGTTAAGTGGACCACGAGACCTTTTCCATGGGATCGATGAGCATTTGCAGAGGTAAATTGAAATGTGAATTCAAGATAATGTGTCCCTTTGGCCTTTCCCAAAAGTCACGAAACTCGACATGAAACAGCACTATATCCTAACGATAACAGCTATGCAATCTCAGAGCCTTAGTTGTGGAGTCTTGCTCGAGAAACCTCCCACATAAATAAACATATTCCTCCCGGATATATATATTGGACACTCTGTTCCAGAAAAGCTAACTTGACTTCTATACCACCACCCAGGTATAGACGTATCTCTCTTTTACCCGCCTCTTATTGTAGGTTTAAAGTGCTAAGTCACAGAGAGAACACAGTTTCCTCGTAACATAGTTTTTGTACCACATCTTCTTATAACATCTTCGTATATTCAGTATTACAACCTTCGGTGTATATTCAACTCTACTACTTCTACTACTATGATCTCATAGTGATTGTACTACATCTTACTGATAAATTTATATATCACTGCTTATTTTGGATTCGTCAATAAAGGATCGTGAACTTTAATATTCATCATCTGTGTTTTCATATTCATCGTCGTCATCTTCTTCATAGTTAAGAGTCTCACTGAGAGACCACGCTACCACATTAAATCAGACATTCAACATCACCTCCAGTCTGACTCTTACATATTTTTTTTACCGAATGAAAAGGAAGAGAAAAAAGATAAATGAGAAGATGTGGTATTTGTAGAGAGACAATGAGCTAGGGAAAGAGAGAGAGAGAGAGAGAGAAAAAAGGGGAAGTGAAGGGGGTGGGGTAAGAAGAGGTAACAACAAAAAACAGGAGAGAGTACGAAATGCATAAGTGATTATTAACATTTGTGAGAACTGTGTTTACCAGCAGTGAAAAAAAAATGACTAGTTGAACGAATATGAATCATCCGGCGATTCGGCAATCAGTGGCCCAACCAATGAAACAGACCAATAACAACACGACGAATAAATTGGGGCCGGGTCTTAGAAGTAACAAAGTAGGCCAACTTCTTCCGGCAAAATCATCCAATTAGCATGCTATTCTCGCTAATCCTGAATCAATATCTCATGTCGAACACATACTAAAGTATGCGCGACCAGGCCATGGTCGCCCGACAAGGAGAAACGGAAGTGACGTCACTGTCATTGACCGTGACGTAGTACCTGACATCAGCGATCACTCACTTCCCCCTTCTCCCTTGAACTGGCCATCTCTCTCTCTCTCTCTCTCTCTCTCTCTCTCTCTCTCTCCCTCTCTCTCTCTCTCTCTCTCTCTCTCTCTCTCTCTCTCTCTTTCTGTATGTCTGTCTCTGTCTCTGTCTCTTTCTCCGTGTCTCTATGTCTCTCTTTGTCTCCCCCTCCTTCTCCCCTCTCTCTCCCTTAAATACCCCCTCTCTCTCTCTCTCTCTCTCTCTCTCTCTTTAAGTACGACATTCCGTTTTAGCACTTTCTCTCTTGTGTTGTTACTCTTCATTGTGTACAGCTCTATCTCAATTCATTTACGATTGTATTTATCTATTGCATTTCATTATAATTTAATTCACCTCAATTTAACTCAAGGTGTATACAAAAGTATACTCACCTTAAACAAGCGGCCATATATCATTGTTTTCATACTTGTCAAAGTAAGGTCGGCCACAACATATGTTCTATTTCTTGCCGTCTTCGTTTTCCCAACTTTGATTTAATCATGGGTACTGGGGCATAATCCTACACTCATGTTTCATGTAAAAACCTCTGTAACCTCTCTTAACCTCAATAACATCAGCTTTTTAATTATGTTGATATAATTTGTTGTAAATGTACAGAATGAAAAGACATCTGGACGAATCAATATTCTCGGCATCAAATAGATTGAATACAAACATCACACTAAATGAGTAAATGTGGTGTACAATTACTTTGTAAATCTAATTGATTTTTCACCTCTGTTGGCGCACAGAAGCATACAACTCAAACATCATTAATATCTAATAACACAAGCATCAAGATATGTTTGTGTGTGTGAGGAAAATAATGGCGAAGAACTGTTGATTTTGTTTTAATGTTGCGTTGTTGTGCTGTGTTTTGAGCTTGAAAATGGTTAAGAATATGTGACGTGGTGTAGCGGGTCGTTTTAACGACTCCCAATTTGGAGGGTAGGAGGTCCTAAACCAGCGGCCGCCACTTTTGTAGTTCAACTAAAACAAAAACATCCACTCGGCTGCCCCGTACCCAGGAGAGAAACGGGACCTGGGTCCTGTTGTATAAAATTGATGGTAACTTTGCTATCAATGGCAACTTCTATGGAAACCTAGAATTCGATTGGCTGTTGAGCTGTGTTACCATGGTAGTTACCATTGGTGATAGAGTTACCATAAATGGTAAGTTTGATGCAATGGGACCCTGGTCGGCCATTAAACCAGTGACTGGGTAATAATAATTCTAAGCCCTCGTAGTAACCAGTGATTACCTCGGGTTAATAGTTAATTATCATTATTTTAATAAATGTTACCAGTATCATCATTATTGTTGTTATTATTGATATCATTATTCGTTTTGATACTATTGCTTTTATATCATGTTTGTTATCAGGATCATCACTATTATCACCATTGTCACTGTTAGTGACAATGGTCATCGTATCCTGGCATATATATATTGGTGAAAAAAAAACAAAAGTATTATTGACATTTTTGTTGCGAAATAATTATTATGGGTGGGCAATATCACTCCGCACACCAAAACAACCAAAGGGGCAATTATGATCGGTCACTGCACACGAGCGCATGCCTGATAATACCCTCCCTTGTAACATAACAGTTTTGTTTAATATATTTCATAATATGTTTTACGTTTGATATTACTCCGCTGAAATTTGTAATAGACTAAAATGTGTAATGTTTTGTGAATATCTCGATTTATTTTTTCTCCTTCATGTATCGCAGGGGATATAACAGTTTTCATAATATTATAGTATACACATATATACAAACGACTAAAGGGTATTCACCTTTTGATTATCGTATAAGTTGTATGTTACAACGCTGTATAGCTTATTGAACGCTGTGTGATGACATCTGATTGGTATTGTCACGGTTGATGTTATGATAATGATTACAAACACTATGACACATCAATTGCCATCATTAGTTTAATGATAATGATGATGGCTGGGGTAGGGTTGAAAGCCCTCTATACTACATAGACAGCATTCATTTCAATTTCACATCATGGTTTAATAGCTGCTTACTCTTTCCTATAAAGCTACCTCTAGCTAATGCTGTTATATCATGTACTGAATTTTAAGGTACAAACAAAGGTCAATTTTAAAAGTTAGACACGGGACTTTATCCACAAAATTGATCCCAAGATATGAAAATGATGGAATTAGCCCAAATGCGTAGGTCTCAATAGACCTACAACGGCTTTGTGTGCCATCGCTAGAATGCGTGATTCCTCACAACTAGTTGAATATTATTTTCCAATGGATTATAACATTTTCTTACAAATCCTATTTATTCTTTTCAGTCAGAGGTGAATCATCTATTTACCTCTTTCAGTCTGCTCCGCCCCTTTCTGCAATGTTTGTATACAGTGTGAGCACGTTGGGCAAATAATTATATATCATCTGGTATAATAATGTACAACGAGTTATTGCTTGCAAATGTTGTAAGATGGGATAGAAAGAGATATAAGGATTGTAATACAAAGTACTGATAGAACAGAAGATAGAACAGAAAAGGAGAAGAGGAATAAGCGGAAGAGAAGTGGAGAGAAAGAGGGAAAGGGGGAGAGAGAGAGAGAGAGAGAGAGAGAAAGGGAGGGGGGGCTGAGAGAGAGAGCGAGGGACGGGGAGAGGGAGAGAGGGGAGGGGGGGGGGGAGAGGGGAAGATAAAGAGAGAGGGAGAGAGGGTGTGTGGTTAAAGAAGATGACGACAAAGGAAATGATCACGTGATCATGAACATGTTATTTGAGAGACAAGGATGCGATAGGATAAGAAGCAAGAGAAGAGGAAGAAGACACAAATTAATGATAAAGTGTGAATGTGAAACAGTAATGAAAAGTGAAGGGCGAGGAGAAGAAGAGGGAGAATAAAAGGGTGATTAACTATACGAAGAACAGGTGAAAGGAGGAGGAGGAGGAGGAGGAGGAGGACGAGGAGGACGAGGAGGACGAGAAGGAGAAGAAGGGGCAGGAAGCGAAAGACAATTGTAAAGCGTTCCTTCAGCCTCACCATACAACACCCCTCACCCCTTAGAAGTGTGAGCGGGTCCCTATGCGCAATTTGAATAATATCGAATTGACCTCAATATGTACGGAACACATAGCGAGCAAACATGGCCGGAGAGAAGAGAGAGAGAGAGAGAGAGAGAGAGAGAGAGAGAGAGAGAGAGGGAGGGAGAGAGGGAGAGACAGAGAGAGAGAGAGAGAGAGAGAGAGAGAGAGAGAGAGAGAGACATCATGGAGGCACGTGCTGCGATCATGCGGGGGGTTGGGCTGACCGGCCAGCCAGCCAGCCAGCCAGCCATCTCGAGCTAGCTAAAGGAGCAAGCCAGAGAGATAATCAACTCAACAAGCACCTCAAATGCTCGGATGAATTCTACAGCCTTGACCTCTTCTCATCTCATCCCTTCCCCTCTCTCCCCTCCTCTCCTCCTCAGTCCGAAGCCTCCCCCCCCCACCCACCCCCCCCCCCCACCCCTTCCTCCTCATCACTTCCACTCCCACCACACTCTTCCGTTCTATCTGTCTTATAACGCGTCCGTTGATGATATAATTAGTACTCTTTCTGCAATTCTCCTTGATGTTCATTTCTTTACAATCCACTTTCATTTCCTGTTCATTCCACCATACCCCCCCCCCCCTCACACACACACACACACACACACACACACACACACAAGTTGCAATAACCCCGCTCACAACCAGATACATTTGCAATCTCTTTCGTAATATTGGATCGTGACGTACACGAATGAAGTCCCGTCAATGTTTTGCTAACACGTTTTTTCCGTTCAATCATCTCATTTAACTCTCTCATTACCATTGACATGGAGATGTGTAGGAAGTAAGGGTTAATCTCATCTCATATTTGTACCTCTTTATGTCTTAGTCTACCGATTTATCATGTCTTGTCCTGTTTTCCATTTGCCCCCCCCCCCCTCTGTTTTCCTTCTCCCTCTCCATCTCTGATGCATACCACTTCCACCCCTCCCCCCCCCCCCCCCCATCTCCGATAGTATGGATGAAATTAAATTTGTTAATTTCTCCATAAAAACAGCAAAAAGAAACAAAACACGATAGTATATGGTACATGATACACGAAAATATCAGTTACATACACATAAACACAACATACATTTTACGAGAATGAGGAGTCAACGTATAAGTAGAAAATACTTAGAATTGACCCCAAAACAGACAAAGAAATAGTTAAGTGTTTAAATTATGCAAATCGTATCCCATGCGCACTCTGGCCCTTCCGTCTTGATAGTAATGTAATACTATTCACATAAGAGAGAAAGAGAGAAAGAGAGAGAGGGAGAGAGAGAGAGAGAGAGAAAGAGAGAGAGAGAGAGACGGGGGTGGGGTTGGATAATGGTCAAATAGGAGAAGAGAAGTAGAAAGAAAAGCAGACAACATCAAATAATAATCCTTTTGAAATGGAAACGAAAGCAAGGGGGGGCCCCTAGCTCGTCTGGCTATTGAGGTATTCAATTTTAGGCGTGCAATAATTAGAGGCACGAACTGACCGCACAAACACGGAGGCGACGATGCACAAGCGACGCAACAATCATTGCAGTATGTGTTTTCAACGCGGGGGGGGGGGTGAACTGCACTTATAGAAAATACTTGAAATGCTATTCAAGTAATTAGAACATGGTCATTGGGGTTGAGTTTCGGCTCCCATTTTTGAAATGGCGGGTAGGGATTCGATCATGTGTGTGTAATGCTTGTTTCTTTATTTTTGTTTGGACTTTCAAGAAAGAGGAAAGACGAGAGTAATTCTAGCTGGGTCAGTCGCGCTCCGGCCAATTCATAAGCGCACCCCCGGGGCATGATTGGAATAGCCGGGCTGTAGACATGGGAGGGTAGTAGGATGTCAGCACACGGTCACTGACCCGCGCACGCAGACACGGTGATACGTACGTACGCGCACTGTGAGCCGCAGCAAGCTAGATGAATCGATTGCGAAGCGGCGCGGGATCGCACGAATGTTCAGCGCGCTGTGCCTGGGTGCGAAAGGGGCGGAGCCGGTATATTCTACGGTAAGGGGGGTGCCCGGGATGGGGATGGGAAGGGGATGAGAAAGACGAGATGGAAGAGGGATGGGAGAGGGGGTTTCTTTATCGATGGAGTGGATATATTGCAGGTGAGGCTTGTGGAGTGAAGCAGGGCGAAATGGTTGAGCAATAATCGACCTTACCTGCAACCAGCCCCTAGGCTGCAGTAAGGTGGCCGTGTTGAAATTGATTGAAAGAAAGGTGGAATGATATAGGAGCCGAGATAAGGGTATGGATGGGGCATACTAGAGGTGTGATGAATATAAACATAAAAGTGTGGGTGGATGGGGTGGGGTTGGGAGGAGGTGTTAGAGAAGAGGGAAGGGTTAAGAGGAGGGGGTGACAGAGGATCTGTTTCTCTCTATCCCCATTAGTGTGTGTGTCTGTGTGTGTGTAGGTGTGTGTGTTTGTGTGTGTGTGTATGTCTGTTTGTGTCTCTCTGTAAAGAACTAACATGACTAAAGGAGATGAAAGATGAGAGTTGATGAGGTTAATAAGCGCGTGATTGAAAGAGGGGGGTGGGAGGAGAATATCGTGGGGTGGGGTTTGGGGAATAAATCATGGAAGAGTCTGAAAAGAGGAAGGAGAACGGGGGTATGAGAAGAACAAGGAGGGAAGGAGCAGCTAGGTGGATGGGGCGGGGAGGAGGGGGCGGGCTGGATGGATGCGAGCTCCGGTGCGAGCTCTGAGAAGACAACGGCCGAATGGTGGGGGAGGGGGGGGGGGAGGGGGTCAGATGGAAGAGGAAGAGAAAAAACGATGGTATACACATCACGTTCAGCAATCTAGAAACAACACAAAAATGTTCAGAAATACATAGAAATGTTATCAGTGGTACATGGAAAATTCAAAATTTTTATGAAAAATGTGAGAAATAATGGGCAGAAATAGGAGACGCGATTACGTCAGAGTGAATACATTGCGACAAGGAAGAAGAAGATCATTTGGTAATAGAGTTTCACAACCAATAACGTGCGTAACACTATTCCGGTGCAGTGTAAAAATGTTTCACAAACAGAAAGGAAAATACCACAATTTTTGTTTATGATTTTAAATCATTAATAATATTGATTGCATTTGCTTCTGGACCTGAAATCCAAGTGAACTGTGGTCACGTTATTGTGCGTTTGATTATTACGCAAAAGAATACTGTAACACGGTAACGAATGAATCGGCATGGGTACAGAATAATCTATTAAGAATGAATATGATGTGTGAGTTTATATTACAGCGATTGAAATTATCCTTCAAATATATCTATATGTAAGGATTAGAATAATGATTCCCACTGTAAGCAGATAGCTTAATTACGTCAAACTACTGCTGAAGTAAATACAAAAGAAGCAAGCGATAAAATCATTTAGAATTAATGTGTTTGTGTATCAACATATCATAAACAATTGCGTATTCGAACGTACATATTGTCTGAACGCTGTAATAAACGTTTGATAAAGCTTTTAATACAGTCATAACGAAGGTCAGAAAATGCTGTATGTAATCATTCGTAATTATTAACGCTATCGTTAACAAAAAAAAATCAAACGATTATTGACCAGGCAAATTGAACAATGAAATATTATTTGCATTACAGACTCGCTCGCCATCACCCGTGATTATGTGGATCATCATTAGCATATTGACTTTCTGAACCACAATGGCGTGGCATATGATATCATTATCATTCATGAACACTCGCTCAGCTTATTAATGACCAGCAAGTATGATGGGCTAGTTAAGCGTATCATCCAGGATCGTTTTCACTGGACAGTGAGAGCATGGCGTGGTCAATTACAATGACTTTGTTTGTAAGGACAGCGGCCGGTAATTAGACTACCTACGCCTCTGTTTGCCAGGCCTGACCGGCCTATGTGATCTTTCATTTAATACTCCATTAAACAATAATAGAAAACAGATAATCTCCCCATGTGGCAATAGTGTCGCCAAAGAGCATACACAATGAGATAAAGCATACACAAACTTTAAACTAATCAACCATTTCGATAGATGATTCCGGGCATGGACTTTAGGGAATAATAGTAGGTGTGTTGCTGCCCATGTGTGTATGTATTTGTGTATTATACTCTGTACGTTGCATGTTTATGCTTCTAAAGATCATCATCTTAGATTAGCAAGTATTATTGTAACTTTCAACCGATTGGTGAGATCTATCCATCTTCTTTTTGGGTGTGTGTGTATACCCCGACCAGATCGTCGAAGTGAGGGATTGGCTTTCGTTAAATATTTGTCAGTTTAGACCACAATCTAGAATACATTAGATGATTGATCAGATTGTTATCTATTATAATATACTCATTGAAATAAAACGATGAAATATACACACGGAGCATGAACTATTATAAGGCTTTTATGTTGTTGTTAATCGATTTTACTTTATTTATTGTATGTCCTTGCGTTTATATATTCTTTTGCCACACACACGCACACACACACATACACATACACACACACACACACACACGCACCATATAATGCAAACGAACATACACGCATACCCATATACACATATTAATATTTCACACATACACATACCTATACATACGTACTGAGTGTAGGAAAATACACACATACACCTACAACACCTACATCACACACACACATGCATCCATAACACACATACAAACACACATTCAGAAAACTATGCTACAGAAATTAGCTTTCCTCCTTTCATTAACATTATGATATACTTCTCAATGTCATCGCAACATCCTTCGTTTTTATACTGAAATTTGTTGTGCAATGCGTTTATAATTGTTTTATTTTATCTCACTTATTAAACATACAGAAGATTGTATTATTCAGTTCAGTATGTAACCCAAAGTGTCGACTTTTGTAATAACTGGCATAAATAAGTTAATCAAGGTTTTTCTTCCATTTTAATTTCCTTCATGGAATATTGGTATACACATGGGAACAGTTTCCCCCGTAGTTATTCATTCAAAATCCAATCAACTCGAACAAAATTAATTCGTAACCGTGTTGTTCATGCATCACATATTGCAATATAGTCTGATATAGTGGGTGGTGCTGTTGATGGAGAGAACGGGGTGGGGTGGGGTGAGGGGGTGGGGGTATAGAGTAGTTTCCACCAAGGTTATTATTGTGTAGACACTACAGTATTTGAGCTGCCCCCCGCCCCCCCCCCCCCCCACACACACACACACACACGCACACATACACACACCTCCTCCCCACCCACATCCTAAGAAACGTCTAAGCCCTTCGGGAAATTATTCCAGCACTTATTCTAGAGATTGATTAGTCCAGTTCTATTTCCTGTAGCCGTTTTCACCGAACACCTTCTTTATGCGATAGATACCGTGACTGTGTCCACATCAGCTGAAGATAGCTCCCCGCCTCTCCATACCGCATACGGGATGTCAGGTGGAGAGTCTCGGGCAACCGCCCGGCTGGCATTAGCCAACGCACCGCCAAACTATCGTGCTCGACCTCAAAATGATTACAAAATAAAAGTAGATTGATGTACGCGTTTGGTGGTGCTATAGTGCCGGTAAGGACGGTGATAACAATTGTTGAATCCAACTGCAATAGGCTCATTGACAATGATAGTAGCAACAATACTATTGTCGTGTACTTCTTAATTAATTCCTGCTTCAGCTATTAATTGCATTTTGCGAAGATACTGACGATGATTATAACGATGATACTAACGGTGATGATAATAATAATGATAGTGATGATGATAACGATGATGACGATGGTGACAATGGTGACGATGGCGACGATGATGACGATGAAGATGATGATGATGCAGATGGTGATGATAATCATTATTAATATCATCATGATAATTATCATTATTACACGAAAAGTCAACGGGAGTGAGATCGTCACTGATTTTGCAGCGGAAAGGAATCCACAAATAAAACCCACACGCGCGTTCGAAACCTTGCGTAAATTAATTAGGAAGTTTCAGGTCAGTGATAATGCGTGTCCTATATCTTAGACGTGATTTGAAAGAATAATGTGGTTCAAGACGTATCGTATAATGCATATAAACACCCACGCGAAATAAAGCCAGGCAGACATACAGACAGACAGACAGACATACATACATACATACAAAAGCACATACACAAAGAGATTCCATTGATGAGGCGCACAGACACACACGCGCACACACACACACACATACACACACACACACACACAAACACACTTAGCACACACTAAACAGAATTACGGTGTCAAGCCTTTGATTACGGTGCTTAGTACTCAAATCTGGCACAAGCCGTGTACACGTGTAGACAGAAAGACAGACAGGGACATACACATACATCATGCAGATACGCACATACAATTATCACACACACAAACACACATATGCAAACACACATACATACGCACATACACGTACGCACTCATACGTCGTATGAAGATGACGCTTCTAGACCACAACCCTCAACAATATTCATATCTAGTTATTTTGTGATTATGTAGTCTCACTTGATATTTCTATGCATACTTATTGTGTACGCTCATTCCACATATGATTATCTTGACCCATAAGCAGATGCGATCATAGATCAAAGTGATATCCTTGTCAATCATCCCCTTGTGACGTCACCAAAAAAGGAAGAAGAAGAAGCTGGGGATGTGAATACAATACAAAGCTATCTCGTTGCCATCCCATCTGTTAGCCGTTAAGGCCTGTTCGCATGGAGTCGGGTCCCCGCTACCGGTTTTACCGCGGAGACGATCCCCCACGCGAAGCGGTGCGCCGCTACGGCATCGATAGCTCCATGTCTCACAAGCCTCTCCTCTTCCGCGGCGGAAAAAAAAAAAGTTGTAAGAAAGTTCGGGCGCCGATCAGTGTCGGGAAGACTGTTGCCATGTGAACGAAGCCCAGCTCGGCCGAATCCTCTGCTGACGGCAAGGATGTACGCCGTCGCCTCCTCGATTACCCTCGTGAGCGCCTCGGCTCTGTTTAACCGCAATGCTTCTTTCATTTCACACTTCTTCTCCTTCATCTCGTATTCTGATTTGCAGAGTCAGAGGTCTAGGGCTAGTGAATCCGAGATGAGAAATTTGGCACATCAGGGTCAATTCCATCATTATGATTCTTTTTTTTTTTGCAATTCCCCGCGCTGTTGCATCTTATTCTGAGAAAATGTATTTTTGTTATTAAGCGGAACTGCTCTCTGCGCAAAATAGTTATTTACACGTCTCATAAAAAAAAGGGATCATTATTCCCTCTTCCCTGTTTCCCTCCTCACCTTTCTCCTCAATATCCCCTGCGTCGTCATCTTCATCATCATCATCACATGGTTGTTTGGTTAATTAATATTAAGTAAATAATCAACGTTGGTGAGGTTGATGGGACGAACTATCACTTCCGTACACATTCATATCGCCTAGGAAGTGATGGTTCGTTTCATTGCCTGAAACCAAAAGTTGGGTATTTTCTTTATATTCCATATCTGAAACCAATTATCTATTCCATAAATTATAATTTGACGTATAAAAGTAATGTTTACTTCTCTACCTAACCCAGAGCCGCTGCCATAGGAAACAACGTTAGGACTCGCGTTAGGACGCGTTAGTAGGAGCTACTATTAGTCAATCGATAGTCCGGGTGTAACGCACTTTTATTTCGTGAGTACTCAAAATATTGATCACGCGTTGGGACTTTGAGGAGTGCAGAGATCAGCGAAAACAAAAAGTACTATCACATAGAGTGCAACGAACTTTTCTTCTCAGGTGATCAGATGGGCAAAACTACGCTTTATCACGTGATCAACTCTTGACCAATCATATAGCAACACTCTTAGTATGTGGAATTTAATATCATTTGTCATTATCCGCCTCCTTCTAACACTCCAATTCCACCCCAATCCTCCTCTTCATCATCGTCCTCCTCATCATCTTCACTATCATTATTGTCATTCTTCAAATACACCCTCTTCTTCGGTGGCTTTACCATTTTTGGAGCATCAAAGTTGTATTTCTTTTATACTTGGCTTTTGTTCTCTTATCTAAATTAAGTAATGTAAAATAGCAAGAAGAACTAAACTACCCTAAAATATCCCATACCGTGACAAAATGATAAAATTGGATAACAAAACATCTACCTCTTCATCAGCGTCACTATCATCGATATTTTCATCAGCATCATCTTCACAATCACTACCGTCATCATCTATCGTCATCATCCTCATCGATGACCTCTTCTTTACTCATGGCACCAAAGTTTATAATTTTGAGACTTCTCTCTTTCTTTTAGCTATTTTTGTTCTCTCTTTCTTCTCTCTCTCTCTCTCTCTCTCTCTCTCCCTCTCTCTTTTTTTTCTTTATCAATTAACCCTAAAGTAGTACTGTATCATCAATTAATGCTCTAAATATGCCCCCAAAATCGTGTTAAAAATCTTAAATGCGATTCTATTACTTTCTTACTTTATTCTATATCAAAATATCCCTATTCCTGTGTTACTATTTTCAGAGCTAAGAGGTCATTTTGAGAGGATAAGGGCTATTAACCTTGTTTGAGGGCCCGAGCAACCCTCGTGAAATGCAGAAGCCAACCGTATCACGGAAGCTACAAGTCATGGAAAGTCAAATGTCACCAGTTTGCTTCCTTTTTTGGCCATACCAATGATCAGTATTTACATTTCTGTAGTAATGCATTGCTCACACAGAGAAATACCCCAGTTTATCTGTCGATCTCTAAAATACAAAATACACCCCCCCCCACACACACACACAAACACACATCCCAATCACCCCCACCCCAATACTGACTCTGTTTCTGCATAGTTGTACATTGCTCTCCTTTCTATATTTTTCTGTTAACTAATAAATCACCCACACAGCATAAATAATTGGCAAAAAAATGGTCGCCAATGTCACCAGATAACGGCACTAACAGAAGAAGAAATATATTTTTTGTCACCCCCGTTTTTATTATAATGCTCTGTTCTCTTCCTACCACCACAACCCCCCCCCCCCCCCTCCCCAACCTCCCGTCTTTTTCCTGTACCTTATTGTTTTTACTGGTAATTTTTACTGGTAATTTTATGAAAAACATGGTTAAAGAGATTATTGGTAAGGATATCACAACCCAAACAGTATCACGATATTTACATACATATTTTTAAAAGTATAACGAAATACGTTTCTTTAAATTGAAAATAGAAATGACGCACCACTTTATGACGATGATGTCATTGTTTCAATTTAACTTAAGGAATCAGGATCGACTGACACTCGTGCTAACTTTTGATTCCCGTTAACAACTTCATTATTTACTTTGACTTTTATTTCTAAAATTGTTCAAACTGCTACATCACATGGAACCTGCTTTCTTTTATATCCATTGTTAGAGTCGAGCCAGTTTTTCTTTTAAAATAATTTCGTGTTCGCATTGTTTTTTATTTTATTGCTGTTGTTCTTAATCAATTCAATTACAAATTTAACATTCAATTCATTTGCACTAGATATATCCCATTGTTGAGATCTCTGTCACATTTCTATTCCCACGTTCCTGCAAGAAATCACATTCTGAATGTTATAAATAACCAAATCTATGTTAGGGCTATCACATATCCTAAACAGAGCCCTTGTTATTATACGATGTCAAAATAATGCGAAAAAGAAGTTATAACCCCTCATAAGATTCTGCATAGGCCAGCGCCATTTTCATGTTGTCTATATCATGTCGCGTCTCTGCCCCTGCTGGGTAAGGCCGCGGCCGGGCCGGGCCGGCCAGTCACACGGCGAGTTTTCGCTCGCTGCTAGAAAGAACGCCCGCTCGTCCCAGCCTGTTCATGTGACTTCCGCAAAGCAGTTTCCAATAACCAGTTTCGGTCAGTAGTTTGACCAACGCGTGTGTAGCCAGCAGATTGTGCCACGGTCAACTTATTTTGGTCAAAGACACGAGAGGTAGCAGCAGCAGCTGCTGTGTGGTGAGGCAATGGACGACCAGTACCGTGAACTTGGGGAAGGGATGGAGGGGAGTAGAGAAATCCCAGACGCCGTTTATACATCCCTTCCTGTCTGGGCTGGCTCGCTACGGCCACTTGCGTATTATGTTATAGTCTCGTTTGAATACGAATGCGTGTTGTATCGGATGGAACCGGGGCGCGCTGACTCAATGTTTGGGGAAGGAGGAGAGAGAGGGGGATGGGAAGGGGGAAAGAAAGAAAATAGGTGGGGTGGGGAGAGGGAAGAGAGAGAGGGGGGAGGGGGGATGATAAGAGGGGGAAGAGAGTGGGGGGAGGTAACGAAAGGAAGGGGAAGCGAGAGAGAGAGAGAGAGAGAGAGAGAGTGTGTTTGTGTATGTGTGTGTGTGTGTGTGTGTGTGTGTGTGTGAGAGAGAGAGTGTGTGTGTGTATAAGAGAGAGAGAGGGGGGAGAGAGGTAAGAGAGAGGGAGAGAGAGGGGGAGGGGGGAGGAAGAAACGGGGAGGGGGGTGTGAAGAAAAATAGAGTAGGCCTATATGATAAAGACGAAGAAGTTAAGAAAATAACTTCTGTTGTGAAGAAATTAATATGATTGCGTTGAAGCAAAAGGAGCGAGGGTGTGCACTCCTGCTGATAAAGTACACCGATGGCCCTGTTACTTTCATTACCAAGCCTTGGCATCTGCATTGACTCACTACACATGTTCTTGCCAATGAAAATGAGAGGGTTAAGACATATTGCTTCTATGAGCTAACAACACCATCTTAATGCTTTTTCTAGAAACTCCGAATCAATGTCACATATGGAATCTGGAATATTGAATTATAGTTTGTTATTGTTATAATTCAAACAAAATGTTATACCGGCCACAATATACCATGCATATATAGACGATCTAGTAACAAAAACAAAAAGACAAGAAAAACAAGGAAAGGAAAAGAGAAACATATAGAAAGAAACTAGCTAAATAAACATTATGAGAATGAATATGGGTATGAGTATGAGATGAAAGGCTGAAATATAGAAACGAAGAGTTGGTCCCATATCCGCACACGACAGCTGTTTTTGCAGTGTTTTGTTTTGCTTAATCTCGATGCTTTACTCCTGTAATTCAGTTTTCATATGGAAGTGGTGGAGAAGTTGTTTCCTTGTGTAAACATACTTTTTTGGTATCACATTAAGAAATGCTTTCAGTTCCGTAATTATATAACGATGAGCTATGTTGCCTTAAATTTTAGTTTCATCGATCATTACGTATCATTCAAGGTCGTAACAACACTAACGGACGAAAGAGCAATATTGTTGGCAAAATGGCATTACATAGAATAACCATAATGATATATTTTTTTAACCTTTTAACCTTTAAACCTGGATTAATTTAGAAGCAAGTTCCATAAAACAACATTTTGTCTGGCACCCAACGGATTAAAAGCAGCTTATGCACAAATGTTTAACTCTTAAAGGGATAGTCCACCCTGAAATTAAGTTCAGTTCAAATGAAAAGCAGAAACATGAAAGAAACATATACGTAAAGGTTTGATGAAAATCCGCCTAATCATAATAAAAGCTTTGATCTTTTAAAGTTTCGATTTTTTTGGTTTTACGTGCGAGGTGCTATCCCATATATTGGTATAATTTTATTTTAAAATATCCATTGTATCAAAAGGATATGCGTTATTTTATACATGTGCATTTGATACATCATTAGAAACACGTTTTACACACATACCGCTATGAACAAAAAATGTTCCTTCATCAAAATCAGAAAAAGGGCAATTTATGGTACCATACATCACACAGCATATCGGAGAGCACCTCGCACTTGAGGTCAAAAAATTGAAAATTCAAAAGATCATAACTTTCTTATCCTTTGACGAATTTTCGTCATACTTTCACTAATATGTTTCTTTCATATCAATGTTTTTATTGAAACCAACTTAACTTTCGGGTGGACTCTCTCTTTGTGTGACAGACAATTATGTGATGTGTATGTAATGATCTACAAGTGACAATTTAAGGGGTCATTGTTCATATAAATACGCTTGATGATAGTGACAGTAATAATAATCCTACCTACAAAATCAATGGAATCCGTCTCAAGTATCTTCATTGTCTAATATTACATTTTCTCCCATTTTCCGTGGTGTTTACATAACCCTCATAGTTAACCTAATTAAAGTTTGCTTATTTTACTCAATGAATGAAATAATACAACAATAATAACAAATACACATAATATCAATAAATTAAAAGTGAGTGGGTAGCCGCATGCAGGAAGGACGCAGTCGTATTAAAAGGTGACCATAAAAATGTCTACTTTACCTGTAAAAAGCCTTAGTGTCCGATTGATCGTATTCTACCTATTCGCTGTTAAATTGTAAGCGACATTAATTGCCACATAAAAGAGAGGTTATCAGCACGTACTAATACTCATAAAAAATGATTGGCTATGTAGCAAAATGGATAATTTCCGAATTATTTATCGCATTTATGGTTCCTTTTAACGACTTGTAATGCTGTACCGCTGAGTATGAGCCTTAATAGCCAACTTGATGATCAATTTATTATTTAGGTAAACTTGTTTGAGATAACATAATTTGACCCTCATACAAGGTGTGTGAATTTTACCACTTTTTTTTTCATTATGGTTCCATATCTACGAAAATATCAACATGTTCAACTTTTAATCAATAGTCGATTAATTAGTAAGTCAGTCATTCTGTATTATATGCTGTTATTAAATTTGAGAAGGACATTTATATAGATTTGTAAAAGGCATTTAATACTTTTGATCATGACTTTTCATTGATTAAACTTAAACTATATGGAATAGGTTTTGTTTAAAAATCATTTGTCCACAAGAAAATAGTATGTTCATATTTCTAATGGAAAATCTAAGTTACAATTACAACATGGAGTGTCGTCACCCTAATTTAGAAGTCAAATCGGCAGTGGAAGGTCACAATGGTTTCAGAACACCATCCGTGGGTACTATATTTAAAACAGCTAATTATTGTGCTGACCGTACAACAAAATTTGTCAAGTTCTCCGTGGTGTACCATCATCATGTTTTCCCCTGATCTTACCCCCAAAACAATGACGTAATTCTTGCAATGTCAACGTATGTCCTGGTTCATAAACTAATAACTGAATGGAAATACGTTTTGTTGTCACTATGGACTCATTTCTGATTAAGAACGAAGGGAGTCGGTCGTAGAGATGGGGTGAAGGGGGGAAATGATCTATTACACCAGAAACCTCATCGGCGTTCTTTCTTCGTCCAAGTCAAGGAGTCATGTGGCTAAGCAGTTAGCCTCGTTTGGGACTGAAAGCCTTGAGAAAAATTGGGACAAAATTTGATGACCTTTCCACCCACCTCCGGAAAGCAAGTCTAGAGTCTGGGACGATCGCAGGAAGCACTGGTCTGCATTCAGGACCCGGGAAGCACGGAGGAAAACATGGAAAAGGGGGGCAGGAGGAGAAGGTCGGTGGATAGGGGGAGGGGGAAGAGAAGGGGGAGGGGACGGGGGAGGGGACGGGGTCGGCAGACAGAGAGAAGTATAAGGGGATTGAGTGGTGAGAGAGAGAGAGAGAGAGAGAGAGAGAGAGAGAGAGAGAGAGAAAGAAAGAGAGAGACAGACAGACAGACAGACAGACAGAGAGACAGAGACAGAGAGAGAGAAAAGAAAGAGACAGACAGACAGACAGACAGACAGACAGAGACAGAGAGAGAGAGACTGGGGATTGGATGGGGGATATTCTGAGAGAAATACGGGGAGGGGGAAGAGAGAGGGGAGAGTACGTTGTGGGGCAAGGTTTAGAGAGAGAGAGAAAGAAAGAGAGAGAGAGAGAGAGAGAGAGAGAGAGAGAGAGAGGGGGGGGGTGAGAAAAAGGGTGCGAAAGGGTGTTTGTACGTATGTGTGTTGGGGGGGGGGGGCGTGTATACGTGTGGTTTTGTGCTGTGGTTGAGATATTATATGATACAGTATGTACACAAAATAGAGAGAGAAAACACAAATTACCGGAATGCTTCTACATATTAAATAGTGCAAAAGCGAAAAGAACATTTTCTGTTAATTCAGGAAACATCTGAGCTTGGAGAATTTAGACTTGAATCAGTGTCATTCAATGAATATCATTATTTTAGTTCCTGTTTCTCGGGGCAGATCGAAGCTCATTACATCTTGTTGAAAAAGTGCGTATATTATTCATTGAAATAACAGAATCATTACATCTAGGGTTGAATCCACCAGAGGTTAGCGATTAAAAATCAAATGTCATAGGTCAATCTCTATGGCAAGAAATGTGTTCTTTCCGCAACATTGTAATTGCTGAATGGATGTTGTTCCATCACTTGGTACTTTGGTAAACGTACTTTGTGCAAATACTTCATACATGGTACTGATATATTATTCCCGGGACAAACGAACCGATCGGAAATGGGGTCAAATTCACCAGAGGTCAAAGGTCAAAGGTCTGGGTTAGCTTTGAGCTTTAAACAATATCGTAAAAGAACTCTTGGTCAAAGGTCACAGGTCATTCCGTCTTGTTAATAACTGTTTGCTTTTAAAGGTATATATCGGACATTAGTGACAATGATTGCGGGCCGTAATCATATGAAAAACATTCTGCCATTATCGCTTCGGTCCGGATGTCGATTAACTCTCTCATTACCAATGGCATGAAGGTGTGTAGTAAGTTTCACGTGGATTTCAAGGCTGGATAGGGTAAGTGTTCATTGTCAACGATTTCACCATTTTTAAAAAATAATTCCATACTGGTATCCTGAAATCATGAACAATGAAAGATCCTTTGTTATGGCAGTGCAACACTGAGTCGCGTGACCTCTGCCATGAGTACCCCTTACCTTAAAATCTGACCTGCTTAGTTGTTGGCTATCAATGCAGCTCTTCATTTACAGGCATTCGTGTAGTATAAATTCCATGGGGCACGAGGAGTATGAAATAGTGTACTACATGCACAGATATTGTCATGTGAAATGAAATATGCGAGGGAAGGCAGCGGGGTAAGAGAGAGAAAGAGAGAGAGAGGGAGAGAGAGAGAGAGAGAGAGAGAGAGAGAGAGAGAGAGAGAGAGGAGAGAAAAGGAAGGGGGAACGGGTTGTAAGACAGAAGCATATACGAAGAGGAAAAAGAGCGAGGGTGATTGGGAGAGTAGGGTTGGTGATACAAAATAAAGAAGGAGGGGGGAGGAGAAGAGGAGCAAAGAGAGAGAGAGAGAGAGAGGGAGAGAGAGAGGGAGAGGGAGAGAGACTCCCCCGGACTCTTTGCGGAATCCGGTCAGCATGCTCCTGGGACATCACTGACCTCTTGAACTTCAGAAAATTGACCGCTACCTGGCTCCGGTCACATGGCAATGGACTTTCTCCTCTTACAATGGGACCATACCTACCCCACCCCACCCCACCTCCGTTTACCCATCTCCAGTTCTCCTCTCCCAGCTTAAGATCCCCTTTCCTCCCTTCTCCTGGTCGGTGCAGGGTCGACTGTGGTAGTCACTGACAAGAAATGTCATTACTGTTAAACGATAGACCTTCGGAGAAGAGTGAGGAATGGGAGCAATCTAGAAGGCGATGAATTAAGAAGGGGATGGAGCTGGAGGTGAATGGATTAATGGGTGTTAGAAAAATCCACGGTAGGAAAAGATTAGTCTTTATAATTAAAAGAAGGGAAAATAAATGATAAATATGTAAAAGAAAAAACGAGGTCGAAATGACATGAAGAATTACAATGATGCTGAGAAAAGGGGGTGGGGCAAGGGGATGGGGGTGAGGATGTGGGTGGGGTGGGGTGGAGGTGGGCGTATTAATACAGTAATTGTGATTAATAGATTTGCCAGCATTCCCTATAACGAGAGTCA
Organism: Arbacia lixula; assembly: GCA_963669155.1. Taxonomy (NCBI): domain Eukaryota; kingdom Metazoa; phylum Echinodermata; class Echinoidea; order Arbacioida; family Arbaciidae; genus Arbacia; species Arbacia lixula. Next base: position 16,511,184 of record OZ022584.1, read on the forward strand.
TTAAGCCAATCGGATTGTTTGCTGATGTATTTTACTTTATTTTGCTGATGTTCGGGGTCTTTGCAAGATTTAAACGGATAAGGGCCAGAAGACGAAACAGAAGAATGATAATAAGGAGAACATCAAGAAGGATAAGAAGGAGGATACGAATAAGCAATCCAACAAAGAGAAACAGAAAAAGGGGGAAAGAACAAGAAAGATAGAGGAGAGGGTGGCCAATCAACAAACCAAAATCAGATATTAAAAGGCAAAAATGAAGAACAGGAAATGGAAAGGCGAAAGATGGCTTCCCTCATAACTGTGTTACAACGCCATTCCCTGCCTTCTGTCTCCATCCCATTATCATCCCCTGCCGATCAAGAAAATATCATATTAGCCATGGCACTCAAAAGTATTCCGCTAGATAACCGATTCCATTATTCACGAAAGGACGCCTGTGATGAAGGTTTACCCTAGATCCATAAGCCGGGAAGATGTTGTGATCAACGGATGAGAAACACGCAGGAGTTTAATAGTAAAACTTGTTACAAATTCTTTGCAGATTTTTAGGTGAGATGATACATGTATTTTGTGAACGGTAAAACTTTCGGTAGTGCAATGTGACTTGTTTTATACGATGAAACTTGAGCCACCTTTAGGGAGAGCAAGAAAGTGGAACCTTTATCAAGAGTAAAACTATCGACAGCACCTTGGGACTGTATCATTTAATGATAATTAACCCACTTATGGGGTGAGCAATGAAGGAAATTGAAAGAAAAGATAAATTCATGTGTTATTACAATAAATACACAAGATTAATTATTTGAGAATATGATCAAAGATGAATGAAACGAATTTTACTAACAAAAAAGTACTGTTTACTGTCTTTTCGGAAATAACTAAAAATGATATAATTTTACCAAGAAAGATTTGTAACAATTATCGACTGGATTAGCAATGACAACACATTGTATTAATGCTTCATCGATGTAACGTGGGAAAATAAAGGGAGTATATTCACTGTTGAGCTATTTTAAAGAATCTTGCTTCCCATAATACTAAACTAATACATAATTTATGTGTATAGAGACAGCCGTGTGATATCAAACAGATCCCGATTTAGTTTTGAACTTTGGAAATTAATGTATACATACAACAGGGATTTCTAAGTAGATATACAGATACAGATAGATATACTGACACACACACACACACACACACACACACACACACACACACACTCCACATACACACACACACACACACTTCACATATACACATATATTGCAACTTTGGAAACATAAATTATTATTATTTATTATATCAGGCACTTCACGATTTTACTTATAGTAGTGATCTGAACGATATTCAGATGCAAATAAAGATTTAGAAGGTTTAAACATTTATAGGTCAAATTATGAAACAACTTTGGCATAAAGCTTACATTCTAGCAGTGTTCGATACATTGACAAATACCAACAAATTTTGATTTGAAAATAGAATGACAACAAATGATCACAATGCTAAGGACCTACCATACGATAAAGAGTACGAAATAAAGAGAACAGAAAAAATATATGATATGATTTTATTAAACTAACATGAATGCGCCTTCCAGAATGCATGGTCTAGTAAAAAAAAACAACGACAAAGACTTGAAGAGCACAATAACAGTTACCAAAGGAACAAATGATAAAACGGAAGAGATAAGTGGTAAAAAGCAAAATGCAAGGAATAATGGGAGAGGGGTGAAGGGGGAGGGGGTGGGGGAAAGAAACACACAATAAAACTTATATAGCCTTAAAGAAATGGGTTTCTGTAGAATTACTATCCCCTATACATCGACGATATCAGGATTAAGTTGAGGTTAGGAATCTCCAAGATGATATCATTGTGACACCATGGATCTGGAAGGTGAGGCAGAGACAGAGAAAATGACATGCAGTGAGCAGGCGATTGACATATAAGCAGCCAAGAAAGATATACATGTATATATCTTTATATATTTATATAGATATATAATAAGATATATATATATCCTTCTTCGTATCTCTCTGTCTCTCGCGCGCTCTCTGTCTGTCTGTCTCTGTCTGTCTCTCTCTTTCTCTGCTTTCCCTGTCTCTCTTTCCTTGACTCTCTCTCTATATATGTTTGTTTGGCTGCTTATATGTCGATCGCCTGCTCACTGCATGTCATTTTATCTGTCTCTGCCTCACCTTCCCTTCATCTTTATCTGTATCTCTGTCTCTCTCTTTAATGTCGAATTTCAGCAATCTCTTTTTCATCAAACGCGATGATGGTATTTCCCAACCCATCTATTGTTGAAAATACTACGTTTTGTATTCACAACGGCGGTTAAACTCAATACGTTTACTTAAACTGCTCTAACTTTATGTACGCCAAATCCAACAACATGAAATATTATCATTGATGCAATATCATTGATTTTGTCCTCGGAATCATTATGGTATATTGAGTTTGTACTCATAACAATCACAGCTAATAATTGAAATCACCAACTGTTGTGATTCTTTAATGAAAATCAATGATTTAGGGACAGCCCCAGTGTACGTTTATATCTTTGTGTATGCAGGCTACAAATGAATCATGACAGCGTAAATCACACGCCTCTCACCTATACAGAAGATTTTGTGTGTGGAATATTATATTTGTGATTTTGCATGTGTGTGTGTGTGTGTATGTGTGTGTGTGTGTGTGTATGTGTATGTGTGTGTGTGTGTGTGTGTGTGTGTGTGTGTGTGTGTGTGTGTGTGTGTGTGTGTTCAGCATATTTGAAATGCAATGCCTTAACAACCGAGGATAATTCTACACATCGATCTTCTATACATCACCAACCTAATTATATTAGTAACCTTACTACCTGAATATGGAAATATGTAGATACCTCAATTGTATCACATATATCATGTGATCATGTAAATAACGATCAAATGATATTTTCACTTGTTTTGTACCAGGAGGCGATCTATATCTAAATGGAAGCAAGGATGAACGGTGTAATACGCTTAAATGTCAGATGGAGGCATGCCGAAAGCGATGACGCACAACACAATACGTCGGTCCACAGAATGCGTGTTAATGAATGTAAACGAATAAGACGAAGACGACGTAAAATAAAAAACAAAAGCGTATGGATTATACATGATGTGATGTGGACCACAGATATATAGATATAGGTAGGTAGATTATATAGATGGATAGATAGATGGACATACTATCTAAACACAACGAAAAAAGTAAGTCCCCCCCCCCCCCCCCCTAAGCAAAATAGCACTTTTTATCAAAGAGGTTTTGGGCAAAATAATTTTGCAGGATTGTTCCTTAACTTATTGATTAACTTATATGTGAAAATCACATTAATCCAATTAGTCATGCATGAGTGGGCACATTTGAAGGCAAAATGTCACTTTACAAAAGTCACAAGGGTAATTTGGGGATTCTGTCATGTGAATTTTTGATGAATTTCATTTCTGCTGCATAATTTATGTCCTTTCGTTGTTTATCATCCTTCTCTCGATGCACTAACACCTATCTTGACAGGCTTTACCCATTGTTCTGGTTGAGTGAGCACCGTTTAACAAATACTTATCCCTCTTGAGTTTGAAACACAGAAGTTAGTCAATAAGGTAGGGAACAATCCTGCCAAATTATTTTGCCCAAAACCTCTTCGATAAAAAGTTATGCTATTTTGCTTAGGGGGACTTACTTTTTCATTGTGTGTATAAAAACAAATTAATGTATACATACAACAGGATTTCTAAGTAGATAGACAGATAGATATACCCACACACATACACACACACATACACACACACACTACACACACACCACGCACATACACACACATACACACACACATATATATAAATATATATATATATATATATATACATAGGTAAAGACATACAAATTGAATGAAACGCCGAAGACGAAAAACTATTCGAATTTTCGTTCATATATATACAGATATTTAGATGGTAAAATTTAAGTACAGATAGATACAGGAAGCCGATGTTATAAGGCAAATAGGCCTATAGAGAGGCGGGAACACAGGTTAGAATAGTTGTGATAATCGTTGCACTTGATCAAATAGAATGGGATAGATATACAGACAGGAAGAATAGGAGGATGAGGAGGAGAGGCATGTGTGTGTGTGTGTGTGTGTGTGTGTGTGTGTGTGTGTGTGTGTGTGTGTGTATGTGTGTGTATGTGTGTGTATATATGTGTATGTGTGTGTGTGTGTGTATGTGTGTGTGTATGTGTGTGTATATGTGTGTGTGTGTGTGTGTGTGTGTGTGTGTGTGTGAGTATATCTGTCTATCTACTTAGAAATCCTGTTGTATGTATATACATGAATTTGTTTTTTTTGTTTTTCTGGTGGTGGTGCTGAGAGGGTGGTAAGAGAGAAGGGGGGGGGGGAGGGAGAAGAAATGATAGGGAGGGGTACTGCTTTGCTTTACATCAGCCTATACATATAAGCCCATGATACCACCCCACCCTAGCTCCACAACATCTCTCTTCCCCTCAAGGTAAAGTTGTGGAGGCGCGGCCAGGACAGCTAGAGCGATGGTTCTGTTCTAATTGCGACTGACCCAGACGGACACACGGCCGGTCAGACAGACACACAGACAGGCGGGTTTGTTCATGTGGAGGCGGAGTCGCCCGGACCCCGCAGATTTCATCGCAAATGTTCCAATCAAGCGGTTCATGTTGACCCCACAAGTCCTTGGAAATGTAGACGTGACAATGTGCGTTTCTCTTCACTTACTCCCCCGCCGTATGATATTACCTGGGAACGTGATTGCTCGAAGGCCGATCGATTTACAAACACGAAAACAGCCCATGCAGCCGAGAAAATATCCTTCTTCATTATTATTTTTTTTTTCATGATCTGATTTTGTCATTGAAAAAAAAAATACAGAAAGTCACCTAATTGGATTGGATTCGTTTAAAATGTGATGCATATTCCATGCACATTAACCTCACGGTATGGTCACAATATGGTCCGATACAGAAACATATTGCTATTTGTTGGGGGTCAGCGCAGATTGACCACCACATCATGGCTGGACAATAGACTGTCCTTTCCCTGTCTGGTCACACCACGCCCGACAATGGACTCTGGACACAGTGCATAATGAGCCGTAACATAATCTCCAAAATAATGCATGGTGTCTCTCGATCGCGATAGAAGTTTCAATCACATATCACATTGTGGTTTTAATATAATATCACATCGTAACATCTGTGCAAGATGACCTGGCGCCGCCGATTGGCTAATTTCCCCCGCGATAATCTTTTCTTTTCACCCCGTACTATTGATTTCATGAAATTACATGTAGTTAGGATTAAGGAAATTTTGATTTCATACTTTATATGAAACCGATCAAAGATAATATTTTGATAATGTCGGTTGTTATTTGAGGACACCAGTATTAGGTGGATAGCACAATTTATCAGTCAATCCATTCATCAATCAATCAATCAATCAATCAATCAATCAATCAACCATCCAGTTCAGCAAATCAATCAATCGCTACGTAAATTAATCAGTCAACACATTTCACGCAGAAAAGATGGGAAGAGAATTGATAAAGACTGATATCCGCATACAGACATACAACACCTGAAGCACGCTCTCAGGTTACTTTCTCAAATACATTTCCACAAAACCTCAAAGAATAAAATAAACTGTTTCCGTTTTAAGGTTAATTGCACTTTTTTAATACCAATCATTTTTCAAATTGCAGAATACCACTGTACCAGCATAACCTATAGATATCAATACAAATTGTGGTCCTTTCTAATAAAAGATGGACATAGACATATATTATGTACACTAAATGACGCCATTTATGACAATATCGTTATAAAAGTCTAGTCACTCATCCTTTTCACGATATTTCACACTAGCATAAAAAAATTATTATATAAATGGAATATTGAACACAATAATGAAGGGATATATTGCTATAAAAAGATGAAGGTATTGCTTAATTTTTACAGCAGTTTCAAATACAGGAGAACATTTTAGGACAGAAGAAAATTGAAGAGACAGACATACAAATGATGTACAAGGGTATAATTTTTGCTAGAACTTTTTATGGAAACATATACTTTTTTACATTTAAGTTGGTAAGTGTAAGGCAGATGGTGATAGAGTTTGTATTGCTATATACTATATATCATATTTCATCATAAACATATAGAGCACTACAAATATATATCTTTTTTGAAATAACATGGACTTTCACTTAAGCACAAGGAGATCGTATTCAAGTTTTAAGATATCAACAATAATACATAATATAAGGACCAAAGTTCCACTTCTATGACTATTTACATACAGGAACTGACAAACATGTGAAGAAGTAAGATTGATAGATAGATAGATAGATAGATAGATAGATAGATAGATAGATAGATATACGCGACAGGAGAGATGAACGAGGGACCTGACTCATCTTCCCATTCCAGGCAGGCATGAAAGACTAGATTCATTTCAAAGTCAATATGAAAAAAGAATCCTCACGATATGTCACATACATTGACTAGCCGAGGTATACATTATATGAGGAGCTATGAAATTATTTCTTTCTGATAAGATACATCAATATTTTGAATAACAATTTTAGCTCTACCTGCTATATAACACTAATCAAAATCACTGTTTTGAGCATAATTTCAATTAAAATCGTCAAGCATTTCAGGACAGATTCCCAAACTATTAATTCCAATACCAGCAGTATGGTAGCATATATTTTTGAGGAGCAGTCTGAGGAACTGGGTGATGGCTTAAACAGGATGAATTAAAATGATACAATAATGATTCCATAAGGGAAGCTTGGCGGCAGATTGCAGTCAACGACCTGCGCAAACCTGTCTCTACACAAAAGAGCCTGCAATAATACAAGTCAGCGTCTGCATGCCTTTAGGCTTTTTGTCTGGGAACTCCTATCCCAAGTAATGAAAAGGGATAAACCTTGACGGTCAGGTGGAAATCTTGATCGTCCGTAGCAACCATTATCCTCCTCCTCCTCATCATCCCGCCCGCATCCTCCTTAGGTGCGCTGGGACCGGTATGCGCGGATGACATCCCGGATTGGGGCGCGGCACATGGGGCAATGGGACCCCATAGCGGAGAGCCTCATGCCGCACGTCAGGCAAACACACATGTGGCCGCACTGGTACAACACCGCATCCACCTCCTTGTCCAGGCAGATGATGCAGTTGCCCTCGGACGCTGGCTGCGATGCAGGTTGCTGGGCAGAGGAGTCGACCGGGCCTGGGAGATGGATGGGGACAAATGCAATTGGTTAATGCAGAGCTTCCAACATTGAAATTCAGCAGGAAGCAGGAACATTTGGGGAAATTTCATCAGAAATTGTGGATATGCCTATCAAATCCATACAACCTAATGAAACTCATCTATCAATAATCAGGGAGATTGGGTGATATGATGAAATACAATTCAGTAATATTGGTCTTTTTTCAGAGATTCGCCTGCAAAATCAGATCTGGTTAATGATATCAGAGGGTTTCTCATCAGATATACCCCTTATAATATGTCTCTAGCAAGAAATGATGTAGTTGCTTGTGGAAACAGGCTGGAATGTGGTTGATGGGAAATGGAGAGGGAGGAATTCAATGGGTTCATGATATCAAAGAGTTAAAGGCTCACACCACCCCATGTGCTGCATATAGTTATATTAGGGCATATTTAATATTAATTAACAAATGATGCAGCTGGAAATGGGCCCTTGGAAACGGGATGGGATGCAGGGTTGCTGGGCATTGTCTACCAGTGTTGGGAGAGGAAGAGTGGAGAGGGGTGCATGCACAAAATGTGTTAATGACATCAAATTGTTTCTTAACATCCGATAGGCTCTGAACGATGAATGGCCATTAAATTATATAATATTCACCATAAAACATTTGACAGGCTGGAATATTGAGACATAAAGAGTGAAAGGAAATAAAACATTATTATTCAGTGGCTTTCTTTTGAGAGTGTTAACCCTGTGGCGCCAGGCCACTTATGTTATTATCGATAACAAATTATGGTTCCCCTGAATGTCTATATTTCATATCACTATTAAAAAAAGTAGGGTAAAGTGAACTACTCTGCAAAATAAACTGGAGCACATGCTCCATTGTTGGAGGAAGGATAAATGTGGGCCTAATGTAAAACACAGATTGCAATAGTTCAATGTCAGTAATTTTCCATTAAAGCAGTAGTAGTGTTTGTGTGTGTGTATGTATGTGTGTGTGTGTATGTGTATGTGTGTTTGTGTGTATGTGTTTGCGTGGGTGTGTATGTGTGTGTATGTGTGTGTATGTGTGTGTATGTGTGTGTGTGTGTCTTTGTGGGTATGTGTGTGTGTGCGTGGGTGTGTATGTGTGTGTATGTGTATGTGTGTGTATGTGTGTGTATGTGTGTGTGTGCTTGGGTGTGCATGTCTGTGTGTATGTTTGTGCGCATGATACACTACCTGGGTCATTCCACATGGTTGGGTCAACAAAAAAAGATACATTAAGTGAGGCCCTTTTTTTTTTTACTAGTGTTCTTTTCTATCATTTTTTTTTGTTATGATTTATACAGCCCATCATCTGTGATATTCATACATATCACTGTTGGATCTCCATTCACAGAAGCTCATTTTTATATCTACCAATGTAACACAGAAATCACATATTGATGTGTCGTTTATAACATTACCCTCAACTATTGAATCCATATTTTCTCAAAATAAGTACAAATAAATGTATCTGGCCACAAGTTTAATTGAAATATGAAATCTGGGTTGGAATGAAACACAGTTTTTCAGTTCTTGAATGTCACAAAGAATTTTTCATCAGAGAAACTCCACCAAGACTTCCATGAAATCACTTTATTTATTTACTTTTTTAGTTTTTAGTCAATATTCTCGGAACAGGGTGGCCCCATTAGTTGGCTTTATTGTTCTCCCTGTACATGTATCATATCGTCAAGTATTTTGACTAACAACATAATTCTTAGAGCACACAACACATGGATTTGATGCTTCGCAATGACGATATTGTCTTCCCAAGCTTTGCATAAATATACTCCGAACAACACTGCAATTGGTGTTATTCCTGTATGGTATTTCGTTGATGTAAGGTACAGCAGGGATCAGACTCTCACCATGTTGGTGGTTGAGGGCAGCAGCTACTTCTTGGCGGATGGCTCGTTGCAGGTCCAGCTGCATCTCCATGCTCATGCGCACCATCTCCTGCAGCTCGTTCATGCGTGACTGCAGGCTCTGCATCTGGCTCATCTGAGGTAGCAGGGAGGGGGGGGGGCGAGAATGAGATACAGAGAGGTGATAACTCAGTCTTTATCAGTATCATTTATCTTATACTCAACCTGACACTCAAGCTCGAATTCTACTTCATTCAGTTTCACTCATTTCAATAAAACAATTTTTATATATTGCTTTTAAGGCACTTCACCAACTCATTTAGACAACAACACATATTCAGTTAAGGAAATGAGATACAGAAAGGTGAAAACTCACTCTTTATCAGTACATTTTTACCTATACTCAGCCTGACAAGCAAATTCAAGCTGTAATACATTCACTTTTACTTATTTTAGAAAACAACACATTTTCGGTAACATTAACGATATTAACAAAGATGTTAATCAATAGCAAACGGGTAAAAATTATTAAAGAATTGAGTGAAGGCATGAGCTAGAAGGGGCAAGGTTTGCACATCCACACCGTTCTGTGATCACCACATTTGTCACACACCCTTCCCTGGTGCTAGCTATAGTCATGAAATCTGTCTAGCCCAGCTACTAAACATGCATGTAGCTAAATGCACATGAGCACCTTGCTAGCTTCAGAAATGTTTCGCAAATATTGCACTAGACTGATCATTCAGTGAGGTTATGCCATCAGCAGCATTTTCAATATTAATTTTCAATTTTGACTTCTCTGTGACAAATATTTCTTTAGGTGTAACTTCAAAGCCCATGTTTTATGAATGATAAAGCAATGTAGGCCTAAAATCAAGTACCAAATCTCCAAATGTATAAGATTTGCAATGTAAAACATAGTCTAATCTAATCGCCTATGATTACATGTATTTTACATTGCATGACCACTGTGACTAATCAACTGTACATGTAAGTATGAGGATCTCTGCTAAACTAATTGCTTGTCATATACATTTTATTAACATCTAATACTGTGCAAGTTGGATTGTTACAAAGTACTACCAGGCAATTTTAAAAATGTGTTTAAGATGAAGAGCTTGGAGTTTATGCTCCCATGAACTATTAAGGGAAATTGCTTCCTACGAGTTGATTGAACAAGCCACCATGAAACATGATGATGCTTTCAATAGCTGAAACATCTCTTGCATCACCATTTCATCACCTCCAAGTACAACTGGGTCATGCATTGTCTTTTGCTCCATGTTTATCCAAGAAACAGCAACGCCCATATATGTGCTGTTGGTGTTGTTTCCATTGCCGCCCAGTATTTTCCCTCTTGATGTAATGCAGAAAGAAAAAAAATGAGTTGTTCTTGACCTGGGCATGTTAGCTGTGAATGGAGTGTAATGTTTGGTGGCGTCCAAGGCCACGTTGCTTTTATTCTGTAGCTAATCATCACCATTCTGTTTGTTCAAATTGTGATCACAATAGCAGCGGAATAGAACTCTTGCTGGCAACACTGGGAGAGATTGAGAATGATCTACACATATGCCATGAGTACTGACCGCTCCCTCGTTCAAACTTTAACTCCTTGTGCGCCGCACATACTGCAGCTCTGGAGTAGTTGTGTGTGCATGACTTGCACAAAATGCATCAATAGCGCATGGGTTAAATACTTCCCCACCCACATCTCTTAACCAGCTCCTGGGCCCCACTGCATAAACTTATCATTGATGGTAACTGTGCTACCAATGGCAACTTCTATGGAAATCTTGAATTTCATTGGCTGTCGAGCAATGTTACCATGGTAGTTACCATTGACAAGAGAGCTATCACTAATGGTAAGTTTTATGCAACTGGGCCCTGATTTTATGTCTCCATTTGGCTGTTTTTTGCTGGGTGAGTTTCATCATATTGTTCAAGTGTTGCATTGTTCAGGAAATCAAAATTGGCAGCAAACTGCGATATCTATCATTAGGTAGTTGAAAGCAATCAAACCAAAGTCACGGCCATTCTTGAAGTGAATCATATGATTCAACCGCCCGTAATATGCTAAGATAGAGTACTGATAGGAATAGTTTGTATCAGGTTTGACTGAGAGTTTGAAACATCCACGGATCGTCCTATAGAGATTGATTCCTGACCTGAGCCCCAATGTGTCTCTATCACAGTGAGGCCAATCAGCTAGGGTTTCATGCAGGGTCCCCCCATACCACCCATCTCTGCACCTGTTCCTGCCCTGAACCTCCACCCCTGGTGTGAAGTGGGTCAGAGAGGGTAAAGCACACACCCCTCCCAACCCCAAGGGCGACTCCCCTGGGACCTGGCTGGAGTTGGGCTGGTCCAAATGACCATCACGGTCTATAGCCCTATCGCCCCCACACCATTCCCCACCATTCCCCCCAGAAAGACGTACGAGCCTCACACGAGGAGACCGCGCTACTCCCGCCTCCACGCAACCCTGATCCGGTCACTGACTATCTCTGACCCATCGGCTGAACATGCGAACTTACACACCAAACTTTTGATATCCTACAAGATGACATCAAGGCAAACTTAACAGGACTAAGTATTAATCTCATAAAGCACACACTGTCATTTACTACCTTATGTCGCAAAAGAGCCCATACCGCATCTCAAATCAATACAATGTCATCTCGAATTGTGAGAAAGGATGCATGAAAGAAACCCGACGACCATATCTGGTCTTGGCCGGTATCAACAATGGCCACTTCTATGCTTTGAAGATCGTGTGAGATTGGGGCAAGAATTACATTTTGATGGTGTTTGGATATATACCTTGGAATAATTCTATACTTTGTGATTGTACATCCGGAGAAGTGTGAATGAATCGGTCTTGTCACTTCTGGTCGTTTGAGTAAAAAAAAATATGAATGATTGCAGTGGAAATGCTATCTGTGGGTGTTTTGTTATGCTTTTGAATTTCAATCATAATCTTTGTTCAATTTATACCCACTATCAGATTGGCTCTATTCCAAAATATGTTAGATTAGATCTAAAAGTCTGTCCAAGGAATTCACAGAAAGGTGTATCATTTGAAGAGCATGGTGCATGCTTTTCTTTTAGATGGATCCGGGAATTGAATTTCAATTGCATGTTTATCTCATGGTACAGTAATGTAAGGTACATACTGGTGAGATTTCAATCAGTTCATTGTTAATAGGGAACATATGTGTTGAAAAATTATCTAGGCTGTACTATTAAAGGGATAATGAACTTAAACAAATAAAATTGTTATTTCATGTAGATGTTCAAAATCTTGTATTTTCTTCTGAAGGAGTTCAAAAGAAGTGGCAACAAAATAAAAATTAAAATTATATTCAAAGTAGTTTTCATTGCTGGTTCCAGTTTTAAATGTTGTCATCATGAAGCAAACAGATTTGTATGTTTTCTCACATGGAAAGAGCCAATTGTAATTTATTTTCACTTTTAATGATTTGACTTTCAATTATTTTCATATCAAACCAAATGCTATGCCAGTGATAAATAGAATCTTGATAACTGTAACAATACTGGTAACATTATGTCTAGCTTTGTTATTCTTTGTGCATATCTTTTCATTTATTGGATAGCCTGTCCCAGGTCACATTCAACCATGATCTCATCTTCGTTTACCATGCTTCTAAAAACAAAGGAAGGGAATCTGATTCATTCAAACAATTCCAGTGGAAGAAAACACATAGCTGCTTCCTAATCATCACAAAATCCTGTTTTATGAGGACCATATGTACAAACATACAGGAGTGCACACATGGAAAAAAAGACAGACAAACATACATGCAAAAAGAGAATTGGAGCGCATTTGCGGTCAAAACTGTGTACATTATAAAAGTGGTTAAAAAAGAGAGAAAAGTACAGCAGACTGCTGGCTTCTAAGCTTAAAACCTTGACCCGATCTTTCATGTTGAGCTTTGGAATTGAGAGCAGAAAGGGAAAAACGTGTGGAAAGGGAAGAGAAAATGAGAGGAAAAAGCTTAAATCCTGTATCCCAAATGAGAAGTGACTAAGTATGATGACCTGACCCGGTTTAAGCAATTTATTATCCAGGGGACGAGTCTTCTAGAATGTTGTTTGTTCGGACTTCTGAAGGGTGCATGCATGGTCAAAGTTAGGTATGTCCTTTGTCTTCGAAACTCTGAAGGGGTGTAGATTATACCCCCAGGGGGGGTGAGGTGATTGGGGTAGGGGGGTGAGTGTTCTTATTAAGGCGTTGTTGATACATTCATGGAAGTGACCTTCTCAATGGACATGCATCTGGTCACTAGGTCAACATGTACTAAGATAGAGGTCATCGTCTGGAAATGATTTAAAAAAGAGAGAGAGACAATGACGAGGGGAAAAAATCTCACTTTTTCTCTCTCCATCATCAGACATTAAACAAGGTAAAAATCTGTCTGGATTTTTTTTTGCCCCACCACTTCACAGACATGAACTTCTAAATAAATTGCCATAGTAATCAGGACAGGGCAAGTGTCATTATTTTTTTCTTGATGAATATGTTATCAATTGTCTGGGGTTGTCTAATCCGTGTAAATTGTCAATAGGAGTTACATCTGGGCATGACACAGGGCTTGCAAAACCACCATCACCACTCTAAACTTTTGAACATTTAAATCTTAGTTTGCGGGATCTGAGCGGTCCGAGTGTAAAGTCAATCTCGGAGTCAAGGGGTTAGCAATAGCCTTCTAGTCCCACAACCCAAAAACATAAGTTTTAGCATGAGGAGGGCATGTCCTTATAAACCCTCTCATTACCATGGGCTCATCCACTTTGTGTTAAATCAGTAGCCTCTTAATGCCTTGGTACTAAAAGTGTTAACCCTCTTATTTCCATGGGCTCATTCACTTTGTAATATATTAATGATCTCTTTACGTCTTGTTACCACGTGTGTTAAACATACTAGATTCTAACAAGAAAGATGACAAAACATGCATGGGTAAAGCTACAATCTATACTCCATTCTCACAAAATCTCTAGTCTTCACACAGGAATCACTCAGCAACCATCAGTATGGGGTAAAGCATATCATAACATTCTCAACAGACACCTAGCTACACCGCCCATTTTCATATTCGTGCCAGAAAGTGGCGAAAAGTATTGTGTTTGTTTAGAACTTTGCTGTTTAAAAGTTGTGTGGTAGACAGACTTCATACGCTTTCTTCAATCAGATTTCCGTGGTTCCATGTCACTATGACAGGAAAGGGAGAGTTTGGGCAGCTCAGCTGTATTCCATAACTCTTGACATATTGCTCCCTATACACACACACACACGCCCGAGCGTGTGCAAACACACACACGCCTGAGCATTCGCAAACACACACACACACGCAAACACGTATGTGTGATATCGAAGAACAACACAACTGTGTTCATAATACACACACACTATCTCATTTTAACTGTAGCACTGTAGTTCTACAAATGTGACTGATAGATGGCGCTAGACCAACAATTATGTCAAACATGGTAAAAAAAATAATGCTTTCTTTGCCAGTGTATAATGCATAACTGCCAACAACAGGTGGCGCTAGACCACATTTCACCATGATCTGGATTCAGTCATTCTGGTGTGTATTGGGGCATATAGCCAGGCAGGTCAGGCAGTTCAGTAACCGCAGGCAGGTCAGTAACCCTTTGCATGCAACAACACAAGTTACTCTAAATGATTAATGTACATCACTTGTGCAAATGTGCATTAATAACACATAAGAGTTAACTTTGATTGTGGTGGTGCTGGTAATGTGAAAGGGATAGTTCATCCTCAATATGAGTCAGTTTCAGTACAAAGCAGAAACATGAAAGAAACATATCAGTGAAGGTTTGATGAAAATCCGGAGGTGCTCAACCATGTGCTCTCCCATATGTTGCGGGCAGTTTAATTCTATAAATTGCTTTATTTCTCTTTTTGACAATGAAATGATTTCATTTAAAAGAAAAAAAGAGTACAAAACATAAGGGAGAACACCTAGCCATGACGTCACAAAATCACAACTTTAAAAGATCATACCTTTCCTAGCATTTGACGGACTTTCAACAAACCTTCACTTACTTGTTTCTTTCATGTGTCTGCTTTTATTGAAACCAACTTAATTTCAGGGTGCACTATACTTTCAACAGGTGCATTACAATCGTGCCAATCACATATCACCAGACACAATTTCCAGGCATATATGTTGGGTCACACAACAGGTAAATCAGCCTGTAGTCTGGTGGGCCAGACTTGTGTTTGAGACAGGATCGTAAATTGTAACTATTGCATACAGCTGAGCTGATTGTTCTATTTCGGAGCATTGCAATGGAACTTTCTCTAATCCATGGTGAACTTTATCTGCGTCTGGAGACTAAAGACACTTGGCTGGATGGGGTAGCATGGTCTAGTGGTTAGACCACTGGACAAATGATCAGAAGGTTCTGGGTTCTAGTCCAGGCACGGCACCAAGCCCTCTGTGTGCCAAGCATGGATTTTGTCACCAATAAAGCATACAAATCCTATTGAGCAGTATGTCATCTGACACACGAAGGGAGAAGGAGGTGGAGGAGGGGGGGCAGGAGGAGTAGGAGGAAGAAGGGCCCAGGGATACTTACAAACTCTCCTGGGACAGCTCCTCCTGCTGCCATGGCTCTTGCGGGCTCCTCCCGGTGGACGTGGATCCCGAGGTGGGAGAAATCGTTGCGGCGGATGTGCTGGCTCTGAGGTATAGAGCGCACATAGTTCATCACCCCCTGACCATCTGCCTCCGTGCGCTCCAAACGACTCTGAAATCACAAGACCAAAACAAAATGCCGGAATTTCAGCTAGAATAGACACTCTGGCTTACACCCAGTAATAAACATTATATTCCACATACTAAGAATGTTGCCATATAATTGGTCAAGAGTTGATCATGTGATGAAGCATAGTTTTGCCCATCTGATCACCTGAGAAGAAAAGTTCGTTACACTCTAGGTGATAGTACTTTTTGGTTTCGCTGATCTCTTCACTCCTCACAGTCCTACCGCGTGATCAATATTTTGAGTACGCGCGAAATAAAAGTGCGTTTCGCTCTGACTATCAATAAGTAGCTCGGCGCAGACGACTTCCTCGACAATCTGAATGTATACGCTATCTTTCCGAAGCGCAGCTGAGGAAAGATAGCTACATCCAGATCGCCTCGGAAGTGATACTTCCTCCCATCACCTTCACCAACGTTGATTATTTGCTTATTGTATGAGCATTACATGAATGAACGAACTCTTGGGACCAGATGGATGAACCCATTGAGATGAACCCATTGAATACCAGAAGGGGGCTAAGGCTATAGACTTAGTCCAGCATTAGCACCATGTGGCGCCCCATCTTATCAAGAGTTGCGACTCCAATCCCTATCTCTACTGGATAGACTCGCAATTGCTATCGACTGAAGTCAAGTTGTGATCAATAACGATTATTTATAGGACAGGGTCCTGGTTCTAAACAGACAATATTGATGACAGGTTTGGTGATAACAATCCAAGCCAATCAATAGATAGTTAGACAGACAGATAGATAGATAGATAGATAGATATATAGATAGATAGATAGATAGATAGATAGATAGATAGATAGATAGATAGATAGATAGATAGATAGATAGATCAACTGATCGATGGAGAATGTGATGGGAGTTCTGCTCACCTCCATGAGCCATTCCAGACGGCCTCTGAATTCACCAGCCAGGGTCTCCTGCACGAGCTGCCTGTGGACCAGCTCGCTGATCTCAGACACGATGGCTTCCCTCTGCACCTGCTGCAATACCTGGGCTCGGTCTGAGCCTGCCTGACCTGGCGCCGGCCTGCCACTGGAGGAGGATAAAGGGGGAGGGCTTATTTTCAATTCAATTCTTGAATTCAATGCATGTTTTATGCAAAGTTTTTTCACAAAGAACTATTTTTTATAGTCAAATTTGCTTTTGCTTCAGTTGAACAATACATCTGAAAATAAATTTGCATATAACAAAATTGAGAGAAAAAGAGAGATAGATATAAAGGGGGAGAAAAAAGAGAGAGACAGAGAAGAGAGTATGAGAGAAGAGAGAGAGATATTTAGAGAGAGAGAGAGAGAGAAGAGAGAGAGAGAGTGAGAGAGAGAAAACATATAGAGAGAAGATATAGAGAAAGAGAGAAAAGACAGTGAGTGTTGAGAGATAGGAAGAGAGAGAGGAAGAGAGAGAGAACAGGGAGAGAGAAAAGATACGGAGGGAGGGAGAGAGAGAACAGACGTGAGAGGGAGGGAGAGAGCAATTGTAAGAGTTTGAGATAGAAAGAAGAAGGAGTATACATACCTATTTTGCACAAGCCAAGGAGCTGTGGGCAGGGGCCATCGACTGCTGCCACCTTGTTGTTGGGGCGGTGCCTGTGGTTGCTGGGGAGCAGCTTGTGGTTGCCGGGGAGCGGCTTGTGGTTGCCGGGGAGCTGCTTGCGGCTGGGGTGGTTGGAAGGGAGGAGGAGGGGGCGGTGCTTGGTATTCACCAGGGAGAGGGGGCAGAGGGGGCGCAGCCTGCAGGTTAAGAGAACACACACTAATGTAATGAATCAGGATTACCCGGTAAAGAGCTTATTACAGTACGTACACTTATAAAAAATTACTACTACAGTGAAACTTGTATAGAAATGCCACAATGAGTGTGGTCTTTATGAACAGATGGTCTTTCTGTTTGTGTTCTTTTAATATGGGTTTCATTTTGAAATGTTGTTCAACAGAAACAAGAAATAGGGTCTTTACATGCAGGTGGTCTTCATTAACGAGTAGTCACTAAATCGGGTTTTACTATACTTCTATTGCGGATATGACTGTAGCACCTCAACATCTACTGGTAAGTGAAATCTGTTTTAGAGATCACCTGCATACAAAAACCACCTGCCTTTAAAGACCACATTCCCTAGAACAATGTTTCTCATTGACACCTGTATCAAAGTAGCCCGTAATTGTAAAGACCATATTCCTTGTTTCCCCTGAGTAATCTTTATATACTGGTTTCCATGTATTCCTACTGAAACTATATCTTCATTGTACTTAGTTCAATGTTATTACAATAATACAATTCATAGCAATCAGGATGACAATCACTGTAATAACAATAGTGATAATAACAGCAATCATATTAATAATGATGATACAAAGAATTGTCTTTCAGGCCTCTAAGTTAAGATCATATATAGCTCTGTATACTATTACTGCTACCCTCATCATTCACATCTATAACATTCCAATTTTCATTAATAGCCAAGATGTATATCATACAAAAGAGAGAGAAAGAGAAAGAGAAAAGGAAAGAGAAAGAGAGAGAGAGAGAGAGAGAGAGAGAGGGGGGGGGGGTGGGTGGGAAGAGAGATCCTACACATTACTCTATAGTTAATACAACATGGTTACAACTAGAAACCTGTTTGATACAAATTCAAGACTCTACATTCATAAATCCTTGTTGCATGAATCACTTCTATTCTTGTGTGCAGGATCACAAGGGGCATTGCATAATTCCTCTTCGCCTCAGTTATTGGCTTTTAAGCCGCAAAGGTTATTTCCTGTTCTCTTCTCCGATTCATGATCGGACAAAATGGTACCCGCTGTGGGAGGGGAAAAGGGGCAAGCAGGCAATTGTTTCCCCCCTCCCTCCTTCGCAAACCCTTCCCTCTCTACCCCCAACCCCCATCCATTCACCTTACCTACCATTTACTAAATCCAGAGCAATAATTTTCCTCGGAAAAGAGAGCAGAATTACCTCCTTCTGATTGGTCATTTTTTCCATTTTCTTTTGCAATTCATCCGCTCATTTCATTGTTGCCATTACATTTCAATGTTGTACTTCCTTGATCCTCTAAGCTCTCAGAAAATTATGTTGCTATGGAAACAAATCACATCCTTATCCATCCCAAAGAACAATTTCTGCTATCTGATTTCTACAAAATTAGCCTGATTGAATGAATAAAGAGTGCCATTTTCTTAACAGTATTTCGAAAAAGCTCACGCTTCTTTCTTCCACACACAGCCATCTCATTCTGGCACATCTTTGAAAAGATTGGAAAGATTTTTCTGAAGTTTGTCATGCTCACTTGCATGTACACATTAGTCGCCTTTTGAAGTGAGTTGCTTCTTTCAGGCAAAGTCCACTTGCAAATTGTTCAATCCCCTATGCCACTTACAAGTCTGTTCATGTCCGATATATCAATAAAATTTTATACTAGCATATATAATGAATAAAGGAAGATAAGTTCAGTCTATTCACAATGGAAGCCTGTGATGTCTTACTTATCTTGCATCTACTCTATCATAAATAAGACTACATGAATCTAGACAGAAGGTAAGTCAAGCGCTCACTGGTTGCCCTTGGTGACAGGGTTTCCACTGTCCTAACATTTGATTGGACAGGATGAGAGTTCTACTTACTGGAATCCCACCGTTCTGCTGCTCGGCAGCCGAGAGGAAGGACTGAGAGCTAGAGATGGAGGAGACCCCACTAACGTGGCTCCCTGTCTCCACCCGGCCCGCATCCACCGCCACCAGCGGGATGCGCCTGTTGCCAGGGAGACCGGCGTTCCTCAGCCTCAAAGCCGTCTCCACCTCCTGCTCCTGCCTGATGACCGCGCCTCGCACCATGTTCTCCAGGTCGCGTCGGAAACGCGGGCATCGGAGCCGCTGCGTAACGGACTGCTGTTGGGATAACCCCTCCAGCTCTTGCACCACCATGCCATTCCGGCGTCGCCGTGGCGATGCCACGCCCTCGTTGGACCCCAGGCTAGAGGTGTCAGAGGCCGGCTCTTCGCCATGGAGGTGGTAGCGGAGGAATCTGTCCAGGAGACGTCGCTGGTCACCCTTGGTTACAGGGCGTTGGCTGTCCTGAATGGCTTGGAGCTCATTCCTCAACTCCCTGTCAAAAAAAGCAACCAAATTAAAAAATCTTCTGCCAAAAATTTACACTCATGTTCATATCCGAAAATATAACATATAAGACTTGTTTTTCACTGAAACCTGTATTAAAGTAACCTCAACATAAAGACCATGTTTCTTAATTGTCTCACTTGGCTTAAGTGGTCTTTGTATACAGGTTTCACTGGTGTATTACATTATCAATCATATCTCATTTCTTAACACAACCTAGCCTGCCTTCCAGGCTGTTGGGCATTTTCAATCTAAACTGCTTTTCAATAAACAGGTCTGACTGCAGTAGACTAATCATTCTTAATTCCTTCTCTGTCTAGAGAAAAGGAGGAGCTAGAAATGAAAGAGTGACTAGTCTTGTTAGTACTAAACTCATATCTCTAAGTTTGAATTAGCCACATCCAAATGCCTGGAATACAGGCTAAATACAAACTGAATTTTCTACTACAACATTATTATGTAGGTCTATGTACATGTATTGCCAAGATGTGTCTTTACCTGCGTTGCTGGAGGAAAAGCTTTTCAACGTGGTCGACAGCAGCCTGAGCTGCACCCAGATTTTCTAGCTCTAGGGAGCTGTCTGAGTCACTCAACTTGGCAGCAATCGCTGCAGCTTCGCTCGCTGCAGCTGCCGCAGCCAATGCGACAGGCTTGCTGTCTTGTGTTGATACCTCCTTGTCGCATGCACTGGCTGTTCCAGCAACATCTTGGACTTCGCTTGTTGTCGACACTGTATCTTCATGTTGCCGAGAAGTGCGGGAGGATCGCCGGCTTAGTCGCCGGCTGGCACGTCGGATCATACCTCTGGCTGCCTCCATTTTTGCTTTGGTTTTGTTGAATTCGTAGGAAGGTAAAGGTTGCGAATAGTAATTTTCTGGCACTGATACGAGCCGCACACACCCCGCTCTGACTGTACTTCAGCTAATGTATTGCAACACCGAAAATGCGCTGATATTTATGGGCATGTCACTGCGCGACCTGTCACCGGAGAAGTAAATCCATGAGGTAATATGCTAAAAATAAATCGGGGGATGTTCCGCGAGTGGGAGAATGGAGCGATCTGATTGGTTGAGAGCCTGGGAAGTACCGGACCATTACGTCAGTTTACCCTGATACCAGTTTACAGCGTCTTTGGTTGAGTGAGTCAGGAGTCGTATAGTAGCAACGTAGACGATGGGCTCTATTGTTTGAGGTAGAAAGTGGGATTTGTCCTAATGTTTGTTTCTGAATTCGAACCAACTATACGAATGCATACTACGGCCTATAATAGTTGGGTTGGACAATAGCAACCAATGTTATACAAGTGATAAAGAACAAAACGAGAAAAAAAAACATATCTGTACAATAGTGACCACTGCAAATAAGAGAATGAGAGGGAGGAGGACGACATGCACATGGGTAGCTGGTTATGTGAAGAAACGAAACACAAATGGATGCATGGCTAGATTTTTACAAATCCACACACGCACACAAAGACTATATCATGTTTATAAATACAAGAAATATTGTATTCATAGCTTTGAAATTTCCATTTGTTATTATTATTTTATTTCGCTTACATATTATCTCACAGTGAAATAATATATGCTATAAGTGATATATTTCACATGAAAGATGTATTGTGTACAACATATTATACTATTAACTTATTTACCACATTACAGGATTCATGCGCGCGTTTATTGTGCTAGTGACCAATAAAAAACAAAGGAAGTGACGTCGGTAATCTTTGACCTACGTATTGTCTGATAAAAACAAAGTCGATATCTTCGCATTAGAATGCGTCTGGCACGATTCATTTTCGTGGTTCGTGTAGGCTATATAGACTAGTCCTTTCGTTTATACTTCACGAAAGATCGGCACCCCTGCTCTTCACCCCCCCCCCCCCACACACACACACACACACACACACTTTCAGCCTTCCTCTGTCATCTATCTCGTATGACTGCTTTTTGTTTGTATTGTCAATAATCAGATTTGTATAAATAGAATTGAGTTTGCATGATAATATCACCTTGTAAATACACGTAGATGGTAGCCGAGAATAACAGGAGAAAATGTGTGCACATTTTTGAAACATTGAACTGATTTATGAGAAGGATGTGTTAATTGCACCATGACGCACATTGATATCATTTGCAAATATGTTTTAGCGATAAATTTCTATTTATCATTTTGTTCGAATCTCAGCTGCGTTATAAATATTTTGCTTTTATACTATCACGACCTTGCTTGAAACATGTCCTTTGATACTCCTATAATGTAAACGTCTTCAAGCATATCAGCTTCCATTTTCTTCTTTCTTCTTCGCCAAGTTCTTCTTCTTCTTCTTCTTTTCTTCTTCTTCTTCTTCTTCTTCTTCTTCTTCTTCTTCTTCTTCTTCTTCTTCTTCTTTTTTCTCACTCTTATTGTGCTCATTCTTCTGTTTTTTCTTAGTTTATGTTGTGTGTTTCTTCTTTATTATCTCCTACGCCTGCTTCTCCCTCTTCTTCTCCCCCCCCCCCCCCACCCCCTTCTTCTTCTCTATCTTCAGGATCTTTTGCTGTAAAACAATTACTAATCGATGTGGCGCAGAAGAGCAATAATGATGATACTTCAATGAATATGGCAATTTGAAGAAAAAAAACACAAAGTTGTGCGCTACGTGTAAAGCCTGCCATACTTCGAGGTTTGTCATCGGGAGTGAACTTCGAGAGAGAAAAACACACGCTTTACCGGAAGCAACTGACACAACCGCGACAAATAAGCTTCCGAAAGTCAGATAGTCTCCCCCAAAACGCGGGCGCATCCTAAGGGGGGGGGGGGGGGGGGTCGGTTGGACGCCCCCACCTATATTCAATGATCGAAGAATTAGTGTTTGGCTACACCTCGTGTGTTGTGTTGCATTTACGATTTTGTGTGTTTGGCTACAACGTGTGAGGGAGGAAACATCGGCTTGAAAATAAAATATTTCCTTCCGTACACACTTACCCCCCCCCCCTCCCCCTTTCCTCAGATGCTTTACATTTCGAAATCTATGGTTACCATGAAAAACTAATCATGCGGTGTTAACACAGAGGAAATCCGTACAGTGTGGTGTGTGTGCTATCTTTCAGCAGCAAAGTAACGTTGGATCTCCTGAATGAAGTTGTCTCTTTTACCCTTTACGGGCCAGGCAACGTGATATTCTGTGGGGAAAATGTACTTTCATAGTGAAAAATACACAGATGACAATTACAGAGTTAAAGTTGTTTCGGAGGGATGGAAAGGACGGGGAAGGAGTGCACAATAAACCGTTGGTTTATACACATGTCACAATAAGCATACTAAGTCAACTACAGTTTTTCTTGATTAACTAATGCACGTATAATCATGCTGACCTAAATTAATTCAGTAAAACCGCTAAAAATGGTCATGTATAGGTTAATGTTTTTCTCCATTTGTATAATTAAGGTCATTAAGGTATATCAGGTTAAATTGTGTGGTTTAACTCATTATTACACTACTACCACAGTAGCTTACAAACCCAAACAAAAATGTTTGCTTGTTGATTAGCGGTTAAATTGTTTCAAAGATCAAGTCAGTATGAGCGAATGTCAGGTCTACTACACTAAACCGTGCGTATTCCTTCTCTATTAGCATATTCCGTGGTGTAAAGAACCATTACGTCGATGGGTATATACATAAATGCAATGGGAAGGCGTTCACTCTATTGTCTATTTACTTGCGAGATTTGAATAGCGATGACTCATCGTGGTTGGTTATTGATCTCAATCTGTGTATGTTTAGCCACATGTTGATTCAAACAACTCACACGGAGGCCCAATCATAACCTAAGGGGGTATATAAAACTATGTACAGTGCATCTTTGATATTTCTATGGCGCTCAGTCAAAATTGACGGATAAGCTAGTATATAGCCGCATGTTTATTAGCCTGGCTTCAAAGCTGTTGCACATTTATTATTTTAACTGAAAAATATATTCTGGTATTCTATATAGTACCTGAACAAGCTTGAAATAATTATTTATGGCAGCAGATAAGTAATATTTGATTTTTTTTACATTAAACAAATGCCTTTCCAAAATGTATTTCCTTCACAATTGTCATCAGCACATACCAGTTCAACATGATGAAAAAACACACTATCATCCATAATAATAAACTAAACAACGCGCTCAACAGATTTTTTTTGTTAATTTTATTTCTTCCTCATAGCATATGAAAATTATACATTACATGAAATCATTTGCTTAGTCAATTCAAAATGCATGTTCACATTCTATTATTCATAAACATATTTACTTGAAATTTTCTTTAACAGCTTATAATCGAAATAGAAGTAGTATTATAGAATTATATAAATCTTGAATTATACTTTTTTGCATTTACCTATCATTTTTTAATCAAAATGATTTTGAGGAAGTTATCTAAAAAAAAAAAATCACACACTCACCCACGCTTATAGCGCCCTCCTACCCCCCCCCCCCCCCCCCCGACACCAAGACCCAAGTGCGCCACTCTCAAACACAAACCTCCTTCCATACTCTCTCACACACACACACACACACACACACACACACACACACACACACACACACACACACACACACACACACACACACACACACACACACACACCTCACATATTCTCACAAATACACACACAAACGCACACACAAGTCATGTGTGCCTCCGTCTTCATTTTATCTGCCGGCAAATGAAAGAAAACCAAAAAGATTCAATCCGTTGACCTAAAAACGCATCCACTAATTCCCACTTCTGCTGAAAGTTCTGCCCTTTGGTAGGCTATCTCGTATTCATCATCTCTGTAATCTTTCAGCGTATGTATTGCTTTCTGTGCGGATGGCAGAGTTCCGTGTTTTCTAGAGATAAACATGATGTATACTTACATACGTATATGATACAATTTACTGCAGATGCTCGAGCAGTACTGTCACATACCCCCATAAAAATTGATTTCCAATTATCACCCTGAACTTCAGTTAAATGTAGCTTTTTAAGTATTTTCTGGGGGGTATATTCCGAAAACGAACTTAGGAAAAAAAATATTGTATCTCAGGGATTTAGGAAAAAATGTATCTTTTGGTATACCGAAAAGCCAACTTACAATAAAAGATAAAAAAAGAAAAAAAAAATTCGTGTAAATGAGCCTCCGAGATGAATTTTTTATGCAAATGAGCTAAATCGGTATTCTGGAACGCGCTTAGGAAAAAAAGTTAGGAGAAAAGATAAAACTGCTCCCAAGCAATTTTATATCCAGACATACGTGCCTAGGCCCATAGCATATCATAATTAAAAAATAATTCGCGCATTCAGCTTGGGCACATGGGCGCATCAAATGACAATCACAATGACACTTTATTGATCCCATGTCACCATGTTAGGTATTGGGGATAATCATGTCCGTTTTACAATGATATTGATTTATGTTATTTACAAAAGATATGATATCAATTCAGGTATACGCTTGCAGAGAGTGATAAACAAGAAAGCTCCTTAATATTGGTTAAATTCTTTCTAAAATATTCTTCGGAATACCAAAGATAAAATATTTTAAGGACAGTGTATCTAAGGGGAGATAACATTTTTATCTGCCATACTTTTTAAACTTTTGGATAATCTAGAAATAAATATTTATATGTCTCAACTTATTGTTTACAAAAGACGCAAAGTTCGTCCGACTAAAAACCAAATTTAAACAGTTCCTATACAGCTCTATTTTGTTTTGGAACTCTCTTTGTTTGTTGCATAGCAATGCACCTTAAACCTAATAAATGTTTCATTCAATTCCTTTTTTCCAAAATTATATTGACGGGAACATTCCATAACACACAGTCTGTAATCTTTTTGAAATTCTTCTATGAAGTAATCGTACACCCATCTGGACTTTATATCACATTACAGACTAAAGAGCGTTGTTTTAATAGGGCGCCATCAACAGGGCTAAGCAGGAGAGTATTACATGTATCTTTCTCAAAAGAACAGAAGACTTCTAAATGAGAGAGCCAGGGCGCGAAGATAGATAGCGTGGTGGGGTAGGGGTGGAATAATTGACTCAGTCGTTTTAAAGTCAACTTTTTCTCAAACTAAAAACCTTGATAATGTACATCTTTGTCTATAATTGATAATATAAGATAATGTTGTGATAAATAATTGCCAAAACATCACATGATTTTCTTCTGCTACTCATATTCCCGCTGTATCTTTTTATATGAGTTTAATGGTTCGTATTTTCTTCCTGAGTTTAGCGGTTTGTATTTTCCTCCCGATTCGTCTTGCCTTTCCCTCACCATCATCCTCTTCTTTGTTCCTTTCCTCCTTATTCATCTTCCTCGTTCACTTATTTTCTCCTCCCGTGTTCTCCTTCTTGTCTTACTTTTCTCCTCCCCATGTCTTCTTTTATTTTCTTCCACTTTCTCCCTTCGTTTATCCTCTAATTCATTTCTTCACTCCGTTTCACCCTTCACTCTTTCACCTCTTTCATAAATAATGTACGTCATTCAAACTCAGGCGTATTAAAAAAAACACGAGCAGGCATGTCAAGCAATAATTATTTTGATTGATGAATTATTTATTTATTTGACTGGTCTAAGTGCAGATCAGCAACCGGGCATTTAACCACAAATGACTCCTGGTAGGTCGGGCATCTCGTTGCCATGGTAATGTAAGACTGGTCGGACTGGTCCGATGACCACGCGTAGTCGAATGATATGTATATTACATGAAAAGAGGGAAAAAAAACAAAGACAGATAGTCATAGTTGTATGTAAATGTTGAATTAGTAAGTGATTTCATAATGTGAATGCTATTTCATTTCCAATACAACATTCGAAACTGTTAAATATGGTCTGCTTTAATTCACAGTTACCCAGTCTTGGTAGTGGAAGTACCTTTTGCAAATAAAAACACAATTTTTAAAACATTGAATGAACCAAAGATCGGCATAATGATGGCATTAACTTTGAAATTAGTTATATTTACACGATTTTTTTTTTTTTGAATATACATTGTTTTTTTTTGTTTTTTTTTACGTCAACATGCAAGTAGCTTCCCATTACACGAAAGGTGAAGTTTAAACCACATTACAGTGGAATATGATACTTTGTATGAGTCTTCCGTCGTCCCTGCACCATTTTGCAGGTAGGAACAAACTGAAAAATAATCATCTACAACCGAACGCATTTGTATGTATGAAATAAAAGTACATGTATTATCAACGGTGAGCAGTTAAGTACATGAAACTGCACAGTAACTCAGTGACGGAGGAAAGGATGTATGTGCCCAGTAACAGAAGTAGCGCCATCTGTTGAAATATTACTTGTACGTGTGTTTATCTCTAACACCTCGTCCTCATTTTTATTCACATCGACATGCCATGATTGACAAGAGATTTCTGTCACACAATGTACGATCATAAAACAACCCGAGTTTCTTTTGACAACCGAAAAAGCTACCCATAAAGCAGAAACTGGTCAGAAGTTAATCATGATAATAGAGCTGCTCTCCTATACAAAAGCAGCACAATCTGAGAAGCTACGCAAACAAGTTTGAGAAAAACATTATTGTATTGAGTGGAATTACAGGTGAAAGATTTGAAGATATTTAAATGTGTTAATAATATGAATAAGCTCATCTCCCTGTTTATGGATAGAAATGTAACAGGCAATTCTCTCACGACTGTGATGCCATGAGCTAACCTTTCCTCCTGTAAAAATAATTCTTCTACATGTTTAAATCATGTCATCCTCTTCCCCTATCTTTTTGTATGTGTGCCTAGTGATGCTGGCTGGGGGCTGGTGTTCAGCCGTTGTTATAATTTACAATTATTATTATTATTATTATTATTATTTGTTGTTGCCATTTTCAATTACAATCTTTCTTGAATATCTTGACTGTCGAATTATCTCCGTGCAGCGATAACCTTATTAGTGCTTGTCCGATTCGTTATAGTCAATTCGGTGAGGGTCGAGTTTGTTTTATGTCACGGATACAGGTAGGATTTATCGGTCCATGATCACTCAACTCTGTATCTGGCTGGTACCGTATGATACACCTATATGTTTACGCAAGAGATGCGTACACATCACATGCATGCACTTTATGCATAGATAACGCGTATAACTATCGTGTCGAACTTCAGCCGGAACTAACTTTGTTATTATCCACGACTCGTTCTTGGATGGAGAAACTTTTATTTGTGTAACTTTCTTCTCTTTCTGCTAATGTAACCACTCTATTGCACTACTGACTACTGAAATCTCACTCTCAAAGGTAGGTTGGTTAATGATTTATTTGAGTGTATTTTGACTGTTGTGAATCGTGATAATTTTTAATTTCCCTGAATACGATTGGA
This sequence comes from Arbacia lixula, assembly GCA_963669155.1. Classification (NCBI taxonomy): domain Eukaryota; kingdom Metazoa; phylum Echinodermata; class Echinoidea; order Arbacioida; family Arbaciidae; genus Arbacia; species Arbacia lixula. The sequence goes on from OZ022584.1 coordinate 16,539,638, forward strand.
AATGCATTGCAATGCCAATAGACAGTATGAATGCCATGTCATGACATGACGTTTATATCACTGTTTATGCATCATGAAAGGTCCACAAATCAATTACTTTTCTTGAAACCTACCGTGGAGTGCTGTTAAATATAATTATAATTTTATTTCTGTTAACTTAAACCACTCCACTACCATCAAATCTAAAAATTCTTCATTATTTCTAGATCTCTATACTCTATAGATTATATTAAAAGTGTAAGTTTGGGTTCAAACTTCTTTTTTTTTTTTTTTTAATATTCCCAAACATGAAACACTTTGTCAACCAACGTAGACCCCCTATGACTAAATTATCAATTGTTGAATATAACAGAACCACTTCATTTTATACTAAAATATTGATGAACATGTCCTCTTTTTGACAGTGTTTTGTCCCCACATGCCTTCATCGAGCCGAGCGTCCGGTGGCTCCTCTCGACGGAGCCGCACGGGTCATGGGCACCACCATCATCATCGGCATCGCCGCAGGCACCGGCTGAGGCCCAAGCAGACGGAGCGCAATCTGGTGGCCGCCATCCTAGGCATGGTGGTCATCGCTGTGCTCATTTCAGCCCTGGCGGACCAGAAGTGGTTCAAGCTGCACGGTGGCCAGTGCATGCACGAGTACCTCGGTGCCTACCAGTTCCTTTCCCCAAATATGGGCCCATGTGAGTAGTATGTTCCCTCTTTGGGTGAGAACAACTGATAAAATTGTTATATATTTTGATTATGTCATTGTGCATCGGAACAAATGACAGAATGGTGTAATATTTAATCAAGGGCGGAAATCGCTCCCCGAAGGTGGGGGAGACATGTTTACCCTCGAGTAGCCATGATTTCTTTTCGAGCTCTGCACAATTTCTTCTGTCATACATTATTAGGTAGGGATACCGACCATCTAGCAGAGTGCCCTCTAGGGAGACACAAGAAAAGGAAAAAAAAAGAAAAGAGGAAAAAATGATACGGACATTGGGAAGGGGGGTTCACCTAAATCCCCCATGACATACTAATAATATAATCAATAAAAACAAAAAAAATATATAAATTGCATTAATAATAACAATTAGTGGGGGGGGGGGGGGGGACATTGTCCCCCACCCCTTCGAAGTGGTGGGGGGGGGATGGGTATACCTTACTTTATTACCTTTTTCTCCTTTTGTTTTTTGACAGGGAAATGCAAATTAATGTTCATGTAATGTGCTTCAAATAAGCTTTCTAATGATACCAATTTAAAAAAAGAAGACAAAATCAATGCATGTGTACTTTAAACAACGAATGATGAATAGTGAGAAATATGTTTGTTTCCGAGTTATTTTACACCAGAATGGAGTTCTGTATAATGAAAGTAACACATTTATTAACATTGTCTTCCTTTTATTGTGAACATTCATTATCCAGCATACGAACTATGCTTCGATCAGCAAGCAGTGTACATCATGCGTGCTGTGATTGGCTTCTTGTTCATGGCCATCATGACATCTCTCATTGCCTTCTTCCTCGATACGCTGGGTCCTATGAAGACTCCGTTTAAGGTCTGTCGACGGTTTGCCATCATGTCAGTCACAACAGGTATGCTAAAGCCAGGTTGGGAATGGATGTGAGAGGTATTGATTTTGTTTCTAATTCCAGGTTTAGATCCCCATGGCATAAACTTTCCATTAACTCTGCCATCAATTGTAACTACTGTATCGACCGGTAGATAAGACGCACCCTGACTTTGAGCATGCAATTTAAAAAAAAAAAAAAAATTGGGTCTCACATGTACACATGTATGGGACTATGCTACACGGTCAACAGCAAAATAGATGGCTTTGATAGCCTGACACAATTGACTTTTTTGTACCGCGGAGATTTAAAAAAAATAAAAATTAATCTCTGAGACGAAAACGTGTTTAGCGCCACCTTGTGGCCCGATCAAAGCAATAATAGCGGCTCCAATCTAACAGAGGTCACCCTTAGGGCTTTGCTTTCTAGCAAGCGGTTTCTTTGAGGTGTCTCGGACAAATACCAGTCCTGGTGCTTTCCAAGTACCGGTAATAATGCTGATGATGTGATTGAGATCGTATTACTGGTATTGTGTCGGGCTATCAAAACCATCTTATTTTGTTGTTGAATGTTGATTATTTCTGTGCTCTTTATTTTTTTTGAAAAATGTAAACTGATGTTTTGAAAAAAAAATATTCTCTCATGATCACATTTACTGCAATTTATTTGAAATATAACTTGGTGTTAAATATATCTCATCTGCTATCTATATTTTGCAGGCATACATGAAATGGTATTAACTTTTATTAAGGTGTGATGTTAATAATTCTTTAGAAAGAATACTTGTATTTTTATACTTTTTGTACATTATCCTACATATTTGCGATTCAGTATCAATCACACAATATTTAGTCATCAATTTATAAGGTTTCACTTGTGTGATGCATGTGGAAGCATCGGTCCACCTTCTCCTTTTGTTATGTTCCATAGTTGATCTTTGTTGCAGTTTGGCATACAGCATTTGTTTGTATAATCTATGTCCACATTTCTACAGTGCATGTATTTTTGTGTTATTTGTACACAGGCCCCCCAGGGAGAACAGTGCCAAGCTCACTGATAGGGCTACCCTGTTTAATAAAGACTTAATAAATAAATAAATAAATATAATAGATTGTTGTTACACAATGCATAGTCCCATACAAGTGTATACATGTTGGTTTGAAAGACCCGACTTTTGCTAAAGCCGCATATAAGACGCACCCGGACTTTCAAGGGAAAAAGCATGCGTCTTATACGCCAGAATATGCGGTACATGATGTACCGTGGTAACACTGCTTGACAGCCAATCAAATTCAAGGTTGCCATAGTGTTATGTAGCAGTTCATCAACCTTTAAATCCTCACCTTTCCCCCATCCACTATTTGATTTATACCAGTCTCTGTTTTGTTTCTCCCGCTTCGACCACATCATTAAGATCTTCTAAACATCCTCTCACTCACCCAAACCACACTTGACCCACATTCCATCTACACAAACAATTCCAAGTACTTTCTCTTTGTCTATTAGTCATGCCACCAGGCAGAGGTCACACCCCATATTCTCCCATACTCTCCCATATGCTACATGTAAATGCTACCCCCAAAAGTTAGGCCACACCCCCAAATGTGGTATCTCACTCGGCTATGGCTGAGGAGGGAAGCTTCTTGAAAAGGAGAAGAGTAGAAACCTTGCATTTTTATTCATGATCTGTATGTGGTGAATCTGAACCACATGATTTGCTGTTTGTAAATAATAAACGCATACCACCATACTCAACTCTAAATTTATATCTCTGATGCTCGTCATTCGTGTACCTCTCGATGCTGCCATAATATTACAAACATACACCGATCCCAAACACAACAATAGAAGTTGCTACATGTAGCAGAGTTACCATGAGTGATCACTTTTATCCAACAGGGCCCAGAAACCAGTTTGAAAGCTTTGAAAAAATGATAAGTGTATGTGCAATTGTCTGAGTGACCTTCGTCATGATGTTTTATCTCATGCTCATCTTAAGGTTATTTTAGAAAGGCATTGCAAACCCAACTTAAAGACTAAAATGTTAGATGCAATGGCACTAAGCTTGATCATCTCGACCTCATCTGCTATGCTGAACCAGTAAAAGATTACTCTGGTTCAGGGACCATCCGCCCAGCATGCAAATAAGTGCCCCATAGAACAATGAGAGAGAAACTTACTTTCTTCATTAAGTATGATGCATAGGATCTTCATTTCATGACATCAGCGATTAATGATTTTCAAATCATTGTGTGTTTAAAATATGAGCAGAGTTTCCACGATATTCCATGTTTAGTCCTGAAAAAGACTGTTGGATTTGTCCTTTTACCCATTAATAGCTCTTAAATGAGCTGATCGGAGAGGGCTGCTGAAATTAGTGTGAAATATAGAGGAGAGAGTACATTTTTGGGTGGGGTAACACTGGGAGGACGCGTTTGTTATTTTAAATGGATGAACTGCTTGTTGGGAGGAGTCTTTTGTTCCCAAAATAAAAATGTTTAAAGTAATTGGAACTCCTCTCAAGGTTATGACATGTGTGTATAATCTTTGAGAAAGAAAGGCATAATTTAATATTTATTATCCCCTCTAACAGTCACATTCTGCGTGGCCATCAACGGGTTCTGCTACTGGGTGTCGACGTGTATCGAGCAACGGCTGCGCGCTCACCAGCTAGCCAATTACAGTAAGGTCTACGTCACCTTCGAGATGGGCTACTACCTCGTCGTGGCGTCGGGGGCGCTCTCCGTCATCATCTCGGCCACCAACCTCCTACGCCGCTACCCGCTGTACGACGAGCAGCCGAGACGGGAGAGACTGGTGGAGGACTGGGACGAGCTCTTGGAGCAGGAGTTACCAGGTTTCCCTCCCGCCTCAACGCCCATACGGGCGCCACCGCCTGCGTACTCACCATAGACGTCAGGAGCAATGAAGCACCGAAGATGCAACATCTGTTGACCCTTTGTGTGCCAGATAAACTGATCCTCTATGGAATTTGTGTGTGTTACATGTAACAAAAAATGGCACATCTGGCACACAAAGCATTAAACATTGCCAATCTGCAGACTGCTGATGTAGCACATCTACTCTCTAGGTAATGCAGAAATATAACTATAGACTGCGGGTGCATCAGCATTATTCTACTGGGTATGGAAATATATATGTTGTATTCAAAGATTTTCTCCCTTTTGTCTCTCCTTCCTCTGCCTTGCGACCAGTTACGCGACTTCATGTGGAGCAACGTGTATGTGCAGGTATGAGGGACAGGAACAGAAATCTGTTCCATCACGTGGTCTCTGGGCTACTGCTGTACCTGTGGGAACTGGAGTTGACCTAAAAGCCTATAGAGTCAACTCCTGTAATAACAATGTGCATGGCACCAAGTTTATTTCCTCGATATAACAAAATTTGTTATAACAAAATTATGTTTTCCTGAACGTAAAGGTACATAGACACATGTGCACAATTTTGAAACTGCGAGCAGGAGAACTTCCCTGTCATATTGAAATCTTGTTGTATGTGTGCTCGTCATAGCAGGAGCAGACTGTACAAACTATAGGTGTTAGCAACAGATTTATGCATCCAGTGTCATATGTACATGTACATGTACTCCAGTAGTTCTCCACATTGACTTGTTCAGTTGGTCATCCAGCTGGGCATACACATTTTAGAATATTTTTAGATATAGGAGTTGACCACAAATTTTAGAGAGCCTCTTGAAAAACTTTTAACCAGTTCTATACTGATCCTGTGTATTTGCGGGCTGGCTTTTCAGATACTGAGCAGCACAAATCATGCTTCAGCTGTTATAGGGACAAGAGACAACAGGCTTAGAATAAACTTCAAATTCCTTTATATCGGGTGCAATTAAGCCATACCCCTTTGATTACTGCACTTCAATAGCAAATTTTGACAGCCTTACTGGACACAGCTTTCAAATCTTACCCACTCAGTCCGGTAGGCAACAAGCTGATTTGTTACTGATATGCGGCTAGCAGTGCTTGGTACCTGAGAGGGTTAACCCACTCAGTCCTGGAGGCAAGAAACTGACTTGTTACTGATATGTGGCTAGCAGTACTTGGTACTGAGAGGCTTAACCCACTCAGTCCTATAGGCAAGAAACTGGCTTGTTACTGATATGCGGCTAGCAGTGCGTGGTACTGAGAGGGTTAATCCACTCAGTCCTATAGGCAAGAAACTGACTTGTTACTGATATGGGGCTAGCAGTGCGTGGTACTGAGAGGGTTAACCCATTCATTCCCATAGGCAAGAAGCTGACTTGTTATTGATATGGGGCTAGCAGTGCTTGGTACTGAGAGGGTTAACCCACTCTGCTCTTTGGGGCTTTTAGTGGGAACGCCTGATGCATACTAGTTTGTGAAATGGTTAATACATGTAGCTCCCTCCAGTAGAGAATTGCCCATGTAATGTTCAATCTTTGAATGTACCCAAATCACCTTCACTGCTGCATCTTTTTTTCTATGTCACTGTCTAGCGTCTCGTGATTCTTGTAAAATGTCCACTGGTCCGACCATCATTTTTCTTTCGTTGAATTTAATTTACACTTTACTTCCTTAAATTTGCCGTCAAGTATAACAAAATAAGTTTCATATTGTTGTGTATGATGTATGTTAGACATTTCTTTATATGGTATATGTATAGGAAGAACCTTTATCTGTCAAATCTAAGCTCTCAACATCCGTTTGTAACCACAAGTTGATGTCATTGTGAATTTATTGTTTATATGTATCATATTCATATCATAAACATCGCAGCTATATTTTAAACAATGATAGTCTGTTTATCATATAACAATTATGCCAACGATACTGAGCATGTATATGTTTTTGTAGGAGATGATTGTATCATAATCAAAAGAAGTTTGGAGGAGTAGAGGTACATACAACATACGAATAGTACGAGTGTGTGATCTATCAAGATGCTCAGTTATGACTGCGATTTGTAAATCATTTGCAGAAATGTCTGTACTATGAATATACTTTATATATGCTTCTCATACCTGTGAATACCGAAATGAAGTTATTTTTATATATTGTAAAGACTATTAACTCAATCCTTTAGTGTCTAACAGCAGATCGAAAGCATCTTTATTATGGACTAAATAGCTCTACAATTATTGTAAATGAACACTATTCTCGGTATCTCAAATAGGTCTGAAATCACGATATTTGTGAGACGAAATTGTTTTCCACTTGGAGGGTCATCATTTGTAAAGGATCAACCTTAATATTGAAGTTAAATAAAACATATCGAAAAATATTTTTGGAACTAAAAAATATCCAGTCTGACAGACGAACACCGTGTTAGGGAAAGCGCTGAGTAGAACTAGTTTCTCTCGGAGGAAAGGGAGTAAAACTATTTTGAAACAGACCATTGCGACCACAGAGCATTTGATGGCAAACGATGCTGTGTTGTATGATACTGAAGTATGTACACTGAAAAGCTATTCCGCAGTTCCATGTGTGTTTTGAGGGTTCTGACTGGATTTTAAAATATTCCCTGTATGAGGTACTGAGAATTGTCTGTAATACTGTACGTGGTATGGCAGCAACTGCTCCGCTTAGAGCTCGAGCTGTTTCCGTGGTATTTCGCTATGATTTACAATTGTTGAATATGCAACATGCCTCCTCAATTCAGAAGAATTGTAAATGCTATACATGTATGAGTTGAATGTACTTAATGGTGCGATCAGAATGATGAAGTTATAAATATTCTTCATAAGTGGTGACGAGGGCCGCACGTGTGGCCAATTTGAAGAAGTTTTTGAAAATTGATGTTGGTGCAATCACATTAAAGTTTGAGTCCCTTCACATGGGGTGGCTGAAAATGTAAATATGAAGAAAATGTAGAGATGAAAAAACAAATCATGCAATTATGGTAAATAGGAAAGTGAAGTGTTTCCACATAATTTAGGATGTGATAATCTGTAATTTTGAATGTTGTTTGAGGGAAACAAAAATTGTGATCTTTATAAATCTTTATGATCCGTACAGCAAGTTTCACTATAAAAAAAAAAATTGACATCAAATAGCGCTTACACTGATGTACCTTGAAATTCGTCACACCTGTTTGTTCCCGGTAGTCATTTTTAAAGCAGTACTGTATCTTGGTATTGGGGTCTTGTTCATTTTGCTCGATTTTCATATTCTCTTCATCCTCAATCGTTTTTTTTTTTTTTTTTCATTTGAAATGCCTCTAGTGAACAGAATTCTAAGAAAAACTTTGAATGTAAATTGATTTTCAGTAATTTGCAAGTGCACTTTATTCTGGTATGGCCATGCTCATAGATGCATCTGTCAGTATAGTTACAACATTCTAAAAGTCTTTATTAGTATTAATTAATTAATCTATATTTATTTGATTTTGAACATAGTCAGGTAAAAAATACATTGAGTATGATTATCTCTTGGTATTAATTGTACATACAGTGCTCAATACTGGCCTGGGCTTTGAAATTTTGGCATTTTGAAATATATAATCACTTCTTTAAAAAGCTACACATTGGAAACACACATCACTCATAATCTTAGCTAGCCATAACATTTGTTTGTAGCTTCGTAAGGATTATTTGATGCAAAATTTTGTAATTTCATCTGGAACAGATGGAGCTAATACTGCTATAAAATAACAGGAAATCTAGAAAAAACACATTTGTAGGATACTATATTAGCTAATGTAAAACAACTCAATGTATTGATAAAAAATAAAAAGTTAATGATGTAGCATAGCATGTAACTGTGGCTAGATATGGTTAATATGAGTGACAATCTAATGTGATTTTAATTTCCATATAGCTTGCTACAAACTTTTATAGAAATTCAAGTTTTCCCACTTGGCAATATAAAACCTTGTGAAACTTGCATTTTTTTTTTAATATTACAAATTGAGCATAAAATGTGATGTAAATGCTGTATATACTATTGGAAACAAAGATAATATATGTGGATTGTGTTTTTATATATGCTCTGAAAGACAAAAAGCTTTATTGTTTAAGTATGTATGTTGAGTTTTTCTGTAGATTGGAAGGGCCCCTTTAAGAAAAAATGTATGACTATTAAATATGTATGGAATAACAATGCTATACCAATAATGCGGTAGTTATATCAGTCAATATTGCAGTTGCGACCTCAATCAGAGAGACGTCAATGAATAATATGTTCTTGTTAAAGTGACAACCTTGTAACATGGGCACAAAAATCTGTTGAATACATTCATCTACCAACTGTAATATAACATGTAATATCAGTATATATACATAAATATGACAGTAATTATATATCTAGTGTTATGTAGTTCTGTTGCAAAACATGCAAACTCCTGCTTGTATTTTTCAGAAAGACGCACAAACATAAGAGCATACACACATGCTCACTTTCATTGATATAAGGTTCTTGAAATGCGTTTTTTCGAATCTGCGATTTCAATATATTATGACCCACTGTCCTGCTTTTATACAGTATAACATGTAATATTAAAACTATATTATGCTCACTTTCACACCAGTACTATTCCTTGTGTAAGGTATGCCCTGTGCACATATCACATGCTTACTGATATAATCATCTTGTATTGTGGTCTTAATTGTTTGAATTCCATTAATTTTCCTTCAATTATACAAGTATATAGAGCAGTGATCATATTCCCAAATGATGATATTCTACACAGATCACAGCGTGTGTAAATTTAATACAAACCCGTTATACATGCTTAGAAGAAGGGATGTATTAAGAAATTATGATATATTTAGAATAGTGAGAAAATTTAGGAATTCTACAAGGAATTTTAGAAAGCGCATCCTGCATATTGTGATATAACAACATGTATTTCCTTAAGGAATGCTCTTCTTGGGACAAAGGCCAAAGGTTTAATTTAAGGAAAATTGTTCTGATGGAGTAACCACAATGGAAATCAGATTTCTATCAGCGTCTGGGATCAGGGAGTGTTCGCATTGCAGCGGAAAACACTGTAGCTAAACTACAGACAGTGAGTGGCAGCAGCAAAACGGCTCCAGTGTGAATGAACCATCATGGGTTCCCAGCCTATTACGCTGACTCTTGCCCTTAAAAGAGAATTGAACCTAAACTCCAAGCTCATTGAAAAAGCAGAAATTCACTGGTGGTCATCTGAAAGAAACTCGAGTCCAAAATAAGTTGGTTGGTATTCTGAAAGGTGACTTACTCAAAAACTGCGCCAAATGAATCGACCAATCACAGTTTTGGATTGTAAGGAACTGCAGTCCAAACTTCCGAGTTCATTTTTAGAATGCCGACAATACAAGCAAATGAGTCGTTTAAGAAACGCTAGGTTAATGATAAGAGGTATGAATGTTTGGAAATTATAATCGCTATGGCAGAAAAACTGCGTTGCTACCTCAGTCTGTCCTAGAGAGAGAGCTGCTCACTTTTAATAGAACTCTTGCTTATATGCAGTACTTGATGAAGGGATGGGGACGGTGAGGGGGTGCAAAACTTCTTGGGTATGTGTGTTAATTTGAATTTTCCATGTTTTATTCATTTATGAATTCTGCTTATTAGATAACGTTAAAGTGGTTTATAGGTTATATCTTATGTTGTGAAATACTGGAAAATTGTGATGAATACTGTTTGGGTTTGTAAATGTGGTTTTTGTACTTCTGAGATGAACAATAAAATGTTTATTTCATAAGCTATATTTGAAGCCATTTCATGTATTCACGCATGAGGACAGAGAATGCTACAACAGTTACAATTGTAAAGAGAGTAAAAGAAGAGTGGATAATCCCCATCACCACATCAGCATCATTCAAACTCAATGCACTGCAAAACAGACAGGAAATGTTGCACCATTTCATTTTTCACTTTGTTGCACATTCAGCAAGTCTGTGCATTCCATGATTGCATAAGAATTACAAACGATACATCATTGTAAAGAGGAATATTCAAGCTTTCTAATGGTATTATGGTCAAATATGATGATAATGGAACAAGTTAAATATTACCCCTTAAACTTTAGTTGCAGGATTTTATATTGAGGAATTTGTATTAAGTTTTTATTACTCTTTGCACCATCAATGTCTTTTTGGAACAGTAATGCAGTTATTGTAAAGCATTGTTTCCACCAAACAAAATATTAAAGGAATATTTCTTCCTGAAACAAAGTTGGCTTTATCGGAAGCAGAAACATGAAAGAAACATTAGTGAAAGTTTGATAAAAATCCGTCAAAGGATAAGAAAGTTACAATTGGTTGAAGTTTTGATATTGTGACATCATGTGTGAGGTGCTCTCTCACATATTGATTTTTTATATGCATCATTTTACAGGTGCATTTGATACATCATGTAAACTCATTTTGAAAAAGAATATTCCTTTATCAAAAACAGAAAAGAGCAATTTATGGAAACATACAGCACACAACATATGGGAGAGCACATCGTACATGATGTCACAAAATCCACATTGTAAAAGATCATTACTTTCTTATCCTTTGACGGATTTTGATCAAACCATCACGTAATATGTTTCTTTCATTGTTTCTGCTTTCATTAAATCCCACTTAACTTCAGGGTGAACTATCACTTAAAGATACATTAAAGCCGCCTTCCTCAGACACTAAAATGTGCGGGTCCTACGCGACTCATCATAATGATCCACTAAAAGTGAGCACAGACATCCACACAGAGAAACACAACGTGACACGGCTAGTTTGTATATCCAAGTCCAAATTTATTATTGATATGAAATACTGAGATCACTTCTCCCCTTACATACTGCAGCAGAGAATAGAAACTAACGGTTCTACACCATCGTGATCTCTCTCCTTCATTCCCGAGTCCGCACCCTAGCTCTCAATCTTTTGTACAAACTTGTAGTCTATCTATATATACAGTACACAAAGAGAGCCCTGACACTGCCAAAAGACTTCACTAATGGGGGCATCCCCCGGCCCCCACAGAAAAAAAAAAGAATGTAACACACCACTTCTCTTTTTTATGAACAAATATGTCTGATTTGTGAAGCAGCTTTCACTAATTTACAGTCGGGACTATGTCACAGAATGTGCATCAGTTTTGGGTGATGCATTTCGAATCTACCACAAAGAAGGAGAGAAAGTTGGGGGGACACGGTGAATGTTTGATTTATTAATTTAATTTCCTGCCTGTGACAGGGAATTCATTGCCTTATACCCACTGCATATAGTCCTATCAAGCGAGCAATCGTCGCATAAACCGTAAACATGGACACTAGTACAAATACCTTGACCATACCATTCATTCAACATGTAAAAATCATGTTTATGACTGTCTGAAAAATGTCTCGCTAAACATAATTAACTCTTCAGTTCCGCTGTCACATTTATACACCAGTACTGCACATAAAACCCAGTGTGTCTGGCATAGAAGGAATTAAAACGACCCGGCGCACACCCATCAATAACGCAAACCATTGGATCTCTACCCAGAACACGATGCTGGCTACATGCCTGGGTAAATCAAACCCACACACTGTACAAAAGCAGCCCAAAATGTGCCGGTTAATATGATATTATGGCTTGAAGTGTCCTACAAGAAATAAATCAGGAGAAAGATCAATATGGATTGTAAATTAATATAGAACTCTTTAACCCTCGGAGTACCACGCAGCCTGCATGACATGTGTAATAAACCAATGAGCTTTTCCTTTCCTGTCTTGGTACTGAAAGGCTTTAAGGATTTATAAATAATTCTTCCTGGGAGTCTGTTCTTCCACCATACTGCCATGCAGTCCTTCAAGTGCAATGAAGAATTATGAAACAAAAGATTTCTCACATCACACTTGCAATATTTGAAGACAAAGAATGCAGAATCCTGTTATAAAGCCCCTAAAAATATGTCTGAATGAACATTTAAATATACACCCTATTAACAAATTTGAGAAAAGTCTTGAGGTACTAATCACTGCTTTCGTGAATGGTTCCTTGCTTGCATGTTTGTTTTCTCTGTTGATGTTTCAATCTCTTCATATGGCACTTTGCAGTCAAGTTAGCATACAAACAAACTATAATTGTGGCACAATTATGATCTATGGCACAGCAAAAAACATAATTCTTTTTTTCCACTGACCTTTCATTTTTTTTTGAGATTCCTGAGCCACGACAGACAATTTGGGAATGAATCATTCGAAAAGATAATTCTCCAGAAGCAAGTTTATAACAAGTTTATAACAAGTTTATAACAAGTTTATATTCTCATTTTAAGACAAAGAATGTAAAGTCCATTCAAAGCCCTTAAAGAAATATCTGTATGAGCAACCCCCCAAATCCCCTAACAAATTCAAGAACAAATACAGATACTTAATATCAATCTTAAGAAATGCTGTTTGAAGTCGGTAAACCTTTTAAATGGCTAATGTGCTTAACAATACATGTAGTTCATGCTTTAAGTGTTTTTTTTTCTTCTCAGTTTTGATCCCTGTTATAGATTCTCTGTCTGTTGATGCATTATCTATAAGGGGGTTCTCTCTAGTTCTCTGCATGGGTCACCGATACAAAGATTGACCACATTTTCTTTATTATTTGTCATGTAGCAAGACGGGGAGACATAAGTGAAAATCATTCATAAACCTTTCTCAGTGTCTCATACACTGCCCAACATTTCTCAATAAACAAAAGAATGGTTACAATTTAACTTAGTGTGGTTACATAGCCAAGGTTAACGTAAAAGAAAATTAACAAAAACACACACACATGATACAAGTAAACACTGGTAGACACGTTTAAACCACAAAGGCAAACACATATCAGGTATGTACAGTACGATAAGTTTGAGTAGCAATAAATATGACTTATCATCTTCAAACACCAAACATTTAGGCAAAGATATATCAAAAACAAAGTAAATAAAAGAAGCAACAGGATGTGAAAGGTGGAAATGAGCTGCAATATGCAAATGTTAAACCGTTTTTCGGCGACATTATTAGTCATTTCACAACAGGGGACATACTACTCTAAGTTGCCTTGTCAAGACATGTCGACCATCTACGCCACGTTTTTAAGACAAAAAAACGGATGGGCCTTTACATTTCCATCTTTCCTGAACAGCCGTCTGACGGTTGAAAAGACCATAAAGGCCAGCGTTTCAACAATAGTCCGTCCGGTCTTTTGTTTCAAGCTGCCGCATCAAATTTACTTATCATCAGTGACCAAGTGCGTTGCAGTGATGAAAAGGACCGCGCGCGTCTTTGAAAAACACTGGCAGCCATATATTGAAAAGGACGGGGGATTATCGAGCCTTTTAATAGAAATGATCGCACACAGGATTCCCGGATAAAACCGCAAATTTTAGTGTCTTGAACTTTTGACAAGACGCCTCAGTAGTGTTCAGGCAAATGATCTTAAAAGATACAACAAGAATGCTTTATAATAAAGAGCTGTTCACCATCTGTGTGCCACTTGTGACTTTTTTTTTCAAAATGAATACACACAATTCCCAATGAGCACCAGTTCATCTAGCACTCAAAGGCTTAATGTCAGAGTATGAGCTTTGTTTTCACTACTTGAAGTGAATTCAACACTGAATCCTCTATTTCATTCATACTGCTTTACTTCAGGCGAGGGTCCGCCATAAAGAACTGAATGTTTCCCCATATTTCACATTAACACAAAAGATCCCCCATATTATGTAGAAAAAAGGACTACCGGTAATACTTCTCTAGCTCTTTCATATTTTCCCCACACAAAATCAGGCAAAGAGATTCATATTTACCCTAAAATACCTTTCACAAGGAAATGAATTTACCTCTCAATGGAGCCAACAAGACAGAGAGTGACAAAATCACCATGTATTTATCTATTTTGGTTAGAAAAAATAGCATTTGAAAATTAAACACATTATCATTTATTTCCAGAAATATACTCCAGCACCAGATATGCCTGTGATTTTCAATGTGTCAAAACAAATTATGTGGGAATACGCAACTTGCATCAAAAACAGCACACTAATCAAATACAGGAAATCTTTTGCAAGTTGACTGTGTATGTGTGTTGTGTGTATGTGTGTAGTGTGTATGTTTGTATTATATGTAGTTGCGTGATTTGTGTGTGATGAAAATGTGCGTCTGTGTACAGTAGTATGTATATGTGGTAGAGGGAAATAGAGAGAGGGATGGGGGGGGGGGGGCACAAAAGAAAGGGGAAGGGGACAGGTAAAGAAAAAGTTGATATATGAGATGGTGGGACACAAAAAGAAATGGAGTGTAAATATAAATGATATCAAGAAATGTTATTGAAAAAAAATCACATCTACATATATTCTGTTGTCTCTCATGATATGACATGTAAAACAAGTCTATGTCATGATGCACAAATCAACACAAATTAAGACAATGAATATTTAACATATCCTCCCATCCCAATGCCCAAAATGACACTGGAATATGTGAGAAATAATAGATATGAAACCGAACAGCGGTCATTTCACACAAAGTAATTTGCCATGTATGTACAATATACAAAAACCTATGAAACACGCAAGGAAAAAAAAAACATGCAGCAATGCTATCAATAGCGCACAATTCCAATGTTTCAAAAGTCGGATTACTATGTTTTTTTCCATTGAAGCTCCTCTCATTATACGTCATTATCGGACTGAATGATATGTAACAGACACATGCTGAGACGTCCCAAAGATTTGATATTTTCTTCCAAGCATTGTCTCCCACTGAAACAAGCTACGTATGTATGTAGCTTACATGTATCTTGCTATCTCCTCTGAAAGAATGGAACTACAAGCATGGTATGTAACTGAATCAATGACTCTTTATTTCGTATGAACTTCATTCAGATAAGGAATGAAGTGAGACCAGTGAAAAGATATCCGTGTCAATCAAAAGCATTGCTGCATGTAGTCATTATGTACAAGATAATGATACAGTGTACAAAAAGTGACCATCAAATCTTCCCCGCTTACTCCAAAAACGAAATGGGAAGGAATGTCCACTAGTCAAGAGAGAGAAAAAAAACGTCAAGCGTCTTGTTGCAAAATGATCCAGTCACAGCAGGCAGAATAGCTGCCTGCACAATCCGTTAAAGTGCCGTCGTCGTCGTCGTGGTGATGACCCCGCCCAGCCCACCCACCCGCCTGGCCTAATTCTGCGAAGCCGTGACTTGTTTGTCGTCCTGCGTGGAGTTGGTTCCGGGCGGGGGCTTCGTGTCGGCGGAGTTCCACGGGCCCCCCTGCCCGCCGCCACCTCCACCGCCGGGCCCGGAGGCCGCGTTAGCAGCGTTGGCCTTGGGTCCGCCTGGCCCGGGCCCCCCAGGACCGTTCCCGCCCGACTCGCCTCCTGCAAAATCCTCGTCGTTCTCCATGCCGTTGTTGGTGTCGCCCTGCGCGTTCTCCAGCCGCGTGATCAGCCGCTCGTCCTCGTCGCCGAACTCCCCGCCCATCAACGACGGCTCGCCGACCACCATCACGTCCTGCGGGACAGGGAGATATAAATGCTTGATACAAACCACTTCATGTGCCACGCACACCTCGCGCTCACAGCCAATCATGACAACAATATCCAAACTAGCACATTTCAGCATATCATCTCGCTTCATATAGAGTACTGAAGTGCTGTTGTCATATCCATTGCTTTGCAGGTTTCTGGTTCTAAACAACAACCCTCAAGAGAGAGATTTACCAGTCAGACACCGTGTAGCTAATGTCTGGCTCTACAATGATCACAGCTGTTCGCTCTACCAACATAGTTAAGAACCAGGGGCCATATTCATGAAATCTTACTAGGCCTAATTAGTTACTAAAGTGCATCAAAATACATGCATTGTAGTAACCAACTAGGCTAGTAAGCTTTCATGAATATGGCCTCAGTTCTCTTCGCAAAATGTTCATATGACATCACTTCGGTACTCTATCAAGTAAGTGATAGCAGCGGTAATGATTGCGGGAACCGCAATCAAAGCAAAGGCCATCCCATTTCTGTTTGATATCAGGATCACAAAATGATATAATTCTTCAAATCAAATAAGACTCATAATTCCTGCAAAATGGTTCTGCCATAATTACCTGTCCAGCAATATTGACCTTCTTTCCCTTACCTTTGATTATTTATGCACCAAACTCACATTAATGCCCCAGTTAACACGCCAATCCCAAGAAGCAGCATTTTACATACATCTAAAGAAAGGAGTGACCTCAATCTCCCACTGTCCCATTTTTGTCCAAGTTACACACACAAACCCTATAGAGCAGCATTTATCTGACACAAAAGGAGTTAAGTGCCCAACACTCATTCAAATTCACTGCAACTAAATGTTACGTTTTCCTTCATTTTTCTCCCTCTCTGATTGAAAAATAACAAAACCAAAATGTCTTTTTATCATAATCGCATGAAAACCTACTGCATGAATATGTCTTTTCTACACACATTAGTATCAAGTTACGAGTTATACATGTATGTATCATAATTTTGTTGTAACAGTGGACCATTGGAATGAAATAAAGAAAATAGATAAATAGATTGATAAATAAACAAATAAATAAAATTCTAAAAAATAAATACTAAATACATAAATAGATTAATAAATCATCACTAAATGATAAACAATAAATAATACAATAAAATTGTTAATTTCATTTGAAATTGTGACTTACATGTATAACCCAATTACAAAATAAACCACAGTTAATTGACCACCTGAAAAAAATATTGCTTTACTTTGTGTTGTTAGAAGAATTGGAGGATGAATTAAACATTACTGTTGATTAGGTTTCACATCACTTCCCATCACTGTAATCGTTACAAGTTGTTTTTCATGGCAACATTGTCCTTATAATCAATTTTAGTGATTTTTCTCCTTAGATGAAACTGGCATAGTTTCCAGAGCCATTGGCATCAATGGTCCAAGCTTCAAAGCACTCATCATGAACAGTAATTTCAGATTTTGAACAAGAAAACGATTTAATCCTTACATTATTGGTTCGTGGCAATGGTAATGAAGGACCAAGAACCACAAATGTGTGGTTTGGTGCTTTCAATTTTTATATCAACTATTGAATAATAAAATATGCATTGAATGAAAGATCATACATTTCTGCACAAGGTTATCTAATTCTTGGCATTTAGTATATGTACTGCCTATGTAATTATTTTCCAAGGCAACATAAGGGTCATATTATCATTAAATTTTCAAATCGGCAATGCGCAGAAGAAGTTTGAAATAACATTTTAACTCCTAAAATCAGCACAATTATTGCTCTAAATTGTATGATTATGACGTTTTATTAATTCATAACAGAATGTACATTCCTTTGAAAAAAAAAATAATAAATTGCCTATTAAAAAGACAAATAGTGATCTATTAAGCTCTGAAAAGGCCTTCATCCCGAATTTAAACAGTATTAGCAATTTTCAATACAAAGACACTAACACAGATAAATTTGACATATTTTATCAAGTTATTCAATCAATGCAGCCATTAAATCCAGAGTGTGACATGGATTCTCCCATTATTACCAGATAACTCCATTCCCCATCAAGGCCACACTAAAATAAGTAAGTGGGACCGAATATGGATTGTAAACAGCAGGCGAAATGGTGACGGAACCATTGTACATGTATGTTGAGTCTTCTAGGGTCCTTAACTACATAAATACCAAAGCATGCTGTGTATGGCTGAACTCTTACACTCTGCAGGGAAAGGGGATGGTGAGAGGGTATCACTACAGTTTTGGGAATGATACTATCTTGGGAATCCTATGAGGCAAAGTATACAGAATAGAGATGTTTGGAATTTTAGGATAAAACACGTAAGTATACATTTAACAGGAATGAGGGGCATGATAAAACAGGCTTTCATATCGAAGTGTATCTGGAAAGACAACCCTAGAGTAATAAACTGAAGGATAACAAAGGTTAATTTTGACATTTCGTCTTGAATCTATTCCTAAGCCACCCAATGCATCTATGCAGCTGCTCTACACACGAGGGCCGTGGATGTGTGTGCTGTTTGGCACTGAAGCAGTTAATTGCATTCTCCAGTGCACTCGCAAACATGCACACGCCCATATACACACACACAAAATAATTAAAGACACAATTATTAAAATTGAAAAAATTACACATTTTGTTAGCATTGCTAAGTGCAGAATGTTTTGATAAATTGCTATGTGTGAGTCAAATACTCCTGATTTCAACTGCCATGTTTGATATAGGAGATTTGGGTTAAATGAGTAATGAATATGGGTATGAATGAGTAAAAAATATGACATAGTTGGATCTTCCACAGCCCCTGCATTGACCACCGTCAAAAACATGTTGTAATGAATTATTTATTAATGAATAGGAGATGAATGAATAAATGAACATACATTTATATTAAAACTACTAATACTGTGATAAATGTCCTAATATTTGCCACCAGTAAAAATGGATAAACATGTCACACAATGTTATATTCCTTTAGTCGTTTGCTGCACATTCAGATGTACAGTGTAAGTGCACATAATATAAGTACAATGAAGTGTACACTGCATCTGTTTAAATAAATGTAATTAACTGCATAAAATAATAGATATAATATTAGAAATAATAATTTGTTTTAAAAGTTCAAATTCATAATGAATCTGAACATTACATAAATTTGATTCACCTTCATTTTTTGTAGTGATACCTAAGTTACGAACTTATCAACTAAAAGAGTATAATTTCCTTTAAAAGAAATTGCATGATAACTGGAATGAATCAAGTTAATTCAAATTTAAATTATTCTGAATAGAAACATAAAATCTAATAACAATAAACAAAATGAATAAAAAAAATGATTAAATAATCATCTAAAAAAATACATAGTGTAATTACATTTAAGGGCATATACTGTACTGGGAAGGCAAAAAAGCCTTCAAAATGTAATTGTTAGAAATCTTCTTGCCAATGGTCTTAAATTCATGTATTGACCATTTTAGAAGCTTGCTGAAAGTTATTTGCCCTCAAATGATCCACATATGGAGTAATTAATGATTAATGATTAAATCACTCATTACTCCAAATGTAGATCATTTGAGGGCAAATAATTTTCAGCAAGCTTCTAAAATAGACAATACATGAATTTAAGACCATTGGCAAGAAGATTGCTAACAATTACATTTTGAAGGCTTTTTTGCCTTCCCAGTAGAGTATATGCCCTTTAAGGAGCAAATAAATCAATAATAAATAAAGAAAGAAAAAAAGATGAAATGTGCTACAAAAAAATTGCAGTGTCTTAAGACAAAGAAATATGATTGTACCAAGCAAGGTACAATGTGCTGCACAGTGCTCTTGTTCATGTAAAGTCAAGACTGCTATCACCGCCAAAACAAAACCAACTTTCATGCACTCATAATGATTCCCAGACCATAATCTACTCCACACATAGAGCAGATTGCACAATACAACAACCAATATCAATACTAAATACCAGGGACCATATTCATGAAAACTAATACTGGTACTAGCCTAGTTACTCACTAACATTGGGGATGTGTGCTTTGTGGTAACTAAACTAGGCATGGGAGCTTTCATAAATAAGAACCCCGCCCGCATCATGTCGCAAATCGATTTACTATAACCATGACTTTGCATGATATTACATGTACATGTTACAGTTCCAATGCTATTATCTCAATGGTTGTTGCCATGATAACTACTGTAACATAAGTAACAGCAGTTGAAAAACTATATGCAACATGGCACCCACAACTTATCATGTAAAATGCTATTTAAAATAGTTTGATCACATGAAAATAAACCTGCCTTAGAAACAGACTTATTAAACATAATCGTTTGGGGAACACTTCTGTCTTTAAGGAAGAAAATCATGACACAATCAGGAAGTTTCTCTTCCTTCCAAAAGTGGCAGTTTTTGGTATCGGTTCACCCTCGTTCAAAATGTTCCAGGAGTTCCTCAAAAAAATAAGTATTTAATTAATATAAAAGTAATTTTAAATTCAAATTCCTTGGTCTATCCTTCATGAAGAACTCAAAACAGATAAATTCATATTCTCAGCAAGTTACCGTAAACTACAATGATAGGGTAAAAGTAATTCTTGAAGCGTCTTGTAATTTTAGTGGTTAGCAATTCTCATCAAAATGTTAATCAGCATATATACATTGAGTGTATATGATGGGTGGTTTTGGGTTTTTTGTTTTGTTTATGTCTGAGGTTTCAGGTTATATCTTGCATTTTTAGTGTCTGTTAACGATGCACCCGCTAGTTCTTTGACGGCAGGAATATGGTGTGTTAGTCAAACAAACTTTAATGCAGTGTTTCTCAGCAGAAGGTGCTTGCAGGGTATTAGTATCGAGTAACATTTTCCTGGTGCACCATGGGTAATCCCAAAAGGGACAGTTGGGTAGATATTTAGTGAATAGCTCTGAAACAAAAACTGGTGAAGTACTCAAGAGTGAATATATCAACCATCAGTTCTAAGAACTGCAACATAAGAGCTTTTTATCATCAGATATATGGGTATATTATGTGGAAGCTGTTAGTGACCAAATTACCAATGATATCAAGGGGCATTGTGGGGAAGATATCAAGTAGTGCAGAGTGCCGTACAAACAAGAAAAATATGATCTTGAGACAGAAGCTATATCTATCAGAAGCCCCCTTAATTGAGGATGGTCAAATCCTTATGAAGACATATCTATCATGAAT
Source organism: Arbacia lixula (assembly GCA_963669155.1). Classification (NCBI taxonomy): domain Eukaryota; kingdom Metazoa; phylum Echinodermata; class Echinoidea; order Arbacioida; family Arbaciidae; genus Arbacia; species Arbacia lixula. Next base: position 16,560,867 of record OZ022584.1, read on the forward strand.
AGAAATGGTGAGGAATCAGTTCTCATAGAAGGGGTGAAATAGAAAAATGGTTTGGTAGGAAAGGACAGAAGTTAAAGTATTGTGGATAACGTCAAACAAGAAATGTGAATGTTAATCACATTTAGGTCCTTGCACTTTAATACCCTAATTCAACAGCATGATGGAATTTTTAATAGCCGTGTCTTTTCACGGTTTATCATTTAATATCCCCTTATCAAAAACAAACAATTTGTGGATGTAGGAGAGCAAAGGGATTCAAATTCACAATTTTGCAGAAAATGTGAAGCACTCATGCTCAAGGATGACAAATTTTGCCTATTCTGGAAACTTTTCCAAGTGTTGTTTCTATGAAAGACGACATCAATTGTTCAGACAACCAAATGGGTATGTCTAATTCATTTAAATTAAAAAATTAAAAAAATCCAACATTTAAAATGAAAAAAAGTGCTCTGCGCTGCCTGGACGTCCCAAAGAATTTCTCATAAACTGATCAACTCACATGGCAATAGATCATGCATTACATTAAAGACAAATTACCAGAAAGACAAAAAAAAAAAACTACCACCATTATATACAAAGTGATCAAAAGTGCTGACAAATTTTCTCTCAAACAGAAATGTTTTAAAAGTGCAATTAATGCCCCTGTTTGTGCAGGAATGGTGAGGTGACTTCTAAACACATGTATTGAAGTGAACAAAGGCCCATTGTAAAAAAAAAAAAAACATCACAGAACAGGATGACAACAAGGAAGGAGGAAAACACACAGAAATCCCTCTTAAACTGAAAGAAAAGGTGCAGAGAAGACAGTGAAATGTGAACAGAGAAGAGAAGGGGGGAATTGTGGTTGGACATCACATAAAAAGCAGCGCAACAGTTGTGAAATATCAAGAAGAGACAAAAAAAAAATCACTGTGATACAAAGCACTTTAAAGACCTGTCAACATACAAATCTTCTTTTTTTTTTCACTGATCAGATTTTTATTTTTGCGGGTGCTCTTTACTGGCACATGTTTGCAACATTTAATATTGCCCATAGAAGAAAGTAAAAAGGCAAAGGTGTGCGTGTGATACGAAGAAGGTACCTGAATGTTTAGATGACCGCTTGTTTCATACTTATATGGAAAAGCATTGTTTGAGGGATAAAGAGGGAGAGAGACAAAATCAGACGTGTCAAGATTTAATGGGCAAGACGCAACAAAAGTTTGCCTGCTTATTGAAATATCAATACCTATCTCTTTTGTTTTTTCTCTCTTGACCTTATGTAAAATTAATATACATTTCTGACATTTGTACAGGTTTTATTTGAGACTATTATACAAGGAGAGTTAGGACAATGAATAGAAAGAAAGAATTGGGTAAATTAATCACCTTCAAATACATGCAAGTCAGATAATCAAGGATTGAACACACGCACTACGTGTAATTGATGTTGGATGAGACAATAAGGTATGACACAAACCAAAATGATGAGAGATGGATATGTCTGTTTCATTATTACATGACAAATGTTACCTTTCTCTATAATCAAAATATAAAATTCTTACTGAAATACAGTAGCTAACTTTTTTTGTTGTTGTTAAAGGATGAGTTGGTTATTGTTTAAGCATGAGTACCTAATGTGTGTACTAATAACCTTGAGTTAAAGAGAAAAATAATGAATTTTGAAAGGATTAGTGTACCCTGCTCTCCTGAAATCTCACAACTGTTTCTTTCTTTTTGTTTCTTTAGCAAGAGACAGAAGCCGCATCAGTTATAGATACACCGATGGAAGTTACGGCCATGTCCCGAAAAGAAGTTAGGACGGTAGTATGGAACGTTAAGAGGCTAGCTATCGAGATGAGTGAGGAAAGTCTTGCTAGTGGAGAAAGAGCCACAGTAAAATAAATAAGGAGTTACACTTAGCAGCACCGATCCACTGACAGTCAAGTGAATTTTCCACCTCCATCAAACATAAACACTCACATCAATTACTGATTCATTTGTTGATTTCTGATATTCACATTGACCCATTCACCATGAGGTGATCTTTAAGGGGCCATCATGAAAAATCAAGCATATTAATCTTGTAAATATATATATTTTTTCAATGTCTATGTAAGCATACAATCAGAGGAAAGTCCATTGTGTTGTTTCAGATTTGATTCAGGTTTAAACAATTTGCTGTGCAGAATTCAAGATTTGAAAGGTATCGAGATATCATTTGATGTCAGTGCCCTGAAAGAGTGTAATATGAGGGTGTACAAACGTATAAGTAAAAGCTGATAACAAAGTGTTGCACTTACTTATCCAGTCACATAAATCTCCAGAGTGTATAGGCAGATTGTAATCAATTCATATTAGAACTCCTTTCTATATGTTACATCTTCTCTATTTTCTCTTTTAATAACTGGAGTTTCGTTTGGATGGGCCAGAAATATAAGAGGAGCAAGAGTGAGGATTTCTGTATCTAATAAGAACTTTAAGGATTGTTCAAATTTTTAAGGAATGAAATCTCCCTGGACAATATGCTTCTTTGAAACATATATGTTGCCTAAAAAAATATTTATTGCACTTTGGAAAGAAATCCAATACCCAAATTATGTTTTTTGTAATCAGATTTGATGGTATTCAATATTTGGTTGTCATGGAGGAGAGGGGGAGGTGTAAGCTACGTAAATCATCTTGATCTTGGCACATTCCTCCCCCCCCCCCCCCGAAAACATAATGGACTCTCCCAAAATCTCATCGACCAAATGGTAAGATGGCACAATCCACTTGACTGTCACAGGGGTGTGTGGAGCCCGCAGAGTTGATAATCACCTCTGAAATAGAATCATGTATCCAGGGAGGAATGGGAACCGGCTGTGGTGTGCCGGAGCGACTCCGTTTCTTACTTCTCCCTCCTGGACCATTTCTCTAAGAAAGATTAAGCATAAAAATCACTTTTAAAAAAATAAATCAATAAATAAAAAAGGGGGGAAAATATGTATGACAGAGAGTGAATGAAAACAGAGAAGAGAAATTAACAGAAGGAAAAAAAATGTTGAGAAACCCATACAACTCCTAACTCTTGTAGTTTTCTAAATGGAAGCTGGCTGATTTATCACCATTGAAACACATAACCAAGCCAACTCCTGCAGACAGTAAGATGGAAGGAACTACATGATTTCAGCACTTAAAGCAACATAACTCTACACTAAGTTTTTAAATAAATCATGGAAAACGGAAACAATATGGGAAGTTAAAACACTACACAATTAATACTACATGGCTTTTAAGCACATCATCAATAAATTATGCAGAAGTTATGAGCTCTTTTTAAAAAGTTACTTTTTGTGTAAAATTGCAAGGAACCTGTAATCACTTAGTTCATATTTTTCACAAAAACACCATTTGAAGTCAATGACAAGGGAGAAATCAATAGCTGTTTATCCGTGACTGAAGCCATACAAGGGTATTGTTGCAGAACATTTTTTTCAATAAAGCTAGCTAATCTCCTCAGTCTAAAATGTCATCGACTGCCTCCACTGCAGATGGAAAGTCAATGTAACTATTACTTGATTCTTATCAAATCATGTACATATATCACCATTTTCCAAGTTGTAAAATTGCCAAGAGGAGATTATTCTTTTGGGAGGGGGTACAGCTTCATCTAATGATAGGGATTTTCCTTTTGACCGATGGCCAATGGAACCAATTTATCAAACCCGCGTTAGACCTCCACATAAGAATTATAACATAGGTCCGAGTTGTTCATGAAGATTATGGTCTGAATTCAGTGCTTATAATCATGATTTGCAAAATTCACAACTCCACTCCGTTATAATATGTGTGATTTTCCTCAAGCTTTACAACTCGTTTTCTCAGATTTGTCTGCTTTCCTGAAATTCATCTTATCATCCAGGTTTCATTCTCCTTGAATCAATGTCAGACCGGTACTAAAGAATTTTTCTTCAATGACAATCAACTCTTTTAATGAAATTATAAAAAAAAAAAAAAAACGTGTTTGGGTGTGTGTATGAGTGTCATTACAACTGAGGTTTTAAGTCAGAATAATTGAAAGTATTGATTATATAATTTCTCTGACTTTGACAAATGAGATCTAATATAAAATATTGTTATCCATTTCAATTAGATAGTCCATGGAACACACGCTCTTCTTTTTCAGGATATGAGTCTTTGGATCTTTACATTTTGGTATTATCATAACAAACTTTCAATGTGCCTATGTAAATGACATTAAATATGACAGCATTATCATATTTAAAAGTCTTGTACCAGTTATTCTAACATTACTCCTGTCTCACACATCCCACTGAAGGATGGTGTAGGACTGGTGTTTAATCTCTAATAAATGTCCTTGTTCTAAGATAATTATCATAACACCACATTACTCTCTGCTAACAATAGGAAGGTCAATAAATTTGGATGCTATTGCATTGTACAAGGATGTGACTTCGGTTTTCTGCCTACTAGTAGTTACCACGTGATGTCAATGTCTGCATGGTTACTAGGTTACCACAAGAGGACAAACACAGACACTATTTGTGTTTTGTATGAAACTTGTGCTACTAACAGTGGTTAGAGAACATACACTTTTTAATCATATTGTTATGTGGTCTGGCGACGTGATCATGCAACAAGCTTGTTAAAATGCATCGGAATAAGTCTTACATGCTACAATTACATACAAGTTATGTTAGCTATCGCTGCTTATAAACACTTTTCTGCTTTACATTATCTTGCTATCTTAACCATGACAGACCAATGTGACACACAGGCTCATATTTGGGTCAAGCGCTGATATTGGCAGCATTAAATATTTGTTAAAGTACAATAAATACGTATCAAACTAATCATACATCTAAATCTATTGGGATAAAAAAAAACAATTGTTTGATTGATTAATATTTTTGATATGCCGGTACTTTCTTTTGGGCGTAATGTTTCATGTCGACTGAATTCAAAATCGTTTCACTTCTTACATGTAGCATACCACGCGAATGTGTCATTTCCAGAAAGATATTGATGTAGTCACTGAGTTTTTTATTTCAAGAAATAAATTGATGAGGTACTTTTGAGGTGGAAGATAATTCATCATGAAATTTCATGAATCAAAGTCTTGAATGAGATTGAGATAAGGCTGTGTCATGATATTAGTGGCAGCGGTGGGATTATAAAGTCAGAGTGCATCTCTAAAGACTTGCATCCTTGGGCACTATAACCTGACGACTCTATAAACCGGCAAAAACCCTCATGTACTACCAACTTGTAAGAAAGGCCACAACAACGACCCCTAACCACACAATTTCCATACTGTGCATACCAGCGTTAATTTGTAGCTACCTTTTCGAAACATCACCTTCTAGACTCCTACAAAAATGCAATTTGATGGACATGCCAACCTGATGAGAAACACTTTAAAGTTTGCGCTGATGATGATTAATTCACCTCGCCTCAGTTAATGTATAAGACTAGTCATGGATTGCTCAAATATAACTCCTAGCATTCACTTTTGAAGGCTTTGTTTTAGAGGGGAGCGTAATGGGCATGTCACGCTTTGATGGCCTAGAGATGCGGGTTAGAATGTCATGGTGCATGCATGTACATGTATGTGTTGGGCTGGGGGTAGGGGGGAAGGGGGGGGGGGTCGCCAGTTCCACTCAAAATGAAGGGAGGGCGTTGTCATGCTACATGCAACCTTTTTGTACTTCATTTATCGGGGCCCCCGCCCGTTTTGATCTCATGTTATATGAACATCATCTTGTTTCGGCCCAAAATGCCACATTCACATTTCTTAAGCTCTTTCTATACCAACAAGTCATTTTTTTAATACAATGTGCAAAACCACTCCTGGTGAGGACCCGATCATATATTAATTTGAGTGCTTAGATTAGCTCGCAAATTAAGTAAAAAATGGTCTTTGAACACCCTGAGATCATTTACTTCAATATTTGGGGTGACTTAAATGAATACATGTGCTATTTGATATGATGTAGCATTTGTATCCTCTCTTAAATACATGAAAATCATCCTATTCTGATACTCTGCGTAGAATGGCAGGGGGTGTTAGGTGTGTGTGTGTGTTTGTGTGTTTGACTGGGTCAAACTTTGCATTCACACTGTCCTCTCAATCTTCAGAAAATAGACTGAAAAGAAATGATGTAAAGCATGATAAAAGCATAAAAATCTACCATAAATTGTCATGGAATAAACTAATCATACCACACATGAATCAAGAGATGAAATAGAAAATTTATAAAGTTGATAACTTCAGTTACATTTTAGCAAATCATTTACATATTAAACAAACAAAATTTGAAGAAAAAAATTATAACAGCCATTTCAAGTTTTACAAAAACGAACAAGTAAATATGATTTGATATATTGGAAGGGTAAGACAGAAATAGAGGAAAGTGGCCAAGCGAGATACGAACCGTTGGCATTCCGTCGGAACTGAAGCTGCCAGGCGATTTCTTTTTGCTGTTGCCACCGCCGATGCTGTTCATCCCCATGTTGTTACCTCCAGATGTTGGCAAGGTCGCTGACGATTTCCTCTTGCGCCGTTTGGGCTGTGGTCGGTTTGTGTCTGTAGCGTGGCAAGATGTAGGGGAGAGGTGGGATAAAGAAAGAGAGTGGAATGAAACAGTGGCGATCCCCTCATTGGGCTTTATTGAGAACATGCACAAATATAAACCCCTCAAATAAAGTTTGACAACTCAGGTTTGAGGGGTATTATATCGCTCCTTGGTCATTGGGGTATCATTAGAAAGCTTGATTATTCCTCTTTACTGTGTTGTACCAATTGCTACGATTATGTAATCATGCAATGTGCAGTACTCCCAAATATGGGGCAGTCACAATTAAAATGTTGCAGAATGCATTGTTTTCAACAGCAAAGGCTCAATACCTTTAGATGATTAAATATGTTTTGAAATATGTTTGTTGGAATCAGGACCAGTAACAAATGGAGTGCTCTTCTAACATAACCCTAGGTCCAATTCTTCTTTGATACCAGGAAGGAATCGTCTAAAAAATCAACATAATACAATTGTTGGAATTTAATTAAATCCAGTGATGATGGTCGACAGCAAAGGCTCAATACCTTTAGATGATTAAATATGTTTTGAACGTTAGAATAGTGTCGATGTGACTATGAACGTTCACGCGTCGCCGCATCAACATCATTCAAACTCATTTCATGTGCAAAACATAAGGAAAACACAGAATTTTGCAACATTTCATTTTCGACCTTGCTGCATATTCAGCATGTCTGCGCATTCCATGATTTCAGAATACCGGTCCAGATGTATAATGGTGAGATAAGCATCACATAATGCTATTGAAGAGGTAAGGGGTAGAAAAAAAAAACGGAGTGCTCTTCTAACATAACCCTAGGTCCAATTCTTCTTTGATACCAGGAAGGAATCGTCTAAAAATCAACATAATTCAATTGTTGGAATTTAATTAAATCCAGTGATGATGGTCGAATGATTATATCAATATTACAGCAAGTAATCATTATGGTGTAATAATAAAAACTTGTAATGAAGGATCAATAATCAATTGTTGATTTAACTTGAACTGCAAGGATAATTTTAGATGAAGTGTCCTGTGAGTGATGCGAAAATAAACAATATCAATGTTGTTCCAAACACTGAAAACAAGTTATGCATTTTCTTCGACCATAATGCCGAGAATAACACATTCTATGGTGAGAAAATGGTAAGACAGAGTTTAATTTAAAATCTTGACAGTCATTTAAAAGCTTCACAGTAAATTAAAGTTCAGAATGCTTCTTGCAGAAACAGAAAAGAACTAAGAGAATAATTTTATTTTCTTGAATTGACTACCATTATTTTGTCAAATGGTAAGATAAACGGTACTTGAAAATACTAAGGACTTCTATGAGACAAAGTACATGTAAGATGTAATTGAATCTGTGGAGCAAGTTATAGTCAATAGTGTGCTGAGAAAGGTAATAGAAAATATTAAAACTTTCAGTGACAGCATGTGATGATATTCTTTCAGGATATTTGACTCATTTACGGGGTGAAGAAAGGAAAGGAAAGAGTGAAAAGAGGAGAGATGATATTTTTTATTTTTATAACACAAGACTGTTTTTAGCTTTGGTTTTTGGTGTTTCAACCACAAGTAAATTAGATGAAAGATTTTATCATTTTGAGGCAATTTGTTCACATGATCCTGAAATCACACGAGACCCAGTGACCATGATGGCATAGTACCAACCTGCCTTGATCCACTATGTAACCACTATTCCACGTGAAATCTACAAGATCACTTACATCACCATTTGTACTTATGCTAGAGGTGCTTCACACCAATGGTTGAAGTTTTATATGTGCACACCCAATATGTCGGCTTCATACATGAATGTATTACAACATACAGAAAGTAAGATGAAACTGTGCAAAGTACGACATTCAAAGCAGAATGTGTTTTCTCTTTTGAACCCCTAAATCACATCTTGATTGCAATACAAGAAGTCTGGACATGTCAGTAAACCAATGAAATTGATGAATATCCCACACCTAGAATGGTTAAGTACAAGCATTAGTTTATCCTCCAGTATAAAGACAGGGCAGCCCTTGGGAAGGTCAACAATAACTGAAATTTTGTAAATATCAAGGAAAATGGAAAAAAATTCTATTCAAGGGTTTTCCCTCACAATATACAATAAGACCTGGAAACTGACTTTAAGAGGAATTATATTGATTTTTAGATTTCGAGTTAGTTTTGGAAGGGCCGTCTAAAACTTTTGCGGCTCCTGTAACCTAGAGACCTAGACTGCAATCAGCACACATCACGGCTCGCCGTTCCAGACTCTCCACACAGAGGTCAGAGATTGTCCGCAGTAATGCTGGCAGTGCGTGCAATGGGTGTTCCGCTCCACTGGCTGCTGCGATACAGTATATAGACTCTGGTTGCTATGAAACAGGGCAATTCAAACGGAAACAATGATAGTTTTCCACTTTTTCTGAAAATGTTTGTGAAGCCATGACTGTGAGATTTCATACATGTTATCATTCGGGTATACTGCTTATTCCTGCAGAGTTTCATGACTTTCGCAAATGGGCTACCCTGTCCTTAAATGATCAGTAAGAGATGTGGAGATCAGTAAACTAGTGAAAATAAAGCAATACACAACAAAACAAAACAAAACATAAGGATGTGAGGAAACAGGTGAGAATGCATGCATCCCGTACAAATAACAAAATAAATATCTCAAAAATATGGAAATTGAGGTAATACAGCAGCTCCGTAGAAACCTGTCAAAATCGGATCCTACTTACAGTTGAGCAATATTTCTCAGTAATTGAAAAATGATATCATTCTACCCCCAGGAGATAAGCCAGAAATATGTATTACATACAGACAATCACTTTGTGATTTCTCTTGGCATTAATATCCTCTTTTGGGGGGAAGAATATGCCAAGGGATATTTTGCTATCTTGCAAAACAGCGATCAAAATATCTTGTCATGCCAGTTTTTGCCTTTCTTCTCTCTGCTTTTCAAATGCTAATTTCAAGTTCTCTCCGCAATTAATTTTTTGGTCGCCTTTTTTGGAGCACAAGTAAAGGGTGGAGAATTTTTCAAGAAAAAAAACAAGCTTTGCTGTGAGATTGGTGAGATGAAGTGTATGAAAAGTGCATCCAATTTGAGGAAATATCATGCAAAACAAAGATAGAAACCTGGCCACAAGGTGATTTCTAAATAACTTTTGAAAGCAAACAGAAAGCTGATTGATTTCAGAAAATCTTGAGGTGGTTTTTCTATGGAAACAACAACGGTACCACGTAAACAAAAAGGAAAGGATAGACGGCTGTACGCAAGGAAATATATTTTGAATCATCCCCCACCCCCATCCTCCATGCATCCGCCCTCTCAGCGGGCTTATGGAAACAAGACTTCAAAAAACGGGGGACGGAAACTAACATGAAAGGAGGGGAGGGTGGGGACACATTCCAATGAGACGGGGAAATAACAAAAAAAAAGTAACAAAAAATGTCATTTCCATCATTTCTTGGGGGAGGTGTAGCTACACTGTACTCATGTACAAAGTCTGTATTTCTACGGTTCTCTTGGATTTGATCGGTAGGGGGGGTTGAATGTTTCCATTTTGACAGGTTGCCACGGAGATACGTTACCCGGAGGCGTGACTATACGTTGCCATTTCTGGAACAGGGTGGCTTTGAGGCAGTCGCGGGGGCTGAGGTTGTAGACCTTATGTCGCGACATCAGTTCCTGCATGGGCTCCAGGATCACACACAGCTGCGGAGAGATGGTGCACATATGAGCAGGAAGATGGCACATTATAAGGAGGGCACCTTATTCATATCTTTGTAATAGGTCAACCCTTTTTTTCTTAGTGGTGCATTCATTTATTCATTCATTCATTCATTCATCTATCTATCCATCCATCCATCCATCCATCCATCCATCCATCCATCCATCCATTCATCCATCCATCCATCCATCCATCCATCCATTCATCCATTCATCCATCCATCCATCCATCCATCCATCCATCCATCCATCCATCCATCCATTCATCCATCCATCCATCCATCCATCCATCCATCCATCCATCCATCCATCCATCCATCCATCCATCCATCCATCCATCCATCCATCCATCCATCCATCTATACATCCATCTATTTCTTCATTCATTTCAATAAAAGGAGACACATGAAAGAAATATTTAAGTGAAGGTTTGATGGAAATCCGTCAAAGGATAAGAAAGTTATGATCTTTTAAAGTTTTGATTTTGTGATGTCACGTGCAAGGTGCTCTCCCATCTGTTGTGTACAATTTTTTTTTAAAATACTGGGCAATTTCTCAAAAAGATGTGCATCATTTCACCTGTGAATATGATACATCGTCATAAATATGTTTTTACACACATACCTCTATGAAAAAAAATATTCCGTTGTCAAAAACAGACAAAGAGCAATTTATGTAATTATATTTTACACAACATCTGAGAGAGCATATTTAAATGATGTCACAAAATTGAAATTTCAAGATCATAATTTTTTTATCCTTTGACGGATTTTCGTCAAACCTTTGCTTATATGTTTTTTCATGTTTCTGCTTTCACTAAATTCAACTCATCTTCAGGGTGAAGAATCCCTTTAAGAGAGAGATGATGGCACTCACCCTGAGGTAGTTAAGAGTGCAGTTGGTGAGGCCCTGCCGCGTGATGTTCTTGGACAGCTGCTCCAGCATGGTGGGGTCCTGTGAATGGTACTGAGAGGCATCAGCAAGGCAGCAAGCACGCACAGGAAAGGGGCGGGGCAGGGGGCGAGGCAGGGGGCGGGGCAGGGGGCGTGGCAATGGGTGTGGCAGGGGGCGTGGCAATGGATGTGGCAGGGACAATAAGCATGGGTAGTGGGGTACAATCAATGAGCAGGGAACATAAGGGGAGAGGGTAGACATATGGTGAGGACATGGGGTGAGACGAGGTGGGGCAAAGGGGACGGAAGGGAGTGTGTTTCAAGGGAGTGCGGCAAGGGGGTGTAGCAAGGGGGGGTGGTGTACAATTAATGATCGGGGTGGGTGAGGAAAGGGGGTGGGGATACATGAACATAGGGTGAGATGGGACAAGATGGGATAAGTTCGGGTGAGATGGGGTGAGAGAGGGTGAGAGAGGGTGAGAGAGGATGAGAGAGGATGAGAGAGGATGAGAGAGGATGAGAGAGGGTGAGAGAGGGTGAGAGAGGGTGAGAGAGGGTGAGAGAGGGTGAGAGAGGGTGAGAGAGGGTGAGAGAGGGTGAGAGAGGGTGAGAGAGGGTGAGAGAGGGTGAGAGAGGGTGAGAGAGGGTGAGAGAGGGTGAGAGAGGGAGGGCCAAAGGGGTGTGGCAGGGTGAAGCAGTGTTGGGCATGGACAATAAGCAGGTGTCATAGGGTACAACCAATGATCAGGGATGGTAAGGAAAGGGAGAGGGTAGACACGGACATAGCGTGAGACATGCACAGATGAGAATAGGTGGAACGAGATGGGGTGAGTGAAGGTGGGCCAAGGGGGAGTGGCAGGGACAATAAACAAGGACCATGAGGTACAATCAATGATTGGAGGAGGTCAGGAGGGGGAGAGGAAAGATATGAACATATAAGGGAAGGGTGGGACAGGGAGAGACGGGGTGGGGCAAGGCGATGTGATAGGGTGTGGCAGTGTAGGCCAGTGAAGGGCGTTGTTATAATTATGGGAGGTGATAGGGACAGCAAGTGCAGAGGTGGGGGCGCATTCAATGATTAGGGGAGACGAAGAAGGGGAGAGGATAGATATGGACATATGGGTTTAAATCGGGGCAGGGCAAGACAGGGTGGGGCAAGACAGGGTGGGGCAAGACAGGGTGGGGCAAGGGTTATGGAGCAATAAGAACCATGGATGGAAAGGGGAATTTGGATACGCTAGGTAGAGATGTAAGGGCTTAAACCAGGGTGGGGCAGGGTAGAGGAATTGGGCAATATTCAAAATGGGGGAAGGAGGGGGGGGGAGGGGAAATCATCAAAGATGAACACAACATAACGTACACAAAATTGACAGTGGAAATAACAAAAAGCAACACAATTTTGACAACAACAACAATTGTGGAGATGTAGGGGGTAGAACACATGCTTACAGGGAAATATTCATGGTATTTATCACAGATTGTAAACCATAAAGCACGCATAATATGTAAAATATGACAAGGGCAACATTGCCACAAATATATCGTCAAATCCAGGTGTCAAAGTATATGTTAAACCCATAAGACAACAAGAGCAGAATCATATGGATTGGAGAGAAGACCATGTCATTTTATTTACAGAATTGAAATAAATCAGGGTAACAGGGAGCAATTCATAAAAGAGCCATTCATGCAAAAAATTGTGGAAGTAAAGAGAGAAAGATGATGGAATATTGTGACGCCTTTCAATCGTGGCATGGATTGCATGTTAAGAGAATACATTTCCCTTAATAACATGGATTCATAGACTATTTCACATATGCACATACGTCACTAGATCAAGACTAAGAGTAAAAGATGAAGTGTTTAATATTAGTTTGCTTGTTCTAGTGACTGAAATTTTCACATGAAACCAACTCAAGGTTATCGCTCTATTTACAAAAGGGTACCTTCAATAGATAATGCATTCCCTAAGTTATGCACTTCATGGTATAAGACAGAAAGATGCAAAAAACAGTGACATCATACAGAAGGACAGAGAAATATACTGGGAGAAAGAAAGATAGATTGACAGACAGACAGACAGATAATGGCAGAGCTATATTAAGATGACAGAAGAGTCATTCAAATGGATACACAAGCCTACATGGACAAGTCCAAACACTTAATACTTGAAACTATCTTGTACTTCTTATTTTTGGATGGAAACCAACAGATCCCCACCTAGAGTGCAAGCTACCAAGGCACTAAATCTTTAATATTCGGCAGGTACAAAGATCACTCATAAATCTTTATTTGCATTAGCGGATAACATGTTTCATAATGTTCCTTCATTGAACATTTGTGCATTTGTATTGTTATAAAGTCGCATTGCACAAACAAGGTCTGTGGGCAAAGTTCAGAACCTTAAAGATTTTCTTTCCCAGCTTTTTATGAATATTTTGTTATCTCTGAATACAAGAATATTAACACAAATTGACTTGACTTGACTTGACTAACAAAGTCAAGAGCCAAGAGATGTAACATCTCTGATACTAGAATTGCCCTGGACTCCTAGGTTATGGACAGTTTGATGGATAGATTTAAAATGCTTTGCATCTTGGGGTTGGTTTCTCAAAAGAATGACAGCTCCAGCGTCAGCTCTAAAGTTAGTTAGTGCTGTCTGGTCTTAAACCCTGCCTCATGCATACCTATCGAGATGCAAATTGGTGTCTTGATGACGATCCCGCATTGTGTGACGAGGTCTTCTGAATAAGCCTTTCAGACTGGGTCCATGTTGCATATAGGATTTCAATTATGGTAATTACCATGGCGACAGCCTTGGTAGTTATCATTGATGGTAAGTTACAATAATTGGAACACATGGATGCTACATAACCAGGGTCTCCCAAAGAACACCCATTGAAGAATTTGTCAACTTTGGTCGCAAATGCTGTTGAATTGTTTAACCTACCCTTTCAGGCAGAACGCATCGAAAGCCTAGCTGGGCGTGAATTTTTGGTACATCGGCAGAAAGTGAATTTTGTGCCGCCCCCCACGTACATGAGCATGTAGTCAGCCAGCACCAGTGCGTATGGGAAGATAGATGAATATTCAACCTTTTCCTGTTGAATTCTAGAATCAATTGGCAATTCGACCAGGATATCTGTCAGACCAATGCCTCCGAGGGAAACACCCTTGAATTCACTGGGTAACCACCAGTGAATTGCATGGGGGTGGAGGAGGGTTTATCTTTCTTGAAATGTTTGACGGTAGTTCCCCAGCGTGTCATCGATAATGGCTTTTAGACCTCCCAAAATTACCCAGGTGTACTCAGATGTCATGGTATGTGAAACCCACCCTCCATTTTTCTAGTGGGAAGAAAGATAAACGGAGTCGTTTAGGCGCTGGGGATTACCTGAATGTTGATGACGCTCCTTGGAATGAGTTCTCGGTGCTGCCGAATGTCAAAGTACCACGACCTGATGCGCATCAGGTCGTCAAACGTGAACTCCACGACGAGCCGGCCCTCTGTACAAACCTGGTCATGTGATGAACAAGGAGAGAGAGAGATAAAGAAAAAAAAAGGTGGCCGTTAATATTCGTCACAAAAATTATCAATAAATTCCACATCTGATGTTATATCATCTTCTTGTTATATCTGAGTACAAACTAAGAACAATGAGGGGGGGGGGGGGACAGGAGGGAAGAGGTATAAAGAATTGTTATCGTAGATGGCTCATCCTATAGAAAGTGGCTTTATTTAGATTTACAAGATTCTATAATTTGTATTAGATTGTTATTAGATTGATAAAGATTGTTATAGGTTCATGAAAATATTCCTTCTCTATCCCCTTTAAAGTTATTCTTTTGAGATGGCAAAAAAAAAAATCATACTAGGCAATAGTTCGTTTCTTTGTTCTGAAACAAAGAAATGTGTCCGGCTTCAAAGTGTGTCTATTTTTATACAACTTCCTACTTATGATTCATTACTTCTATAGCTAAAAAGGATTTCTTTCCTTCATTTGGTTCATTTTTGTGTTATTCTCTATCTTTCTCCTTTTAAAACCAATTGTGCACCGCCTTCCTTCCTTCCTGCCTTTCTTTCTTTCTCTCTGTCTCTCTCTCTCTCTTTTTTTTTCTTGCCCTGACACACACACTCACTCTCTCTCTCCCTATTTCTCCTTTGTCTCAACCTTCATCCTAGCATTTTTAACCATCACTTTCTCACTGCTCTCTGTCTGTCTCTATCCCTCTCGTTATCTCCCACTCTCTCTCTCTTTACTTTCCTTTTTGTACGCTCTCTCTCTCTCAACCTTCCTTCTGGCGAAACCAAGGGTTAGTTACCATCACCTCCTCTCTGCTCTCTCTCTCTCTCTCTCTCCCATTCTCTCTCTCTACCTCTCTCTCTCTCTACCTCTCTCTCTATCTCTCTCTCTCTCTCTCTCCCATTCTCTCTCTACCTCTCTCTCTCTCTACCTCTCTCTCTCTCTCTCTCTCTCTCTCCCACTCTCTCTCTCTCTCTCTCTCTCTCTCTCTCTCTCTCTCTCTCTCTCCCTCTCTCTCTTTCTGTCTCTCTCCATCCTTATCTCCCATCAAAATGCCTTGTCTAGATTCCTGTCAAGAAGCTCAACCCTCCAAACCCAAGACTCCTGCCTCACAGTCAGGATGTGCTGGCGTTGACATCGAGATTCGATACAGACCTTTCAGCTTCCTTCCTTAACAACCCTGCATTTCCTGCCTGATAAACCGCTCACCATATATCATTTGAAACTTTTGTTTGCAATTTCTGCTAAATTCATCGCACATTTTGCTTTGAAGTGCCGCACTCAAGATATGTTTGCGTCAGCGTGCATAAGGTCTTCTGTCTGACAAAGACACCTAAATGATGAAAAAAAGCATAGCAGTGTACTATTCAGGGACATCTGAAAAATAATAAAATATCAACATCTTCTCTGTTTTATGTCCCAGAATGCACTACATCTCCTCGTTTTTAGACAGGCTGTTCCATTAGCAAAAGGCCATGAATGAAACTCCTCAGGAATCGCCAGTATACCCTAACAACAATGTGTGTGAAATCTCACAGTCTTAACTTTACGGACCTGTTTCACAAAAAGTCTATCCCGGTTTATTTTTGAAACGCCCTGTTTCATAGCGACCATGGTGTTCATTTACTTACCATATACCAATGCTCAGTGTATCCCAAGTCTATCCCTGTTTATTTTTGGAACACCCCGTTTCCTAGCGACCATGGTCTACATTTATATACCATAAACCAATGCTCATAAACCAGTGTATCGCTCAGCAGTGAATCTATCGCCTCACCAAATCACTGCGCAGTTCAAAAAGCCGCGATGTGCATTATTACGTATTGCGGCCTCAGGTCTCCACGCCACAAGAACCGATAGGCCTTAAGCATCCCGTCCAAAACCTACTCAAAATCTAGCAATTAAAGGGAATACACTGTACTGGGAAGACAAAAAGCCTTCAAAAAGGTGAATGTGAGCAATCTTCTTTATACCAATGGTCTTAAATTCATGTATTGTCCATTTTAGGAACTTGCTGAAAGTTATTTCCCCTCAAATGATCCACATTTGGAGTAATTACTGATTAAATCACAAATCCTCAAAATGTTCAACATTATGAGGATTTATGATATAATCACGGTTTTCTCCAAATTTGGGATCATTTGAGGGCAAATAACTTTCAGCAAGTTCCTAAAATGGACAATACATGAATTTAAGACCATTGGTAAGAAGATTGCTCACGATCACCTTTTTGAAGGCTTTTTGTCTTCCCAGTACAGTGTATTCCCTTTAACGTAATTCTGATACATCAGTTTCCAGTTCTCTAATTGGTAGGGAAGTTCTTATATGGTATTTTCTTATATAGTATTTTCTTCCATTTTCCAGGGGTTTTAGAGTTTGAATTTGTTTTGATCTGCGAAAGGGCTATCCTTCCTTTAAAGGATCTCAATCATTTCTGATTGATACACCTTATCCAACGTGCAGATGTTTCGCTGTCAATTAAGTCAGAATGCAAACAAAGCAATGTGTGGTCTCAGGTGTGTATATATATGTCAGGAACATGAATCGTTTTATGTTGAAGGAAGAGCCAACACCCATTATTAATCATCCGTGGCATATACACATGCATCAGCATGCATAATTTGCAACATTTCCACAATGCCATTAACGCCACTGCGCACTACTGTGCAGCTGATACCTAAATGACGAATTAGAGTTCCACTTTGTGACACATTGCGTGTCCCACGTATTTGGTATCGGTAATGTGTGACAAATTTCTGTCTGTACAAGTGATATTTGGTTGCAAAGGATTAACCACCGACCTGGCTTCCTGACAGCTTGGAAACCATAGCACTTTTCACATAAAGGGGATAATTGTTCTACTTTTCCTTCCCAAATCTGCTGTACTTTTTAATTTGTTTCTTTCAGTCATTTTTCCTTGCCTGTTTTTCATTGCTTATGCTTATGTTGGTAGCATTATTAATTGATGTACCGAATGTTTTGTCCTTTATATGAAATGTTTTTAAAGAGGTATGAATCAACTTGAACATTAACGAACAGAATGATACACTGGTACCATAAGATTAATAACCAATTCAACTCATGAAAGGGAAAACTTTATTTTGTCTTCTTCTTACAGTGTACATTAATTCAAACTAAAAACAGAAGATGTGTATATAGAAAAAGAGACAGAGACAGACAGAGAGAGACAGAGACTTGTTTCTTTTGGTATTCATTTTATTAATTTTGATTCATTTTCATAATTATTTTGGATTTATTTATTTCATTTTTCTTCTTATTATTATTTTATCATTTTTAATCATTTTCTTACTTTTTAAATATTTTACTTTATTTATTTATCTATCATTATTATTCATTTATTTATTTAAATATTATAAAGAAAAATGGGGGGAGTGCATGCGTACCTTTGTAAACATGGGCTTGCCGTGATGCGTAACCATGGTAGTCTGTTCGCAGTCTAACGTGATTGTCGTGTTGTGGAATGACTCCTTCGGGTGCTTCAGCAGGTAGTAGAGGTCTGTCACGCCGCCCTCAAACACTGTTCGGAAGTAGCGGGGAATCAGTGTTCGACCAATCGCTACAGGCGGAGAAATTACAAAAGAAAAATCCACGTGAATACCCAGACCTTATTACAATATTGATATGAACATCTACTCAAACCAAGAGAAAATAACAAAGATGATCATGAATACAGTACAAACAATAAGAGAACAATGCTGATAACAATATTGATGACAATATAAGCTCCTCATATTGATACACCCATCACCCCCACCCCCCCCCCCCCCCCTTTATCCCCTTTTCCCCCCTAACAGGAAAATATGAGCATGGAAACTTTATTTTAATCATTGCAAGAAAACACCCATAATAGACCATTTTTGTCATGTATGCAAATTTTTTGCATGTTGTTCAAACAAGCAGCTACTCATGGTAAAACTATGAACATGTTCTTTTGTTATGGAGACAAAATTGACCAGGACCCGGTGAAATTTTGTCCATGTAACGAGAGACAATATTCATAGTGTAAGCAACCCTAAAGCTTGTCTGAGGTTTTTCCAACTAATAGATTCAGAGTGAATTGCATCAACTGGAAGTGAATCACTAGAAAACAGGTGAATGTCATAACGCGTTACGAAACAGTTCAGGCGAAATTTATTGATGCCTTACGAAAATGCCTTATTAGGTGCGTCTTCATTAGCCCGATCAGACGAAATAGCGAGCTATTTTGCTGCTCCGGGGAACTAGCCTTAAGTTGCAATCGCGTCTTCATTAGCTCGAAACTCGGGATACATAAGCTCGAGCTCGGGTTGCGTAAATTATCCCGAGTTTCGCACATACCAGCAGTGTGCGATGGAAATAGGCCACGGCCGCATGGCTTCGGTTGTGAGCTCGCATTCACGCACGTGTAAAAACTTATTACGTAAACAATGCCTCATGGGCGCTGAGACATGCCGGGATCGAGAAATTTTCAGGCTAATGAAGACGCTCCGAACTAGCTCGAGCTAGCTCCATCTAGCCCAAGATTTCTTGGGAAATTTTCTCGACCAAATAGCGAGCTATTTTGCCTGATCTGGCTATGTGAATACGCAAATAGCTAGCTATTTCGTGATCTGGCTAGCTAACCCGATCAGAACAAGCTCGCTATTTTGCCCACATCGGGCTAATGAAGACGCCCCTACAGACTGAAAATGTGTCCATTTTCCTGCATACAGTATTTGTTTTATCACCCCTCGTGCCCTATATATAGGCCCACACAGGACTTGTAACTCACTGGTAAACTCATTACATCTTTCTTTCTCACGCACATCTCACAACAACATGCACAACCTAAACCCTGCAAAGGGAAATCAAGGTAGACAACCCCACTGAAGAGGAATGGGCAGATCAGTAAACAGGAAAGGTACGGTACAGATGTCACCGACTTTATTATCCCGACCACATGTATCTAGTATCGGTTCTCGAAATACCGTTTTTTGCAGCGTATGAGAAATCCAGATTTCAGCGACAGCTAGTCAAAGCTACTTCAACATACCAAAGACCCTACAGGTGCAAAGTGACTGCCAGCAATGTACTTTTAATAGTGTTTAATGTGTTTTTAGAAGAGACTTCAGTTTCATAACAATCCATTTTCATAATGTATTCACAACTTTCCCCCTCACTACATACATGTAGTGTCGTGTGAGTTCCTTCATCTGTATTTCGTAATTCAGTGTCAATGGGTGGGATGAGTTCTAAATCTACAAGTTGTTGCAACACAGACAAACCTTGGACACGCTTAGGGGTTACCATTGGTAATGTACTGTTTAAATGAAGTGAATAAGGTTTTCATACATAACAAAAATGGTTTATTAGCCCTAATAGTTAGCCAAAATATATTTTCTTCTCAATGAGATGTGTATCCTCTGTACTACATCTATGCGCATTCTTCATCATCATGTCTAGAATTTATGAATGTATGAATGTATGGATGCACAATCCATGTTTTCGTTTAGGAATATCCCTCTACCTTTGACGGTACCATTTTGATCACAAAAATTACCGAGCCGAGCAAGTTGCTGAAAGTGCATTCAGCTACATGCGTTGTTTAAGCGATGGCATGTTGCTAGGCTGGAAGGTTGAATGAATAAAAATCCCTGGGGGGTAATTAGCCACAATATTGAAGTTCTGCTGCTGTAAAAACTAATATAACAATCTGAAATCCACCAAGCAAACAATGAACAGAAACTTTGCCAAATCTCACAAACATTATTAAGCTTCTCTTTTATTTCATCTCATTACAAGATCTAACTGATTTCAATTTATATGGAAATCAGCAAATCCTGCTCTTTCAGAGAAGGCCCACATAAGTCCAATAGACAGGGTCTCATTAAAATAAGAAAATGAACCTGATGATTGCGAACTTCATCAAAACCTGAAAACAGGCTAAGAAACTAATCAGTCTGTACAATTCGATACATTGCCTGAAAGCCCCGCAGATGCAACACACTACAAATAGACATTTGCAGTGATAAGAGGTACAATCCTAGCTATGAATAAACAATGTAGTTTACTTTATTTTAAGCCAAAGAATATGTATATCACTTTTGCTAATCCTTGAAACTTTTGCCTAAAGCTAATACTAGTATTACCATTTAGAAAGGGGGGGGGGGGGGGTAAACCAGGAAATAAACTGCTCATGTTGAGCGCTGTTGCATCCATAAACACTATCTTGAAAAAGGCATGTTCTGTCAATTAAATTCTTCACAAATTTGACATCTAATGCCCCTTTTATATTGCGCGCTGACTTTAACCCTGCTTCAGAAGCGGGGTAAGTCGTTTTATACTGCCTTTTCGACCACCTATGATGAGAGCGAGACCGGACTAGTTGCTGTGGTAACCTATTGCCCAATCAGCTGTGCTTCCTGTGAGTGCGAAAATTGAACGCACGCTTGCCATGCATGGGTCACTGATTTAGTCCGCACTAAATCGAGAAACGTTTTATAGTGAAGTTCGCTGGGGTCTGATGCGGAACTGATGCGGACCTGACCCTCCTCTCAGCCAGCACTAACTTTAGCTCGGTCTAAATATTTTTCGACCTTTTATAGTGAGAGTTACCCCGCATCAGGTCCAGAACTGATGCGGGGTAACTGTCACTATAACAGGGGTATAAGAAATGACACTGAAGTTACTTGTTTCCAGATTGCAATGTGCTGTCGAACGAAGATTGATGTGAAAACAAAAAGTATACTTTTTACAGATGGAAAAAACATTAAAATTCAGATAAATAACAAATTCTTACAGTTAATAGCGGAAAGAGGTTTTAATTTAAAAGGGGGGGTGGAAGGATCAGAACTTAAACAATGCCATAAAAACAGCATATTTTAATGCATAAATATTATTAACGTACAACACACATGGCCAAGCAGAGAGACAAGCTAGGAAAAGCCTGGTTTTACCCCATGCTATTCAGCACATGACTTCTTTTTAATATATTCTTTGGCTGCTCAGGTGTTGGTGCTCAGCAAAGAAAAATCAGGCTTATTTTTCAAGCCTGATGTACAGAAAAGAAGGCTCTCCTCAGCCACAAGAATTGTTTGCAGGGGCTCTCTTAATATTCCTGGGGGCTCTAAACCCTGAACCCTTTTTTAAAAAATACCATTTTTGTTGTGTTTAAACAATACGTTACCAATGGTAACCCCAAAGCTTGTACGAGGTTTGTTTGACTAGCAACAACTAATAGACTCAGAGTGTGTTCCACCCATAACTACACAATTAGGAGAAAAGTTGTGAATAGATTATGAAAATTGTAAAACTATTTTCAATTTGAGGAGTGGTCAATTTACATGTCTGATTTTGCTTAAAAAAAAATACTAGTGATCTGTTTCTCTGCTTTGTCTTCCTTTTTTGCAATCACCATTCTTTAAGACTGAACATTGACTTTTCAACCATGATTCCATGCATGAACATATACCTAGTGCTGATGTAATCTATATAATATTCATATCAAACCATTAACTCAAAAGCACAACATAAATAATCAGACCACAATCTCTTATCAGTCACTATCACCCATAAATTGAACCAAACATGTAATAATTCAAAGAGGCTTGGGTGGAAATTTACAAATTTGCACTTTCATTTTGGGTCTGACATCGACTATTTGAAATTTATGGTCCCATGTATATTATTAACTGCAGAAGCTGGGATGCTCCATGCAGGCTTTAATGGGGCCATTGTTGAGGCAACAAAGCTGGCAAATTGAACAAAATGTGTTTCAATAATATCATACCTATACCAGGACTGGTGACATGAAACACATAATTTTCCCTCTTGCATTCAATATTATAGCAGGGACGATATCGACACTGTTTTGGTTGTTACAGTTTATCAAGTGTGGTGTATAATTTCTGCAGAAATGGCAGACCTCCAAGAAAAGATGCGTAAATCTTTTAACACATGTAGAAAATAAAATGTACTTTACACGTGTTTATATTGATCATAACATTCCATATCAATTTTTTGCCATTTTTTCTAAAATACAGTATAATATGACATTAACATTGTACACAGGTACACTTTATATCAACCTTTTTGTAACATATGGAAGGTTGTATATTTTTCATGCCATATTTAAATTTAACATTCCTGTGAAATTTCATATTTCCGAAGCTCGACCTATAAGTTGTACTTGTGGTTCATGCAATGTTTTACAAAAATTTGAGTTTCCCTTCAAGAGGGATAAACTGCAGAATCTTCCATCATGCACTAATATAACGCACTGCCAAAGCGTGAACGACCATCTAGCGCTAGTACTGGTACCGGTATTGGGATCGGCATTGGGAAGCTGACCCATTGTGACTCTAATGGATTTGTGCATCTGCCTGTTCCAGTCTGCTTCGCATCCTACATTCCCCGTAGTTTTTGCATGCAGTAAAAGAAATGACTGTCTTTACCAATGACCTTGAGTTTTCTGAATGACCTCAGATCTATCTGCATATTTATGAGTGCAAAGTACATATTCCAGCTTGGATCCATTTGCATTAAGGTATTAAAGCAACTCTGCCTGTACATGTTGGCACACTAAATACCTGAAAATTAGGAATATTTTCTGGATTTCATTAATGTGGGATGCTTTAGTTGAAAGTTGCAGGAAAAGTAGAAGCCATATATGCATGTATACATTGTGGAGTCAGTGCTAGTGATTCTTCATTTTATGTAGTTCTAGAGGTGAAATGAATTCATGGAGGCTTGGGCCTCAAATTATTCTAATCATGATTAAAATATGGTGCTCATGTAATAACATTGAATCAACATATGTATGTACTATTCATTCACAACAAATTTCATCAGTAATCAAAATGTACAAGAAGACAGTCAGATCTGGACTTACATCTATCATTTTATTAAAATGTACATTGACACTGATGATGTAAAATATATATTTTTTAAATCTATGTAATTGTAACTGAATCATTTGAAATTATGACCACCTTGCATCACAAAAAATATGACAGAGTGTTGAATTAATTTCCTCCAAAATAACTGCAGCTAAAATCAGGCCCATATATAAGTATGAAAATTTGCT
This sequence comes from Arbacia lixula, assembly GCA_963669155.1. Taxonomy (NCBI): domain Eukaryota; kingdom Metazoa; phylum Echinodermata; class Echinoidea; order Arbacioida; family Arbaciidae; genus Arbacia; species Arbacia lixula. Next base: position 16,584,636 of record OZ022584.1, read on the forward strand.
GACATTGCTCAACATACCCTTCCGTAGAAGGGTGGCATTCTGAAAACATAACCATTGACTTTTTACTTTTGATCCATGTCTGTGATTGGCATATTGGCAGTTTTTCACTGAAGTCAGTTTACAGAATACCAACTGACTTAGTTAAGACAGATTTGGACTTCAGAATACCACCACTGTGCCATCCCCACCCCTCACTCACACACACACACATGCACACACACACACACACACGCACACACGCACGCACACGCACACACACACAACACACACACACACACACACACACACACACACACACACACACACACACACACACACGTACACAAATATTCACTTATTCACAAATACTCACTGTATCTCTTCGGACCATCTTCAAGACAGAAGCATAATGTAAGAGTTGCATCGTCTTCAAAGAATTCTGTAGCAAAGGCATCCCACCAGAGATTGTCACTTTCCTGGAGAGGAGGAAGAAATGAGAAGAGAAAGAGAAGGAACAGAGATATACAAATCAGAACAAAAAAGAGAAATGAAAATAAGAACAAGAGGAAGAACAAAAAGAAAGGGGAAGAACAAGAAGAAAATAATGAAGATTAATACAAGAAAATGCATTGAGGCAGAAGATGATCCAAGGAAAGGAGGTGGAGAAGAAGAAGAAGAACAAGAAGAAGAAGAAGAAGAAGAAGAAGAAGAAGAAGAAGAAGAAGAAGAAGAAGAAGAAGAAAAAGAAGAAGAAGAAGAAAAAGAAAAAGAAGAAGAAGAAGAAGAAGAAGAAAAAGAAGAAGAAGAAGAAGAAGAAGAAGAAGAAGAAGAAGAAGAAGATGAAGAAGAAGAAGAAGAAGATGGAGCATGATGACCAAACAGATGAAGAGATCAAGGATGAAAAGAACAGGAAATACAAGAGAAACAAAAACAAATATTGACTGGTTAATGAAATGACAAAATAATTCATATGATTGAATAGAATAACCAGACAAATGATACAATTCCTGGTTTCAGAAACAATCTTTCAATATCATTCATATTCAAGTACACATCTAAGCCCTAAATGAAACACCTGCTGATCAAATAGTGGAAGGTTTTCATATCCTGCATTCATTATAAAATGATAAGGCATTCAAAGCCCGTGATTTCTTTATTCAATTTCATTTGAGTGCAAACCTTTCCCTGAAGTATTAGACAAAGATTCAAAATAGAATCAGAAATCATCACAAGTTCATTTCTATCCTAGAAAATATGTTTTCACAAAGTATGTGTTCTTCCAAGGCTATTTTAATACCAATGTCATCTTCATGCTTTTAATATCTCCATGTTTTCTTATATAACAGAGAAGCCAAACTTGTTGAAAAGAGTTTGCCTAACACATATGAGTCCATGTGTCCAGACTTGCGCTCTAACTGATCATTAATGAGTGCATACAGGAAGGCTATAAATAGAAGCAGAAACAATAACTTCCCTGCAACAAACAAGACAGTGAGACTATTCACAGTGATTTAGCGCAAGGGACGTCAAGCGAAGGAAATACTTCACAACTCAATAACTTGAGCTGAGCCCTTCCCCTAGGTATTTATCCTCATTCAAGTTGGCAATGCTGCAGAGATGTTTCTGTTTTAGAATCCTACATCGATCGTTACTGGATGTGTATTCTGCATGAGTTGAACGCAGAACAAGAACAGTCAACATATTTTATCTTCTCGAGGACACAACTGGGCCCATATTCACAAAATGTTGCTAAACCTAGCAAGCTCCCATTGTATTTGTTCTACCATTCCTATTTTCCTTTTTGATATTTTGTTGTTTTATGATTATGCTGTTATTGAAATTGTCATGTTGCAAGTTCCTATTCAGTATTTCATTTGTTTTACCATTCTTTTTCTTTCCTTTCTGATTGATTTTTTTTATGCTTTTTTATGATTATGCTGTTATTGAAATTGTCATGTTGCAAGTTCCTATTCAGTATTGCATTTGTTTTATCATTCTTTTTTTTCCTTTCTGATGATGTTTTGCTGTTTTATGACTATGCTGTTATTGAAATTGTCATGTTGCAAGTTCCTATTCAGTATTGCATTTGTTTAACCATTCTTTTTCTTTCCTTCCTGATGATTTTTTGATGCTTTTTTTATGATTATGCTGTTATTTAAATTGTTGAAAATGTTGTTTCTGTGTGTCATATCTGACCGGAACAAAACATGATTTACATGGAGGACAATATCTCATGCCCCTAAAACAATTTTAGAAATACGTAATCTCTGAGATGCCAAAGATCTTGACCTGAATATCCTATCGGAAGTTTTATGGCATTTCCTGGATGATCTGGTTACCAACTGGAGCAAGAAATGAAATTCCAAATAGACCTTGTTTTTCGAAGGAATCAATATTTTAATTTGGGGTAAATGTGTGTCCCCGTTTTGTTCACCTCCCGAGCCCTTCAAGATAGAGAGAGACAAATTATGTTGCTCCTTCCATGTAACTCATCACATGTACCAAAAGTCCACATAAAATATTGAATGGAACATTTCAGCCACTTACCCTTGATGTTTTTAATCAATCAAGTCATTAGTTTCCAATTTACTAACCTGCTTCTGTGACTAGTTTCTCTCATTGCAATAAATTTGGTGTAAGCCTGTATCCGTCTAAGTCCCACAGGCAATAAACTGTGTTGTAATTAACATTGAAAATAAGAATGTTTGGAATGGAGAGGATTACCTCATCATTTAGATATTTGGTATGTTCTCTCTTTTAATGGAAAATCGAAAATAATTATTGAAAGTAATGTAATTGCTGTATTCATGTTCAAATTCCAGGCAAACAATCATTTGCATCAATACATAGCGTACCTGCTGGGAGTGCCTTTCGTGCAAAAAATGAAAATTTAATATCTGTTATGAAACTTGCTGCAAACAAAAAGGCATGTCCAAATGTCAAAACTTGGCACGATAGAGAAATCCATGCAACTGTCAAGTGTAATATCAAAATAAAGAAATCATATTAATTTTAGCAGAGGAAAATTGAGATGGTTCAACTTCAGATTATAATTGACAGGGCATTTCACAATAAATATAACTGATAACAGGAATATCATATGAAACGTATTATACATTCTAGCAGAGAAAAAATGGATATTGTCTCACTGACAATCATAATTGACAGGATATTGCATGAGAAATGTGACCCCAGTCAATAGCCAAAACAAGTTGATGGGGATATAACATGGTGAATACAACACTGTCATGAAATGGTGAAAATAGAAACTGTGTTTTTTACTTGAGGTACAACTGGCACAGGACACTGCGAAACAGGATCCTACTCAATTACTAGGCAAGTTAGAGGGGTAATGGATCTGCGATTGGGGTGAGCCCAGTCCGCATTCCAGGGGATTCTCATTACAGACGAGAGAGAAAACTACGGATGAACCGAATCATAATCCTGGCATCGGGCAGAGACCACCAGGGCCCTCTTCTCACTAATCGCAAGAAGGAGTTCTCCGATACCCCGTTCATATACGCCACCTGTCCACAAAGTAAGCGCAACGTTCACAGCAATTCTGCCGATGCCTTATCGATAGCTGCGTATATGAAAGGGAGTCACTCAAAAAATGCGGTATTTGCTTCCTCCTTTTTTCCAATACTCCATTCTTATACGCCACATGTCCGCAAAATAAACGTAACATCCACAGCAATTTTGCAGATGCCATAACGATAGCTGGGTATATGAATGGGGAGTCACTCAAATAATGCAGTACTTGCTTCCTCCCTTTTTGTTGTTTTTGTAATATAGGGGTGATATCATGATTATGGTATATGAACAGGGCTAAGTTCCACTCTGCAATTCTTCTTCTTCTTCTTCTTCTTCTTCTTCTTCTTCTTCTTCTTCTTCCTTCTTCTTCTTCTTCTTCTTCTTCTTCTTCTTCTTCTTCTTCTTCTTCTTCTTCTTCTTCTTCTTCTTCTTCTTCTTCTTCTTCTTCTTCTTCTTCTTCTTCTTCTTCTTCTTCTTCTTCTTCTTCTTCTTCTTCTTCTTCTTCTTCTTCTTCTTCTTCTTCTTCTTCTTCTTCTTCTTCTTCTTCATTAGCAGTACAGGCCACTGTATGGTTGTCTATGTACTGAGTACTATCACTATGAAAATGCATGCTAAGCAAATCTGCAAATGATTCATACACCTAACAACTCTTCGATTATGGCTAAAATCATTCATGATAAACATTTCATTTATTCTTTCAGCAAATTTTTTGTTCACCTCTTTTATTGAGGACTGTCATTCAGAATGTGCATGCTAGGCATATCTGCACATGATCACAGATCTTTCTAATAGAACTCTTGGTCTCTTGCACATGATCACAGATCTATCTAATAGAACTCTTGCACATAATCACAGATCTATCTAATAGAACTCTTGGATCATACACAGTATAAATGCATTCATGATATAGGTTTCATCTATTCTTTCATGCAGGGAAAAAATCAATTCAAAATTTTCGGGGGGGGGGGGGGTACTTTTTGAGCACATTGGCCGATTTGGCTACATTTTCACATTGTTTCTATGGGAATTTGGGGGCTCTTTTAAGCATTTTGGGGCGAAATCGCCCCAAGCCCCCATGTATTTTCCCCCTGCTTTCGTGATTTTTCACACAAGTTGATCCTGATTTAATATAATAATTCATTTAACAAATAAAAGGTGTATTCATATTCAAATATGAATTCTTGATACATGTAATTAACTTGTTGCTCCTGCTCAACAACTAAATTGTTCTGTGATTTTAATGAACCCTCCCAATCCGCCATATGAAAGGAATGGTGCAAAAAGGGGAGAAATTAAATGCTGGGTGTACATGCAGGCAACAGAGAAGAGTCAATTTTCCTAATGATCTAGACAGCTTCTGTTCCTGTTTACAACCACTAGGGTTGTCTCTCTGAGACCCACATACATGTACATGCAATAAATGCTCCAATTAAAACCATATGATTTCTTTATCACTGATTTGCCAGAGTTGACAATGTGATTCCTGTGTGTTTCAAAATACTTGTAATTTCCACAGGAAGCAAGTGCTTACATGTAATTAGAATCCTACATGGGCAATAACTCATAAACGATCCTTTTTAGCTGATAATGTACCCAAGTTTTCACATCACAATGTGTTTCATAATGGAATTCGTATTAAAAAAAAAATAAATTACAAAAATCATCTTGGTCAGCAAACAGAAAGGCAATCTGTGCTACTTCAGTCTGTAGCGAAACACTTGTTTTGAAGGTATTTCTGAAATGATGGAATATGTTGACAACTAAGAAATCTGCCCTTGGAAAGTTTTAAGTGATTTTCTCATGCTCTGTCTCAAAATCAAAACGGGTCTCATTTCACTCTAATCACCCCTCGAAATGAGGCAGATCTGATTTCTGGACCAGTAATTCTAGACTTTTCATCGCTCTGTGCCGACACAAACAAGTGGCTTCTATCTGTAATGGTGAACATCACCTGGGTGTGGATGGTCGGAGATGCCGGTCATGACCAGGTTCGCATTCAATTTGTCAAAACAACATCCTCCTTAAATCACACCTCATCTGACGAGTTCTCTCATTGTGTTTCCTTTTCTTGCTCTCTTTCCATCTCCCCCACCCTCTCTTTGTCTCTCTTTGTTTATACACCACTCCCTCTATATCTCTGAGTCTCTTCTTTACACTCTTCTCTCTCTCTCTCTCTCTCTCTCTTTATTCTCCATCTCTCTGCTCCTATGTCTTCCCCCTAAATATTTTTTGACCTGTTATAGTGAGAGTTAACCCGCATCAGGTCGAGACCTGATGCAGGGTAACTCTCACTATAAATGGGGTATATGTCTCTCTCTGTCTCGTCTCTCTTTACCTCTCCCTCTCCCTCTCGCTTCCCCCTCCCCTCCCTCCCTCCCCCTCCCTCCCACTCCCTCCCCCTCCCTCCCCCTCCCCCCCCTCCCTCTCTTTCTCAGTCTTAACACCTAGCTACAGTACAGCTTTTCTGCTTTTCCCCTCTCCATCTTCACAAACCCCCCTTCCTAACTGTATCCTCATTACCCCTAGTCAAACTCCATCTTCTCTTCAATCAAGACTCTGGTAATGGGATATTCTACTTCACATTCTGCTACAAATGGACTTCTCTCTGCCACAAAAACAAGTTCAGAGGAGAACACCAGACAGAAAGTGGAAAACAAAATCGTTTGGAATCTGTTGTTGTGGATGATTCCTTCAAAACAATGTCATTGGGTAAGATTGAATGTGGAGTGACAGGTAGACTAGGCATTAGTTTTGTCATCAATTCAAGGAAGAAAATCCTGCTCTCTTCATCCATTTTTGTTATTGGCAAATTGTGCAAATATGGGCTATTTCCGTTTGTTATGTACCTATTATGTCAAACACAATCAAACAATACCTGAGGGTAAACTTCTCTGTATTTGAAAATATTTGAAGAGGCATATCTCAGAAAAAGACACCAGAAGTTGTGTGTGCACGATGCACACAGACAGCATACAAAATGAGCACAAACCTGCTACAGGTGTCAATGCCTGTGATTCATGATTGTACTACAGGGCAAGTCAGAAAATTGTTACACTTTTTAAATTAAGCATTTTTTAAGAATGAAAGCAATTTTTGTCATTAGCATCATCAAACCCCATTGCCACATCCACCACAACTATTATAATTATCACCATCGCCGTCGTCACCATCATTGTTATCAGGGTAAAATTAATTCAAAATTTGGGGGAGGGCTACTTTTTGAGCACATTGGCTGATTTGGCTATAATCTTACATTGTGTCTATGGGAATTTGGGGGGGCTCTTAACATTTTCCAGGGCTGACCACCACCATAATCATCACCACCACCACCACCACCACCACTACCACAATCATCACCATCACCACCACCACCACCACCATAATCATCATCACCATCCCACCACCACCACCACCATAATCATCATCACCATTTCCACCACAACCACCACCATAATCATCACTATTACCACCACCACCACCATCACCACCACCACCACCACCACTACCATAATCATCATCACCATCTCCACCACAACCATCACCATAATCTTCACCATCACCACCACCATCACCACCACCATCACCACCACCATCACCACCACCACCACCACCACCATAATCATCATCTCCATCCCCACCACCACCACCACCATAATCATCATCACCATCTCCACCACAACCACCACCACCATAATCATCACCATCACCACCACCATCACCACCACCACCATAATCATCATCACCATCCCCACCACCACCACCACCACCATAATCATCAACACCACCACCGCCACCACCGCCACCATAATAATCATCACCACCTTCCCCATCATCTTCATCACCATAAACAAGTTGCAGCAGCATGAATCTGACAAAGAACAAATATCAAAATACAAAAAATCCCAGGAATTGGAGCGATCTAACCTTTGGAATTCCAGAGGCAATCTGTCGCTTTAGGCAGACATGAAAATATCATAACTGATGCATTCACCCTCAATCACCCCGCCCATCCATCATTTCATTCCTCACCGACTTTGAAAGGGATTCCGGATGGGGGCAACCAGTGCATTCAATTCCAAATTTCCAAAGTGGTTTGCATAATCCATGTGAAATATAATGTAGATCTCATGAAAACTTTCCTCATACAATTTTTATTTTGACGACTGTAAACTATTCTGTCAAACAAGATATGATAGTTTTGTAGAGAAGTTTTACATTCAAAGAGAACTCCGTCTTCTAATTATTATCTTGAGTACAGATCTTTTTTTTAGGTAAATGTATGCCTGGCCCAGAAGATGGTGATTACTAGCAAACTATTCCCTGGTGATGCATTCCAGGCAGCCTTTCTCTCAGCTTCTTTGGTTCACCACATCGGGATGTGGTCTGAGAAGTGGCTGAGCTACATGCATTAACCACCCCCATGCCATTATCACATCACCCCCTCCAGCACACCCACTCCCGACCTCTACCATCATGTTCGCCCCCACCTACATCGCCATCATCCCTGTCATCATCATTACCTTCACCCCCATCATCATCCCCATCATAAACATAACCATCACCACCATCACCATTGTTACCAATATCATTATTATTATCATCATCATCACTTCATATCAACCATTGTTATCATCATCATCATAGCCTTCATCATCATCCTCACCATCACCATCACTTCCATCATCATCATCATCATCATCACTATCACCATTGCTACCATTATTATCATCATCATCATCATCATTACCATCATCGACATATTTACCATCAACATCACCATCATAACCTTCCTCATCATCCTCATCATCACCATCTTTCATCCTCCTCACCAAAACCATCACTACCTTTATATCCACCATCACCATCACCATCATCATCATCATCATCATCATCATCATCATCATCAATCATCACCATCATCACCTTCATATTCACCACTACCATCATCATCTCCCTCATTATCATCATCACCATCAACTTCATTTTCATCATCACCGTCATCAACATCATCACTATCATCATCACCATCACCTTCATTTTCACCATCACCATCACCATCACCATCACCATCCTCCTCCTCATCATCATCGTCATCATCACCATCATCCTCATCATCACCATCATCTCTATCAACCTTAACAAACTGGTAGTGATGCACTTTTGCCCGGTTGATACCTCTCAAATTAATCTTGAGCATGTTCTGCATACACTCTCCAAATCGGCGCAAATCACTTGATATCATGACCCCCGTTATCATGGAAATGGCATTGCAATTGATTAGGCTTGCAACAGAGTATGCTAGCAGGTTTATTAAACTAGTATACACAGAAAATTGGGAACTACAAAAGGTTTCTGCTAATTACTGAAGTGGTCCTGTACAACAACATGTTCTACAAAGGCTATAAAGCTCAGGTATTTGCTCACAAACACAAGGCATTTTCATACTTCATTCACAACTCTCCCCCTAACTGGGTAGTCACATCTTATTTCACTCTTCTGTATCTAGTCACTCAATATCAAAAGAATTAGAAATCCATACAAACTATGAGAAGATATTCTGTATATATTTGGAAATTTAAGTACAAACTGCCCACAATTCCATATTTGTCCAGTTTTTGAAGCTCTCTCCATATGACAGGTTTGGACAATTATATGCATATTATACTTTAATTTCTCATCTCTACCATTTCCATCATCCTACGTGATATACTTTCCTAAAATATAAAGATATTTTTGTGCAAGACGTCAACAGACACATAAACATAAATGAGTACAAATCATTACATTGTGCAGGTAGACATGAGCATGTGACATACTGTATACTGCACAATTTCTGTATGCCACCCCCATGCTTGAATTACACACAGCTTGGAGACATGGCATCACACTCTAAGTTAGTCTCATTCAAGAAGTAGTAAAGAAGAGCGTAAATTATGTCCTCCTACATGTATAATTAGAATGGAAATTTTCACTGAGGCAAATGAGACCGAGGTAGTCTATATCCTAGACCCCATACATGTTAAGACTTTGTCATTGAATTTATTCATCAGGAATTCATGTCAACATTGAAAATTAAAAGAGACACACTTGCATATGAGTGATTTCCTTGACAGCTACAAAACAAATATGGCTCCTCTCATTATTTAGGGGGGGGATGCATGTGGTGTATATCGTGAATCTGTATTTGCATTATATTGAAGTGAATTCAGGGTTGTAAAACAGGTCTGCTTATGGAAGACTCTTTTGGGGGGGGGGAGGGGGAGAGAGATAGAGAGAGAGAGAGAGAGAGAGAGATGAACAAGCATGTGATGGAGAAGCCACGTTTCCACTCAGCTTTGAACAGTTTGTCATGATGAAGACGGGGTGTCTCTATAAAAACAGGTAGCTAATCCTGCTGCTATTTAAAAACAACTTTTCTAACCAAATATGACATAAAGACTACCAAACAAGAAAGGTGTTGAAATGAAGTAGACATAAAGGGAAGGGGGTGGGGGAATTGGGAAGACAAAAAGATGGTGAAATAAGGAGGAGGGAAATACTAGGTAGAAGAGAAAGGAGAGAGGAAGACAGGAAGGGAGAGATATACAGAGAGAGTAAGAGAGAGAGGGGGGAGACATGCACAGACAGACACACACACATACACATGCATAGACAGACAGACACACACACACACACAGAGGAAGAGAGGGAGAGAGAAGGAGAAGAAGAGAGAAAAAATGGGAGGGAGAGGGAGGGGAGAGACAGACAGACAGAGACAGAGATACCCTTTTCTCATTGTTTTTTTTTAACCCCCGTACTATCCTCAGCCCCATACTAGCCTTAGCCCCAGACTATTTTTTTAAGCTTTTCACACTGCCATTTCTTAGCCCCGTACTATTTCTTAAATCCATGCTGTTCTCACTCGAAATCATCATCCCCCAACTTTCTCGACAGCTTATGAATATTTATGAGTGTACGTCTTGCACATGTGATCTTTACCACTCCGCTTCAAGGTCACTCGCCCATCGGGCATTATCTGATTGGTCTTGGTGTCTCGGCCTTGTGAGCTGACAGTGCATTTTCTTAGCCCCGTACTATTTTTTGTTTCTGTTCTCACTGGCGCTCTTAGCCCCGGACTATTTGGCTTGGCCCTGCAATTGCGGGGTTAGCCCTGCTTTTTTGCAGGGCAAAATAATCCCGGATTATTGGTGGGGCTAGCCCACTTTGGTGAAAACCAATGAGAACAGAAAGTGGTCTAAGCTTAGCCCCGTGGTATAGGTGGGGCTAAGGCCCCCCTTAGCCCCCACCTATAGTACAGGGCTAAGCAAATTTTTGCCAGTGTGAAAAGCATAAGAGAGACAGAGGAGGTGGGAAAAGGATTTAGAAAGATTCGTGGGTGTAAGAAAAGAAATCCCCCAAAGAGAACAAAAAGAGGAAAAACAAGAAAAAGAAAAAACAGAACAAGAATTAAAAGAAGACAAACATTTGAGAATAAAAGAGGTGGCGACAGAGATATAAATAAAGACAGACAAAAAACAGACAGACACACAGACACAGACAGATACAAAAGAGAAAAAAATAATTCAATTTCAGCAATCTTTCAAATTTCAAAAAATTCATCTGATCAAATTTTCAGATGAATTCTTCCTGGCGTCCTGAAAATCAAACAAGAATGGAACCCACGGTCGTTGCAGAACAACACTGCATTGATTACCAGTCTCTCAGTCTACACCACCACTTCCCCTTTCATCTGCAGCAAAAGTGCATGAGAACAGTACTAACCCAGTCATACTGACAGCACACAAACATGTAAGGAGGCCACTGACCCCTAAAGCATTTTGTAATTCGATAACCGAAACCCTTCTGGATTTTTTTTTTAGGTCCTAATATATGCCTCTCTACGACCACTTCATGATTTTGAACAGCCATGAAACATGCAGAGAGAGGCACTTGTTTCAACATGGCTTCTTGCCTATAATAATTTTTATCCACAGTGAATGACACGGAAAGTGTTTAGCTTCAAGTTGTTGTAAGCTTAGTTCAAGCTCGCTTGTCTTGTCATATTCATGTCATAATCATAAATGCTTTACTTTATATGTAAAAAGGCCTACATGTGCCATTGCTCTATTAAAGATTTACATAAATGTATAGAAGATGAGGCAAAGGGGAAAGAGGTAGACAGGAATATAGAAGCTGACTGAATAATTAAATTCATCAATGAAATGTTCCTAAAAGTCAGGTATGTTTCCTCTCAAGAATGGCAAGTTGATGATATAAAAGCAAGACATAAACCTCAGATTGGTTGCAATTTTCTTTAACTCATAACTGATGCAGCCTTCCTTCTGTTCAAAGCATATATGAATGTAGAAATTACACATTTGTTAAGTTGTTCAGTGTACACAATTCACTAACAATGTTTTTGACTCTACTAAAATATATTCCTTAGCCCACAATCTTTCAACCTGTTATTGCATTTCTGCACACAAATCATACACAGCAGCTTTTCACCTGGTACTTCAAGAGTGAACTGCAAAAGCAACATACATTAAAGATTGTCCGTCCCTTTTGCAAGCTTAGAATTTGAAATCATCTATCACGATCGTAAATTAAAGAAAGTGTGATTCAAGACCATTTCTAAGGGTATAGCATGTTGAAACTTTCTGTATATGTAAAAATTTCAGCCGTTAAATTTCAAACCGACTTTTTTCGTACTACGAAAAAAGTATTAGTCTTTGTTACAGTATCTATGTGGTTATTATGCATGTGTGAAATCCTAATTTTATGAGTAATTACCAAACTTTGGAGATGATTCTTTCCATAGAACATTTTTTTCATAATGCGTTTTATAATTTAATAAACAGATTAATCAATAAAGAAGATATTTCAACACAAACTGCTAAGAGCCTGAGGTAAAGACTATTAATCAGACGTTGTTTACGTGCATTGTTTGAATTTTACACTACGTTTCAGTTTCAAATTATGAATATACAGCTTGCTAACACTTCTCTATATGTTTTGCCAATGTTTCGATGGTTTTTGTGACGATCTGAAAAAGGGACGGGCTGTCTTTAAAGGCCCTTGCAATTGAGCTCTAATGGCCCAATATTGTTTATAGAGGGCGCTGCATTCGGCAGCGGTCCTATTAGCCCCACCCTCAATATAGGTAAAACTTTGATAGTCGTGATCTCTTGCACGTGCCATATCAGCAGTAATCTTTTATATGCTACGGCGCATGTACACTGTATACAGTGAGCACACGTGAGTGCGAGCATTGCAGCATAGCCATCTGACCGAACCTTCGTGTAGCTTCGGTCCCCTCCGTGGAGTCCATCTTTTTTGTTACCAGTCCAATGAGCAGGTAACGTACAAGAGCGATGTGAACAGGTAAACAGGCCTTTCGCAAAGCCAGTACACACCTCTACTCTTTACGATACTGACGATCACGCACTTTTAATGTACATTTGTAGTATTTATTCTACAGAAAGGGTCTTTCCATATTAACCAATGCCCAAAGTCCAAATTTGTGTGTATCAGATACTTCATACAGAACACAACAATGTCCATTGTGTTTCGAACATGTCAACCCACAAGGTCTTTCCTGGTAGAAGCATTCACGCATTATCAATGACAATACCATGGCAGCTGCTTGTGTACTGACAGCGCGATTCGAGTTGCAAATTTTTTAATATAATTTTTCAAAAATGTCAACAGGTTTTGTAACACCTCGAAGTATATTATCTTACAATGACACACAGCTGGCTTTCTTACCTCTGTTCTTTGTTGTAACCTCTTGTTTAAGTCGTATATTCTGTAGTCTGGCTGGCTGATGAATGGCGTGTGCCTCCTGAAAAGCGACAACACAAAAATAAAAATCCAGGATTACTCATCTACAAAATAGGAAGCAAGTATGTTCAGTAAAAAAAAAAAAAAAAAGAGATGTTTCATTTTAATGGACATTTGTCTAAGCTTATTTAGCCCTATAACTATCTCAGGCCAATCCGTGTTAGAGCATTTAAAAGCAAGTCTAACGTGAGCAGTAACATAGAAAGTACATGTAAAATTTTCATAACGGATTTGGATTCTACATTACATGTCATGTTTCACAAACTGGATGTGCAGAGTATATGTTCTACTTGTGGTTCATGTAATGTTTTACCACATTTAATTCAGTCTGCAAAAGGGAGATACTTCCTTTAAGTTCACCGTTCACATCATACCTTCCCTGGGATTCATAAAATCTAATATATTTACAAATGCTATTTAGGCTCACATGTATACAATTTTCAAAATTCATATAACATCATCAATCAACCAATACATGGACCTACAATCAATTTGAACATGACACTACAAGAGCTACTGGTGCTACATTATAATGTATGCATGTGTACATGTACATGCAGCTATGCAGAAAGAATGCACTTGTTCAATCATTTTTGTCCATGTTCAAATGTATACCAACTAACTAACCGTATACCACGCTATATCCATCAAGCCCACTGACTTGAACAAATTTATGCGGCGGTGATGCAATGACCCCAACTTGGCGCTGCTGCTGGCCGCTGGCCAACCCACAGCCAGCATACCGACCCCCCCCCCCCCCCCCCCCCCCTGCTGACTAAAGGCACGTTCTCACTCATGGCCAAAACAACAATGAGTTGTTCAAATGCACAATTTGGGAATTCAATAAGCGTACATATGGACAGTTTACAGACATGAAGTGTGTGTAACATGCGGATATATATCAAAGACCAATCATCATTTGATGGAGACACGCCCCCCCTCCCTTGCTGACTAAAGGCACGTTCTCACTTATGGCCCAAATATATTTTCATTACTCACCAGTGCATGTATCCTTTCATTTTCTGGTGAACCATTTTTTACGAATTAATTCTCTCATATTTTGTAACATGGTCACCGAAGTTCCACTCCTTGACAGGGTAAGCATGGCACACACAAATGAACGGTATGTGTGAGTTCAGGTTTCTAAATACTGGTATCCTTGCAATATTCTCCTAGTCTGATCACATCAGTCTGTGGCCTTTATAACAAACTTTGAGATTAATATTGATGATTGAAATAGAGTAAGACACATTGAAACTATAAACAATATGTGACACTAGTTTTACAATTCAACTGCTTAAAAATAAGTCCACAATAGGATTAATCAAATCATGTTTTGTAGTGTTTGCCACAAGCAGCCATACTTTCTGTGGTATGAAAAAGCTCATGTACATGTATGTGTCTGTAAATACAATTTATTACCACATGCTTGGCGCATAAAAGCTACATGTACAAGGCCATAGCATATCATTTCACTCAATGCACGTCATTCTAATGGCATGGCTTTACATTACTCATTCTGGTGATGCACGTACAGTACATGACAGGTACGACAATATCTTCTTACAGCAGACAAAAAACAAAGGAAATTCAACGGGATAATATCGAAGAGCAATACATGCAAGAAAATATGACAGTGTTCCCACAGGTTAAAAAACAATCTATAATCCTGTAAAAAGGATGATTCTATGGATTGATAATGTGCAGAGTGTGAACACAGCTTGTCTCTGTAATACAACGGGACAGCATCGAACAGCAATATATGCCAGAAAATATGACAGTGTTCCCACAGGTTAAAAACAATCTATAATCCTGCAAAAGGATGATTCTACAGATTGAAAATGTGCAGTATATGAACACAGCTTGCCTCTGCCTGGACATTACCCCAAGCTGCTTGGAACTCGCATTAAGACAATACTGCTCTCGCACAGCACCGAGCCTACACTCTACATCCAAACGAGTGACGTCAAGATATATGCAACCAGCAGAATTCACCTCCCAGCTTTCGGCATTGTACCACAATTCATATGTGGGACTTGGTACATACGATATCAAGCTATATATTTTAAATGCTCCATGTTTTTATATATCATGTGAACAAACAGAATATCATTTAATGTGCAAATTAACAAAGTAAATGCAATACTCAGTTTTTTATTTATTGATCTGTTTGTAGGCCTACACACATAATGCCAGGTACATGTATGTCTGTTATCAAAAAAGGTGTACGTAATGCATTACGATGTGTGAATTCATGTACTATACAACGTAAATTGCAATACAAACATACCACGCATTAATCCATCAATCAGTATGTAGACACCATATGAAACATTGAATAAAAAAACATTCCATCTCTATATATGTGGAAACATTCTATGCCCAAAACAAAACGACTTATCGCATCCATATAAACCTATATAGCATGGTATTCACGTCCTTGTTGGCCATTGTCAGGCAGTACGCTATTTTTTTCTGCCATTTTGTTGCCACTCTATTTGTGTGTGTATTATGTCCCACATAAATCATCTAGGGGCCACATTCCTCCCATAGACTTATGCACAAAAGGAAGTGTACAAGTTTAGATTGATAAAGTACATATATGTATAAATATGCAATCTTGAGGCTGGAGTTCAAATGGTTCATTGCATTACTGAAAAAAAAATGCTTGAAAATGCTGCTATGAAAAAGATTTATTCCTTTATATAAGGGATTTATGGAATCATACAGCACACAACATATGGGATAGCACCTCACATGACTTCACAAAATTCAAGTTTTAAAAAGTCACAACATCTTCTCCTTTGACGGATTTTTATCAAACTTTCACTTATTTGTTTCTTTCATGTTTCTGCTTTTATCACAACTGACTTAACTTCAGGGTGAACTTTCCCTTTAAGTCTGACAGCTCACCTGGACACCAAAAGTGGATAAAAATAATGAAATAAAAAGTTAGGGGTAGTAGTGGGAAAACATTTTTACTTCTCCACAAATTTCTAGATTTTGCCAAGAGAATGGGGTGCATATGACCCCGTTTATATACTCCACCTATCCACAAAATAATTGTAATATTTGTGGCATTTTGATGATGCCTTACCGATAGCTGCATATATACTGTATATGAACGGGGGGTCACTCAAATAATGTGGTATTTGCTTCCTCAATTTTGGGGGCTACTTTGTGGCTATTTTACAGATCGAGACCTACAAAAGTATTGCAATGTTGCGGTAAGCAAACCTTATATAGAGACTCATCGTTGCATGTTACTGTCACATAACAGCTTTTTTCAGTGTATATCAACAGTGTTTTAAGAGGCTCATGGGAAACTTGGTAATATTACGGTACTAAGGTATACATATGAACTGGGCTTAAGACAGCTTATGGCAATAACAGTTTAACTTTTGAGGTATTTTAGCTAGGCCAGAAGAGCCTACATGTATGTTTTATATTGAATACGGCAGCAGAACATATTCGCTAGAGTCCTCATGCTGCATTTAGTAGCGCCATCTGTTGGTAGAGTTTCAAATGAGTACAGCCCAAAATCATAAATTCAAAACCACCAGGTAAATATTAGTACATGTATATCCTTTTGAGGCGATTATTTAAATCAAATTGAAAGCTCTCAAGCTAAAATTTGGGCTTACTTCTACTACCCTGTCTCTTTAAAAAGCAAGAACATAAACCGAAAAGTACTACTGCCTATGTAACTGTTAAAGAAGAAAAAACGTTCTTATTGAATTTGATTTGCTGTTGTGAAGTCACAAACAATGTTTTCCTCTTCTCCTACTGTTTGATATTACTCTGCCTGATACTTCCCTGTTTGATGAAGTAGTACATGTACAGTAGTACTGAAAGCCTATGAGTCAATCCTGCATATATATAGCCGTAGCTCTACAATTCCCCATCTAATTGAACCTTGGCTGCCGAGCAGACTAGAAGGCTTTGTATGTCAAGAAACTCCACAATAACCATGGTGATTGTTGCCATGGCACCCTGGCCGTTTTGCATGATAGGGTTGTTAGCAGGGCCAGGCCGGTTGGTTTAAAATTGCAGAGTACAGGGGTGGATAGAGGGATGGATGGAGCAATGGGTAGAGGGAGAGATGGAGGGGAGGAGTGAAGAGGAATGGAGGGGAGGAGGAAGGAGGGAGGGAGGGATGGGAGGGATAGGTGGAGGGATGGAGGGAAGGATGGGTAGAGGTAGGGATGGAGGGAGGGAGGGAGGGATAGAAGGAAGGATGGATAGAGGGATGGAGGGATGAATGGAGGGATGGGTAGAGTGAGAGATGGAGGGGAGGGGTGAAGAGGGATGGAGGGGAGGAGTAAGGAGGGAGGGAGGGAGGGATGGGAGGGATAGTTAGAGGGATGGAGGGAAGGGTGGGTGGAGGTAGGGATGGATAGAGGGATGGATAGAGGGATGGATGGATGCATGGAGGGATGGACAGAAGGATGGAGGGAGGGATAGGAGGGATAGGAGGGATGGATAGAGGGATGGGTGGAGGGATGGGTGGAGGGATGGATGGAGGGATGGATGGAGGGATGCATGGAGGGATGCATGGAGGGATGCATGGAGGGATGGATGGAGGGGGATGGAGAGGTAAAGGGGTTGGCGGGCCTGGCGGGGGGTAGAGGGGGAGTGGAGGGGGAATGGAGGGGGAGTGGAGGGGGGGGTGGAGGGGGTGGAGGGGGAATGAAGGGGGATAGAGGGATATAGGGAGGGAGGGATATAAGGAGGGAGGGATATAGGGAGGGAGAGATATAGGGATGGATGGATATAGGGATGGATGGAGAGATGGATGGAGAGATGGATGGAGAGGTGGATGGAGAGATGGGTAGAGGGAGGGAAAGAGGGGAGGATGGCAGTAGGAATGGAGGGAGGGATAGATGTAGGGATGGAGGAATAGAGGGATGGGTGGAGGAAGGGATGGAGGAATGGAAAGAGGGATGGAAGGAGGGATAGAGGTAGGGATGGAGGGATGGAAGGAGGGATGGGCAGAGGGATGGAGGGGGATGGAGAGATGGATGGAGGGATGGAGGGATGGAGGGATGTATGGAGGGATGGAGGGATTGATAAAAGGATGGAGGGAGGGATGGAATGGGAGGGGAGGGAGGGAGGGATGGAGGGATGGAGGGATGGATGGATGGGGGGAAGGATGGATGACATGAGGAATGGTGGGATAGGTGGATAGAGGGAGGGATAGAGAGAGTGTGGAGGGGTGGAGGGAGGGATGGATGGGGGATTGAGGGATATATAAACAGATGAGTAGAGGGATAGAGGGAGGAATGGAGGGATAGATGGATGGTTGGAGGAATGGAGGAAGGATTAGAGGGATGGATAGAAGGAGGGGAAGAGTGAAGGACAACTGAGGCGGAGGGATTAAGGGAATTAAGACTAGGTGGATGCTGTGAAAAAGGTGGAAAGATTGTAGAAAACTGCTAAATCAGAATCCGTACAAAGAGCGTTCTCTCTACAGTACACACACATACTGTACATAATGCACCCTACTTTAACTGTAAGAAACACAGGTTCATTTCACCTGGGTAGAAAGTAATATATCAGATGGTGTGGAAGGCATGTATATCTCCACAATGTTCATTACAAAGGTTCCACACTGGTATTGATCACGCAGCTTGCATTCAACCTGTGATTTGGTATGTCCTTTCTTACAATAGACCTCCTAAAAACTTAAAGATTGTCCGTCCCTTTTGCAAGCTCAAAATTTGAAATCGTCTATCATGATCGTAAATTGAAGAAAGTGTGATTCAAGACCATTTCTAAGAATATAGCATGTTGAAGCTTTCTGTATATGTAAGAATTTCAGCCGTTAAATTTCAAACCGACTTTTTTCGTACTACGAAAAAAGTATTAGTCTTTGTTACAGTATATATGTGGTTATTATGCATGTGTGAAATCCTAATTTTATGACTAATTACCAAACTTTGGAGATGATTCCTTCTATAGAACATTTTTTTTTTTCATAATGCGTTTTATGATTTAATAAACAGATGAACCAATAAAGCAGATATTTCAACACAAACTGCTAAGAGCCTGAGGTAAAGACTATTAATCAGACGTTGTTTACGAGCATTATTTGAATTTTACACGACGTAACAGTTTCAAATTATGAATATACAGCTTGCTAACACTTCTCTTTATGTTTTGCCAATGTTTCGATGGTTTTGTGGTGATCTGCAAAAGGAACGGGCTGTCTTTAAGGTATAATAAAAGCATCAATATATTATAAAGTACAAATTAAATGAGTGTTTACTCAATTGGACCTCACAATCAAGTTTTCATTTGCTTCTTATTTGACACATATTCTCATGAAATCAATATTTTCAAATTTCAATTCCACCATAGCTGTATGATTAAGTTAAACATTCAATTCTGAGAATTTCCAGATGAATGTTTACATGTTTACCCTTAGATTTGTGGAATTTGTAACATTCTGGAGCATTGAGAGCGAACTAATTTTACCCCAAATATAATTCAAAATCAGTTTATCAGATGTACTGCACGTACTGCACAGAATAATCCTGTCTTCTGCAGTATTACTCCGTGCAGTATGTGTAAAACCATCTGATAAACTGATTCTGAATGATTCTAGAAGTAATCAGGAATTTTTGAATAATTTTCATGAGTATGATTTATTCCACAGCATTTTAAAGCAATTTTTGAGAATATGAATTGTAATGTGAACACGTTATTCATGATCACAGTTGAACCTTCCCTCTGCACTTTGGGGGATTTTGTGAATGATGTCGGGGGAAAATGGTGATTTTGATGTCTAGGGTGTTAGACTAGCTGAGCTACTGTAGCTGCAGGGTCTAAACAAAGGACCTTGGCTTGTGCCTAGGCCTACAGGCTATGCACCACCGAATCAATACACTACCCCTGTTAATGATGCACAGGAGAGGGAGAGAGAGAGCGGACTTTATAACAACGTGGTAGTATGCATGCCAGCCACCATCGCACACACAGAAACACACACACAAATATACCGCTTTCTACCATGCATGTGCATTAGTGCGTGTGTATGTATGTGTGTGTGTGTATGTGTGTGTGTGTGTGTGTGTGTGTATGTGTGAGAGAGAGAGAGATGTCTCCTTGGTAAGTTCGCCTGGCATATAATGGACTGAGTAAAGTGGTGGAGTAGTGTATTTGTGAATGTGTTTACAGATGATGAATACACAACACCAGTTGAAGATGAGAGGGGAAATATATTTGCCCAAAGTGTACCGGTCGGTAATTTATGCAAAGCTAGTTTCTGGTGTGACACACGCTGTAAGTCCCCGGCAAGTTGGATAGGAATCCATTAACATTCATTTGGACGTATATTTTAATGGCTTAAATAAAAACGTAGTGATACTACAAAAATACATTTGTGTGATGTGGATTGTCTATGAACTACAGTGGGGTGTGTGATTTATAATTCAACATTTTTTTAAATCGTCGTCATCCTCATATCACATTCATCATCATTTCATTATCAATATTTCCATCACTATCATTACGATCACTAAAACTCCTGTTACACTGGGAGGTACACTGCTCATCAGGAGTGCTTCAGAACCAGTGTTCTTCCCACTATAAATGGACTTACACACCACTCTAAATATGTGACACAGTTACACTGGCGTAAGGGGTGGCTTAATATTTCTCATTACTTAACTCATACTGGTACTGCATTTTTCATTCACAATTGCTTTCAAATAGTACATTTAAGCTGGAGCACTGAGATAGCAAGCAATAGGTACTCATAATTTTTACTGACAACATGTTGACTTATCTACGATATGTCAGTGACGATTATCGCCTTATATGAAATAGATAAAATCGTGCAACACTACAACACAATGGGAATTGGGAATTTTTAGTAAAATTCTCCACTTCTCTAGAGTAATCTACACCATTGGTGTGTGCGTGAGTGTGAGTGTGTGTTGGAAATGGGAGGGGGGGGGGGTTCCTATAGGGTCCCCTCCCACCCCCCTTACTATTTGTATATCCGCATTCATTTACAAGCAAAACCTTGAAACTACCCTAAAGTAAAACCTTAACCCTTCACCCTTAAAGGGGAAGTTCACCCTGAAATTATTTTGGTTTCAATAAAAAGAGACAAATGAAAGAAACATATGAGTGAAGGTTTGACGAAAATCGTTTAAAGGAAAAGAAAGTTATTTGATTTTAAAATTTTGATTTTGTGACATCACGTGTGAGGTGCTCTCCCATATGTTGTGTACAAAATAAATCGATAAATTGCTTTTTTTCTGTTTTTGACAACGGAATGATTTTTTTTCGTACAGGTATGTGTGTAAAAACGTATTTATGATAATGCATCAAATGCACAAGTAAAAGGATGTATATCTTTGTGAGAAAATGCACATTTTCGAAAAAAAAATGTACACAACATATGGGAGAGCACCTCGCATGTGACGTCACAAAATCAAAACTTTAAAATCAAATAACTTTCTTTTCCTTTGACCAATTTTCGTCAAACCTTCAGTAATATATTTCTTTCATTTGTCTCTTTTTATTGAAACAAAAATAATTTCAGGGTGAACTTCCCCTTTAAACCTTAACCCTTACCCTAAACCCTGACAGTCAACCCTAAACCTTAACCCTTACATGACCATTTTTGCTTGTAGACCAAAAGAATAGGAATACCAAATGACAGGGTACCCATGAACAGGGGAGAAATATGATATAATATATATTTGCAGGAGGGGGGGGGGTTGTTTTCACACTTGATGTCATGAAATAGACAGTTTTTGGACACCCTCACCCATGTAAAGTTCACATCCTATGAGGAAGAAATAACATTGTTCAGAGGTGCTCTTTGGTTATTCACAGGGGGTATATTTAGCATTGCAGGAGCTAAAATCACTGTAGTGCCCCTACTTCATTTATTCACTGCCCATACAGCATCGCTAGTCATGTGACTGTAATATGCAGGCGCCCCTGTTTGTTTCCAGCTCTAGTTACAATCAAATATTGTCAGTCCTAATACACACACAGAATGCCATAACAACAAACCTGCAAACAAGCATGAATTGAGAGGTTTTTGTATGCAACCACTAAACCAGTCTCTATGATAACTCATATCATGTGTTTCAAGGGATCCATATGTTCAGTATGGCTTTCTCAAAATGACTTGCAAAATGAGCAAAATGATTCGCAGCCACCGGTACGTGCAAACTTTGTTAAATGGAATGGATTTTAGCTGCATCATATCCTCTCCATTTCAGAACATACATGTACACCTTCAAGCATTTTGGCTACTCAAGTATATTTATGTGTGACCGCCATTTTAAAGACCAAATGAAAGCGTTTTGGCAATTAAGCAACGATATCTCATTTGAAAAATATAGCATTCCCGCTTATTTTTACATCCCTTTACCAAAGTGATTTTTTCCCCTTGAGTTTAGAAGTTATAACACCTTAATTTGTCATTCACATAAGACATCCAAAACAACATTTTTTATTTCGATTTGTCTTTGTTCGTTCATTTTCTTATTTTTTTCATTTATTCATCATTTCATTTTATATCATTTCATTTAATTTGTTTAGGGGGAGGGGGCGGATGTGTACAACATCATATTGGAGTCGTACCGCCTCCTCCTCCAAAAAAAAGAACAAAAATAAACAATATTTTTTCTGTAGAGGAAGGAGTTAAATGTGAATGGTTCTGTATTTTTCTTCTTCTGCTTACACTCCATAAATATATGTTCTTGATATATGCATCATTTTTGTGTTGTTTATGTGTACCGTGAAAAAGCTACGATGAAAAAGCTTCTTGCCCGCTAACTGGCTGGCATCTACCATGCCCAGGCATTCTCATTAAAGAACACATTGCAGTGATTTCTTGTTAATTCTTCCCTCAGTTACCACGACAACAAGTTCTACATGTGTACCACGCGGTGGAAATACTCGCAATATATCTATAAAGGGATCCTTTTCCCCCCACAAATTAACTGCCCTCACGAATCAATTACTACCACTGCGGCGCTATTACACAAATGGAAATTTGTCACATGTGTGCGCTGGACCGCGCTTTCTTCCTCCTTGTCCTTCCTGGGCTGTCATTGGCCATTTCCCCACGCAGCGCTGATGCCAAGCCCCGCCCCTCTCCCCTCATGCACAACTTCTTATCGTTTGTCGCCACGCATTAGCCCGGTTTCCGTCTGGAAAGACATCCTGAGGCCGAAAAAAACATAACTCCAGCACGCTTCCCTTCACAACATTGTGTGCCCACCTATAAGTTATTTTGTTTTCCTTTTTTGGGAAGTGGGGGAACATTATGAGGCAATGAGGAATTTCTGGGATGGATAATTACCTTGATAGAATTCATCCTCAACCCTCAACATAGATAAGACAGTGGCCCAAGTGGATAATACGTACAATTTCTCAGGATGAAAATGCCCCTCTCGAGACCTATCCCACTCGGTTGAACTTCTCAGGTCAAATCATTTGGGCATTTTAGAAGTAAATGTAGAAACAGAAAGGCCAGGGAACCATAGAGCAAATATTTCTAGAAATATTTGTCATAAATGTAATTTAAGGTTAATCTCACATACACCTACACTTGCAAAACACAGCTCTTAAATTGAGATATGACAGATGTGGGATTCAGCCTAAATGATTATACACAATAAAGGGGGGTCCGTATTCCACTATTTGCACCAAAGTTAACAAATCAGCAAACTATTTTCTGACATGAAATGACATCAACATTTCAAGTACATCTGTATAGTATTTGAACAGGTGGGGAATGCATGAGTAGCACGCAAATAATCTTGTATGTTAGAGATGTTTTATGCACACGCATTAACATTGGCTTAACATCACAGAGTTTAAAAAAGAACAATCAAGCAATGATGTACAATTCAAATTTAAGCGATGTTATCTCACATGAAATTAACTCGACCAGGGCCCTGTTGCATAAAACTTACCATTGATGGTAACTTTCCTACCGATGGTAATTTCTATGGAAGCCTTGAATTTGATTGGTTGTTGAGCGATGCTACCATAGCAGTTACCACTGATGACAGAGTCACCATTAATGGAATCACATAATTTTGTACAAAGAATGCATACAACAAAGGCCACAAAACAAAAGAATACAGTATGACAGAATAAGATAAAAGTGAAATAACTGACTGTTGCCCCACTTGCCTGCCAGGCATGTCAGCCCACATTGGACCAAAAATTGTCTAAGACCTATTCATACAAGTATAAATATCGGTTGAAATGGAAATACCATCATGTTGTTAACCACTATTTTTCGCGGTTTGTTGCATGTCCGGCAAGTCCTATCTGAGTCAGCTGGAATTGCTTGAGGTCTACAGCAATCTGTGAGCTCCGCTTCCTGGCTTCCCCACTGGCGCTGCGCTATCAGCCACTACAGAGGTGAATTTCGGGGAAAGTGGGTAGCCTGGCTGCCAGGCTTATTGGGTATTTTTCTAAACCTAACTATTCCGTAAAGGACACTGGCTGCAGTGGATTGCCCAATCTCAATTTCTTCTCCAGTTTCCCCCAACGTGGGATGGACTGAGAAAACAGGAGAATGATCGAAGTGACTAGTCTTAGGTTGCGTTCATGCGAAACTTTTCTGCCCTAGAATCATGATTCAAAATGCATTTCTGCAGATTCACGATTGCGGTCAGACGAAATTGAATATAAACGTGATTCAAAATGCAAACATGAAACGCGGAAAAAGGGGCATTTAGAAATGATTTGCAGAATCACATTCGAAAAAGGTCGCTTGAACGCAACTGTGTTTTGAATCATGATTCTATGTGGTCATTGTGTCAGCCTATATTTCCAGTGCTAGTCAAGCAGCCCCCGTAGAAGTCAGAAAACACGCTCGTAAAAGCTGACCTATACTTCCTGGGTCAAACTGCACACTGCAATGCGCACTGGATCGGCCCGATTCCGAGTAGAAACATGATTGTTTCCAGACTTTGTTACGATCGTAACATACAAAAATAAGAAATACCACCCACTTTTCCTCGAAGCTAGACTAGACAGGCGACCTGTCAAGAAATGCAAACCCATGTAAAGAAGATTACGAAAAATGTTCTCAACACCATCTCCACTATAAAGTACATTCATTGGGTACGCACAGGAAGGAAGAAATTCGTCACGGCTAATGAATTGTGCTTCCCGCTTTCAAATTTGTTCAAACAAATGCTACTGCAAAGTCCTCCTCAAGTCTCACGCTGCTGTCATTTCCAAAGCTTCCTGATGCTGCATTTTTTTCAGAGCACAGAATTTCTGCGTTTGAGTGAAAGGTAATATCTCCCTTATACCGACATACAAAACAATGAATGCTAACATGGAATGACAGTAGAAGTTGGGCTCCAAAACTTTTTCGGAGCACAGAATTTCTGCATTTAAGTAATACCTGTAGGAAATCTCTACCTTATAGCTACATAGAAAACAATGTGTGTTAAAATGAAATGACAGTAGAATTTAGGTTTCAAAATCGGTCTCTAGAGCTTATTTTCAAGTTTACTTAAATGCTAATTTAACTTTGTAATCTGCAACAAGTGCATAACTGGAATGCCTCAAAATGATAATATTCATAAATTTAATATCTAAAAGTCCTGATCGCAGGAGTTATGTCTATGGCAGAAAGGCTCATCATAATTACAATTGTCCATTTAAACCCAAAATCTCCCACAACTAGTGTCAAGTCCACACCTTTCACACAATTTCAGGAAAAAAAAATTCTTTACCCTTCTCCACAATTCCTTTAATATTCATATGCAATTTACACTGTAATTGGGGAAGATTGCTCTGCAAACGAAAGATGGTACGGGAGAGTTTGCTCCAAAACGTATCACTGGACACCCCGCACTCGGATGAAAACCAATGCCCACAGAGGGATATGCATTATGTAGCAATTTATGTGAATACGTTATTTGTACTCAATTCACAAGCTGGCGAGCCCACCAGTTTGTATTAAAAACGTGGTTTATTTTATGATTCCCGCGATTATTACAAGTTTGGTATCTGCTACTTCACGCACATGTATCATGTAGCATGTGATACAGTCAGAAAGCTGTCAGCACACATGTAGTATGAGTCCACCAGTCATTTCATACTTGTAGTATACTATATGTGTACATTACTCATATAACAAGTATAAACAGTGCATCAGTACATGTACAGTATGGTGTAAAGTGACAAGATGCAATGTATGTACATATACATGAATGTTTGGACTATGGACACAATTCCATGTAACTTTACCCCAAGAGAATTTTCATGCACATTCTTTTTCTCTCCGTTGTTTCCACCTGTCCACGCATACATGTACCTGTTTCTAAAAATATCTAGTGCCTCTTAATAAAGGGACTGGAATTCTAAAGCAAAATCAGATCAGAGTGATGGGTAAACCATGCTAGCGTACCGGTATGTGTAATGTACGTTCGAGGTTGGTGGGGAGACCCATGGGCTGAAAACTGAGCCATGCCGTGACCCTGGCTTGAACTGTTAGGCAACTGAGCAGGGAGAAGACGGCTGGAGCTGGGGACTCGTTAGCGCACCACCCGGCCACACTCCCAGTACAACCTGTTTAGCGGCTCTGGTTTCAAACCATGCGGTGACACAGATCACCGCATACATTACAACCGTCAGCAGGTGAACATATCTACATACTGTACAGTATGACAGTTTTACCAGTGCATACACATACACTGTTTGAACATTCACATTCATGATGAATGTTGTTGACATCAACTGTTGTTCCCATATGCACAGAGATATATTATTTAACCCAGTTCACATAAAAGTGTAATTTTCATTTCCTGATTGATCTCTATGCTGTGATGCAACTAACACACATCAACCGAAATTTAACTGCCATAATTTGCAATGAGCTCTTGACATTTTATAATATTGTATTGTTCTGTATTGTGTTTTACTCATTGTTTCGTGTTTTACTCATGGTGACTCTCATTCTACAATTGTTGTAATATTTTAATTTTACAGAATTTTAAACAATCACTTTCTGTTTGTTGGTTGAAAAAACAATGAAATAAACAAATGTTTTCAATTAAATGCTGATATACAACGTCCATATTATATCATCTTCTGTAAGTAAAATGAAGCAAAATTTGCTTGTGGTAAGCTTTGTTTTCATACCATTTTGTCATTGCTCTAATTAAATGTTCTTCTGCAATTGTAGTGATGCCCGACATTTTTTTAAAACTTCTACATGTGTTAATGTCTCTTACTCTCCAGGAGAAAGGGGGGGGGGGGGGGGGGAGAGAGAGAGAGAGAGAGAGAGAGAGAGAGAAAGATATAAAGAGATAAAGAAAGAGTGAGAGAAAAAGAGCGAGAAATAGAGAGAGAAAGAGAGAGAATGAGAGAGAATGAGAGAGAAAGAGAGAGTGAGAGACAGCAAGCCACGTGAAAGAGTGAGAGAAAAAGAGAGAGAGAAATAGAGAGAGAAAGAGAGAGAATGAGAGAGAAAGAGAGAGAGAGAGAGAGAGAGAGAGAGGGGGAGAGAGAGAGTGAGAGACTGCAAGCCACAGTGGGAGACAAAGAAGACTAGATAGAGTGCAACATCATTACCTCATTATCTCTACTCTCATCTCATCTTCCCTTATACACACACACATGGCCACAGATGATAGCCTCCAGTACTATTAAACTCAGACAGCCTAGACTGTAGGCTAGCACCTCTAAAATGTTGTGAGCAAACGAAGGCTCTTTACACATTTACCCTGCACAGTATGCGTGGCCTTGACATTCTCGCGTCTGTGTCACTGGTGTACGGTCTGAACACTAGGAATACATTAGAAAACATGTATACATGTCTGTGTGAATTCTTTTTTCTTGAATCTTGGCAGGGAAGCATACCTTTCACTGGTAGTATACTGTACATGTGCTTCAGCAGAGCTCATCTACTACATCTATACAATGAATGCACTTTTGTATGGCCTTCTATTGACAGCCCCATTGCTACTGTATACATGCCTGCCAAATGCAAGCATGGAGACGTAATAATGACATTTCCTACTGCAACTCTGATACAGAGTGTCGAGGACATCACATGAATAGCCGATGTGGGAGGAAGGGAATTACAGCATCAGGACATACAGTGTAAATGTGTCTAAAATCAGAGCAAATATGTGCTCTCATATTGTGTTCATCAACAGACATGTAGATACTAAGGTTCACATTAGAGGGATAGTCCATAGTAATGCAGTAAGCTATTCAACATAACTTGGATCCTGCATGTATGATGCAGTAAGGACAATTTGGGGGGGGGGGGGGAGGGGGGCTAAGAGGGAATTAACATTCAATTTAATGCATTTCCACTATAAAAATGATGTAAAAAAAGATGTAAAACCTGCATAAAGGATGGTCCATAGTACATGCAAGCTACTCAACATAAAGTGCATCCTGCATGTATGATGCAGTTAGGATTTCCACACACTTCATGATGTATACAACGAAACAAATGGTTTAGGGGCTGGGGGCATTGTAGCCTCTGCACTGTAAAAAAGAGCCCTCCATGGAACAATAGAGTCTCTGTAATAAATTATGTTTGCTCATTGCCTACAGTGCACGATAGGCCCATTTACATTGGCAAGCAAAAATCACAATTTTTCTAAGATCGCGATTTTGGGGTGTAAGTTGCTAGGCAACTTACATTCAAACAACCAACACATCGCGCCAGAAAAATCACTTCCCGGAGTGTGATGTTTTTAAATATCGCGTGAAAAATCGCGAACTTTGCCAGTGTAAATAATGACGGTAGAAAAATCTTTGATTTGTTTTGCCACATGACTTGCAGCACTCCCGGCGGGTTGACTTTGATCTTTCTCTGTAAAAGCATTTTTGTCATTGTCAAAAGGCGCTCCACTTATGACATCATAATAACCATGCACCGCGCCGGTCTCCTTTGGATGACCGGTGGACATGCGCAGTACCTAGCAAAAAATCTTGATTTTTCAGATCTTTTTTTTTTTTTGGGGGGGGCAAGTGTAAATGGTGAGACATAAAATCACGATTTGAAAAATCAAGATCTTAGCAAGTGTAAATGGGGCTACTATGGTCCTGGCTCTGGCAAACATTATTTTTCTACCCTGACCGTACATGTAACTCATGATAACCATCACATTCAATACATTAAGAATAATAAAAAAGAAGCTTCTATTTTCAACCACAATTTGTATTGGCTTCCATTTTCTTCAACATGCTTGTACAGCAAGTACTGAGGTAAACATTAAGAGACCAAATACATGTACATCATGTTTCTCGTGAAACATTTTAGAAAGGTTTTCTGAAAGGGGTGATATACTGCAGGAATGTTGGAAATTTTATCTTATCAAACCAGTGAAAAAAATTACAACTGGGCTCGGGTATTTAGCCTGGGCCCTGTAATGTCAACAACAAAAAAGAGCCCTCTGAATAACAAAAGTGCCCATGTGGACAAGCATATATCTTTACAGGATATGATGTAAAACAAAGTTTAGGGTATTGGCTTCATAAAATAAAAAAATATACCAGGCATATCCAGCTTTATTAGATATAAAGGCTGCGCAATGCAACTGACCAAAATGCTTGTATAAGCCTATGATTATTAGCTTTTACAATGTGAATCTGTAGTTGACATCAGAAAATATTATGGTGCTTTTCATTGAAATAGACCACTTTCATTATGTATGTAAATTCCATTCACATCGTTCAAACAGTGGTAACCCGAAGCTTGTTCGAGGTTTGTCAGAGGAGCAACAACTAAGAGATTCAAAGTGCGTTCTATCCAATGATACTGAATTGGAAAATACAGGTGAATGTAATTACACATCACTAGGAAGTTACAGGGAAAGTTGTGAATACATTACAAAAACAGCTTAGTACTGATGGTGCCTAAAGCATGAATTGTACTAGAGACAGCCGATGAGATGGTGAAGATGTTGTGAATCTTGTTGAAAGCACTTTACTAATTTTTCATGAAATTGGAGGTTCGACTTTGTGCCAGCCCATTACTAGCTTTCTTTGGTTTCATTTTCCCATCCTCTTCACCTTGGAGTGAATAGAGATCCCGCAGAATGTGAAAGCAAATGAAAGAATTTGTCCTATGCTATTATATATGGCAGCCAGAAAGAAATACTTTCCGAGGAGATGGTGTACATACTTGCAGACTAGAAGTCTTGAAATGTATCCAGTGATCAGTTATAGAACACAAGAATGGAAAAAATAACAGTACATACGAACAACGCACGCTTTAAATCAAAGCATTTGCTGGCCAGTGAGATTTTTCCGGCTTGGGTGTGAATGCGTGCAAGAATAAGTGAGATTCCGACCTCAGTCAGGACCTTACTAAATCTTGAATGCTAACGTTCCTTATAAGAAATAGCTTTCATAGTCATTGAAATGACAGAGAGCTGACCAGTGAGATTATTCCAACTTGGGTGTGAATACTTGCAAGAATAAATGCACCTTATACCAAAAAAAAGGTGTCATAGCCGTTGAAATGAGAAGGGAGAGTGAGAGAAAACTTACGGCACATAACCATGGTCACGTCCGTCCATCGGTACAGGCATTCCCGGCGCTGGCATACCAAACGGAAACCTCGGTCTGTCCCCCGCTCCGTCCAGGGCTGGGGCTGGGTGCGACGGAAACGCTGGCGGGACTAGGTCTGCGCTGGCTGGTCTAGTTTGGAGACCAATCTTGGAGGCTCGGTGGGGGCCAAGTCGGGAAGGAATACTTGCCGGGCCTGGCGACGCAGCTCGAGGTTTAGTCTTGGGAGTTCTGGGAAAGGGGGAAAAAAAATATACAGTCATACTACATGTACACTACACCTCAAAGGAATTGGCATAGGGAACGGGAAAGGGAAGAAAGGGAAGGAGCCGCAGTTTTGAACCGCGGTATATTTTGTCTATTTCAGCATGAAACACGATGCTTTAATTAGCCTAAAAAGCATCATGCTTCATGCTGAACTGGACAA
This sequence comes from Arbacia lixula, assembly GCA_963669155.1. Lineage (NCBI taxonomy): Eukaryota > Metazoa > Echinodermata > Echinoidea > Arbacioida > Arbaciidae > Arbacia > Arbacia lixula. The sequence goes on from OZ022584.1 coordinate 16,615,936, forward strand.
TATATACCATGGTTTAAAACTGTGGCTCCTTCCCTTTCCCTTTCCCTATGCCAATTGCTTTGAGCTGTAGTGTACATGTAACATGTCAATAACAGATTAGCCTCTTAAGGGCTTGGCCTGAGGGCCCATGGTCACCTGAAACATCGTCGGGCCACCTTAAACTCTTGAATCGGTCACCTGGCCAGCCACTGAAAAACTGCTCATCGCTCAAAGTCTGGGCCACCTGAGAATCCATTTGGCCACCTGGATCTCATGCTCAAGAAGCCAGAATGGCCACCTTAAAAATATGGTTCCAAACAAAAAAGCTTATTAGCACTGATAGAACATCTTGTATTTTACTTAGAAGTACGCAACCTATTGAAATGAATGCCATGTCCCAATCCAGCGCTACCTTACTGGTTGATAATTAAATATCTTCAGCTCTTCTGTGATACTGGTAACAGCCTGAAATTATTCATTTAGATCCTGATTATACTCGAAATATAACATTTTCAAGGAATGTTTTCAGGTGACATATTGGTTGATAGAATGAATGAAGAATGAAAAAAAAAATCTCTTATCTCTTTAACCAGATTTGGAGCTTACCACTCACCTATCCTGTTAACTCAGAATGCCTATTTGGATAACTCCTCACACTTGTACTTACAACATGACAACTCTCTGTTCAAACAAAGTTGTATTCTCTGTTGCCAATAATGCCACAGTGAAAAGCAGCAACTGCTACAGTACATGCAGCTAAATCTTTATTGATAACGTTGCATAAAATCCCATGACTTTTTAGCACTGCCACAGACAAACTCCTTTTCATAGTGCATTTCTAGTCAATGTCCAAGTTAAGTCATTTGGCATACATGTAATGTTGTCAGACTATACAGGGACAGGAAAAATATTATTTTGATTCTAAATAATACCATGTACTTTCCTTTTACAATTGTTTGATACATCAACATATTGAACGTTGTAGAAGACCATAGTTAAGTTGGCTATGTTGGACATAATGTAGAGTAAATTACATTCCATCCTTACAGGGTTGTACTTCATTATTAACGACAGCAACAGAATTAGTTTGCCTCCTTTGCCTCGACATCAGCTCCATATTATTTGAACTAATTATATTCTTTGCTGATTTACTCATTAATTTCAAATCTGATGGAAAATTCTTTCTTTCTTTATTGACCTTGACCTCTAAAGATATGACCTTCAAAGCCCTTCAATTCATCTCCAGGTGGTGATTTAGCTTTGTACCATATTCAGTTGAAATCTATCTAAATTGCACTCAAAGCAGGGGGGGGGAATCAACACTTTCAGGGGCTACTTTTTGAGCACTTGGCCATTTGGCTACAATTTGACATTGTGTCTAAGGGAATACCAGTATTTAATTTATAGTTCGTGAGAAATTGAACACTCTGGACCATTTTAGGCAAAGTTCATTGGCCTTCAATGACAGTTCATTGATTGATAACATGCAGGTACATGTAGTATGTAGTCTGAAGTGAATCCGTCACACAATTCTTGAGACATTGCGAAGAGGTGGTAATGATATAATGTTGAGTCTATAGACAGCTACACACACACTAAAACAATAAAAGGTATTCACAAATGCATGTAAACAAGAAATAATATCCTGACTAAAAACTCAATCTTGAGCAAAGTATAAAAATCTGAAACATGCAGGACTTTGCAATGTGCACAGAGTTTACAGTATGAACTGTAATATTTATCACGAGCATGATTCATTTTAAATTTAGAAATTAAATGGCCTACTCAATGCCATCTTAAGTCTGCGATGCCAAGACTAACCATATCTGCAGTCCTTCTACCGTGGTCTCTTATTGCGATGATCACCCAACCACTGCACTTTGAATTGATTTGGAGGGAGAAATTTGCTGCAGGAGCTTTCTTTCTCCCGGGGAACACAGTCAACGGCCACAAAGAGACGATCCTGACATTTTCACAAGGGTCCCTACAAAAAATCCTCACATCCATTTGAAGACACCGAGGTCTCACATAACACTGGACACATATACTGCACAAACACGACTTCCTATTCTTACACAGGTACATCTATAATTTGTCCTTTCAATTGTACCTCAAAAGATAATACATCATGTACATGTATATAATACAGGTATATTATTGCGACTTTTAGCATGATCAACAGCAAGTAAATAAAATGTTAATTAGCAAAATTCAAATAATCTTACACTCTGAAACAGATTCATGAAAGACTGGAGTTTTTGGTCATGCTTTTATCTACCACATGTGTTAGAAAAGCAGTAAAATCATATTTATGGGTATTCACTAGTCTGTAGTAAAAATAAAAATGATGAATATAATATGTCACAGTATATTGGGTGAGAAATGGATTGGGAGATAAAACATTTTTATGCAGATTTGTCTCTTGTAAAAACCTTCAGACTGGTCATCCAAGCACCTTTGAATTGAAAAGATTCTGAATTCAACAAAATAACCAATTCCAATGTAGAAACATACATTATGAACAAATTGAACTTGGCAAGTCTTTGTGAACATTCAATCCACATGGAATAAATCACCTATAGTAAATGTGTTGCTATGGACTAAGGGGAAGTCCTAAAAATCATTTTTTATTAAAGAAATATTCAATAATAGAGTAAAAAATATTCAAGTCAAACAGGTTAGGCCGTCAGCAGCTCTATTTCAAAGCAAATAATTAAAAAAAAAAACAGGAATTGAAATTAAAATCTCACACAGATATGAACCTCTACAAGTATTTCCACACTCAATGTGCCCAGGCACAACTTAAATAAGGCAATGGGCCACTTGTGTTTGAATGTAATACACACATACATACATGTACATACATACATACATATACATACATACATAGATGGGTAGATGGATAAATGAATGGATGGATCAGATAAACAGATTCATGTAAATATTAAACAGAAATAACAATCAACTCTCAAAAAAAGTACTTTAGTACTTGAATATTTTGATGGAAAGGACTGCTAATTCAAATATAGCACCATACAGAAAGTATTATATGTAAATGTGAGCATCCTACTTGGAATGGATTGATTCTTTATTTCTACTTCTTACTTGTTATGTCGTATAGTTTAACGTATGTTTAACTATCTCATAATTTGCAAGCAGGGAACCAGCATCTCAAATCCCATTCTATAGTGTGTGTACATAATTAGTATTCAATCAACAACCTGAGTTTCACTATCTCCAAAACACACTGCAAACACACACAGCAGGCTCTAGGCTTTTTGACATTTTGGCCACTGCTAAATGTCAGCTACACTGAGATTTCAGAAATTGCTTAAAATGAAAGTGATTGTGGTCAGTGGCTCCTAGGGAAGTCCTTTCTCTTGCATAAATCAAATATTTTTATTCTGAGTCACTCCTACTTTCATGCACAAAGCTCTGAAATTCCATATAAATCAGACAGAGATTCAGTGAAGAGTTCCTGGATACATACATGTATGTGCAGCAAGAAGAAAACAAAAACTGCATAATACAATACAGCATTATAATGGCCTTGGGTGGTTTCACTAAACTGCATTCATATTCATTATAAAATTGATCATCTCTGTGCTGTTTCAGTTGTGTTATGCATATCTTTTGTTGACATCCTCAATGCAAGAATAAAGTTGCACTAACGACATGAGAAGATCATAAATAAATGACAGATCTACACTTCTACATGTATTACAAATATTAATACTGGTAATCCAGAACCATTTGGATGTGCTAGTCATTTTGATAATTCAACTCTTTTGCAGTATACATGTTCATTAAAAGATGAACAGAATATTTAAAAAGAAATTAAATTACCATCACACAGTATACAGGTGTATTGTCGTGTGACAACACTGCATTCTGTTACAGTATTTGCAAATAAAAGTATATACACCCTGTAACATCAAATGATATGAATTAAATTTACAAAAGTCATTAGATTCTCTTTTATCTTGTTTTTTTTTTCTAGAATGAAATCTAATGCATCTGTACAGAATCATCAACATATATCACACAGTGTATATGAAAACTATCCATGATCATAATACAGACATTGTATGCAATCTACATACATGATAAAGCCCCATACCCTCTCAGTCACATCTCATTTATGTTTTGACAATTCATCAGATGAGAGCTTTTCAATGAGGTAATCAAAGTTCTTCCTCACATCAGGAAAGCACAAATTGTTTTGGAGCACAAGGTGACTGATACTGCCGAGATTTATTGACATCAAGAATGATGAGCACATTTCTCATCCACAAAAACACACAAATATTTTCATTTACCATCTGTACTGAGATTCACAAAATTTCACAAAAACAGACAAACAATACGTTTCTACACACCCAATGTAAGTTTGAGACGTTGTACCGTATTTATCACGGAACAACTGCAAGCAAATTACGAAGACCAGTAGACCACCACAACTGTTACTAATAAATATTGAAGCACTCCTATGGTACTAGTAGATACACTGTAGAAATCACAGGGAATTCATGGACCACAGGGGGTGAGAAGCATTTTACCTTTTCCAATTAACCCCTTCTTTGCCAAACTGCTGCTCTACACATGGGATTTATATACTTATGTATCACTGGTGCAAAAATGTTTCAACGTCACATTAGAGTTTTAAAAGGAAAAACAGGCTTGTGTGCTACTCTTGACAGTTGAATGCATCACACAGAGGTTGTGATATACTCTTATTATGTACATAGCTACATGTAGTTCTATAAAATACTGTTCATGATCTGGAAGAAAATACATGTAAGAGCTGTTTAAAAAGTTACTAAATTAGAAAAATAAGTTCCCACTAATGTATGTAAAATTATCCACTAAAAACGGATTTCACATTTGTTTACCGCAATAAAGTCTCATTTTGACGAAAATCTGAAAAAATGCACACCTCCAGTGACGTCCATCAAAAAAGTCAAAATGCCATAAATGCCAACAGAGTGAATAAAATATTTTATTCACGCCGTTCAAACAATACGTTACCAATGGGAACTGCAAAGCTTGTCCAAGGTATCTCCTAGTAGCAACAACTAATAGATTCAAAGTGCATTCCATCCATTGAATATGAATGACAAGATACAGGTGAATGAAAAAACGCGTTACGATGCAGTTAGGGGGAAAGTTGTGAATACATTCTGAAAATGGTCTATTGTTGACTTCCGTACACGCCATTGGCATTTATGGCATTTTGACTTTTCTGACGTCACCGGAGGTATGCGTTTTTTCAAATTTTCATCAAAATGAGACTTAAATGCTGCAAACAAATGTGAAATTTGTTTTCAGTGGATAATTTTACATACACTACAGGTCAAAGGAATTGGCATAGGGAAAGGGAAAGGGAAGAAAAGGTAGGAGCTGTAATTTTGAACCGCGGTATATTTTGTCCAGTTCAGCACGAAACACGATGCTTTAGCCTCAAGAGCATCATGTTTCATGCTGAACTGGACAAAATATACCACGGTTTAAAACTGCGGCTCCTTCCCTTTCCCTATGCCAACTCCTTTGAGCTGTTGTGTACATGTGAGTTACATGTAGTTCGTAATCATGGAATGAACAAGCCCCATAACACCTTTATGCCACAAGAAATAAGAAAAGATAACCATTATAAACTTAGAATCTTGATGGCATTTGACAAAATTTTGCCCCAAAATGACAAGAGCAATTGGGTTTATTATTTCTTTTATATAATAAATGTGTTTTATTATATGATTGTGCACAATCAAATTCAACTTATGCGCATTGAAAAGCTAAAGCGTAAATATGGTAGGAAGCTTGGAGCTAGAACAAAGCACATTCAAGAAGAGTTCTAAATTTTGTAAACTCTTTACAGCATTAGGTAATTTCACTGATTTGTTCACACATGACAATTATATGGACTTATCTGTGATTAATTCAGTGACGTCACTCACCTTATGCAAAAAGGCAATGTCGTGCAGTCTTACCCAGATGTTACAGTTTTTCAACAAATAAAGGCCTAGGGATATAGGCCTACATGTAGTTAGGGTCAAGCATAAAGGTAAAGGGGTAGCTAGAAGTGGTGGCATTGATTATGTGTTGTGTCAAAGTCAAGACTGTTATGCATTTATCGGCATGATCCGAGGAAATACAACATTTGATTTAACACAAATAATAACAGATATTTATTTTGAGGCTTTCATGTTTGTTTGACTAGAATTCACATGACATGGTATTTTCCAACACGAATATCATGCAAAATCGAAAGCATACATCAAGATTATATCTGAATTTATTTTTAAAAGAAAATAAGGAATTAATATCGCAACAATTTTTTTTAAATCATTTGTTACACATCAAGCTGTACTGTAGAATAATCAATATTTCTAGACTTTCAACCTGATATCTTATCAATTATTGCTGAGTTTTGTGAGAAAGACTATCGATGGGTCTAAAAATTACCATCCCATATCGATACGCCAGATGTCACTGATATTTGAGTCAGTATTCTCTTTACATTAAACATTGAGAAAGGGTTTGTCATCATCGATAGTTCTACTAGCGCGAGTTTCATCACTTTTGTATTTGTTAAGAAGATTTATTATTTCATAACTGGGAATATTTTTATATTTGTAGCTAGTTGTGTGTTTATAATTACAGGTCCTCTGTTCTTCCTCCATTATCTCAGTAACACGGATGGTCATACCCACTGTCTATACGTTTTACTTGGCTTATCTCTCTTCTCACTCACTCACTCAATTCCATCTCCGCTAAGTGCAAGTCTACCAGTAACACTGTATACAGTACATGCGTCAGTTCAGCGCAGATCGCCTACTCTGCTTGCCTTACGGTACGGGGACCGAGGGCTATGGCGTAGCGCTACGCGGAGTACGACTGCTGTACGGCCACAGCACACTCGATAGCAAGTTGCACTATGATTAAAGAATATAAAATTCCAGAATTTATAATTACCAAACACAAGACGAAATCAGTTCATATAAATATTGAGTAGAATCATCACGGAATACGTTCGTCTGCATCGGTGGAACACATCGGAAGGTGAAAATTGCGCCTTCTACTTTTTTTAGATGTTTTTCTTCTTGCACCAGAGTAAATTCGCCGAAGCCCAAGCCTTTATGTAGAATTTTTTACAGTCGTGCAGTCATGTAGAGCGAAACTATGCTAAGCTACACTCCGTGCATATTGTGTGAAACGACTGTTCACTAACACTAGTACGTAAATATTAAAGGTACAATCTGTATCTGTGATTCACACAGTCAAAATAGTTATTAAAGGATCGATCGTCACATTTTCATAAAATCCTCGTTAGACTTCAAGGATATTTACATTTCTACAATTTATCGTGTATCAAGATTCCTATCACTCAAGTACGAATGAATGAATTTGCTGATTAAACAAAATCCTTTTTTAAAAAATACGAAATATACCCCAGTAGCCTACATAAAATACAAGGCTATTTAACTTGCTGGGTTTGATCAGCTCAGACAGGTGATGTAATGTTTATTGTTTAATTTTGCCTGCTACTAACGTTCATATGGTATCACCATATTTTAGAGAGGTTAGAAGAAAGAATTTACTCCCTGAAAGTTTAATTATTTAATGCTGTATGTTGTTGTTGTTTTTTTAAGGAAGGTCTACACATTCAATCTTATACGCCAATCAGAATTTAAGTATCAAATATGAATGTCATGAACAAAAATAATCTGTATTTGCTTTTATACTATAGTAAGATGTGCCTTTATTCTATGTTCATGGCCGCGGGTGACCCATTTGCAAAAGTCGTGAATCTGCAGTAGGCTATAGGCCTACCCTCACGATAATGAAATCGCACATGTCATCGCTTCACGGACCAGAGTCCAGGAACAGCAAAAAAAAAAAAAAAAAAAAAACTTTCCTTGTTGCTGTTTGAAACGCACCGACAATATTCTAAATTCATGACTGTGCTGTCCCTGTCAGCCCGCGATGTGGGCATTGCTCCGACTGAACGCATGCAATTTGGAGTGGACCGGTGCAAACCATAGCAAAACGATCTCCGGTTTCCAGGCTATATGTTTCAGACGACCCGCCCAAAACCTCCACAAAATCTAGCGATCGCTATGATTTTGCATAAAGTTTGTTTCCAGTTCTTTTATAGCTTTTCCCTTTTTGCGTAGTTCATTTTTTTTTTCTAAATCTGCAAGAGGGATCGGCCAGCTTCTAAGGTAAGGCGCCATCTCGAGTTTTAATAGCGACACCAAATCGCGGAAGTGGTATTGAACGAAGTGATCGCCTGTTCACTTAATGGATAGATAGGTAGATAGATAGATAGATAGATAGATAGATAGATAGATAGATAGATAGGTAGGTAGGTAGATAGATAGATAGATAGATAGATAGATAGATAGATAGATAGATTAATAAAAGTCAGGTAGAGTAATAGGTGGAATTATTATTTTAATAATACATTATTGCAGATGAATTGACATATTAAACGTCTTAAAATAAATGGATAGATAAGTGGTTATATGCCTGTAGAGAGATGCTATTAATCAAAAGGTCGACATATACATCGAAATATATCATTAACCTATTAATGTTATCAAAGATGAATGATATTGATAGATCAATTTGAAACTCCGCTCCTTTGGAATACTCTGGAATACTTTCCCCAGCTCGTTGCGTTCCCAATCCAGCACTGAAGTATTTAAAATGCAGCTTTAAACTGATTTGTTTCATCAAGTATTTTAATTTTGTTATAGTCTTAGACATGTTATGTGGTTTGTGATGATAATAATGTTAATGAAAAGAGTTTCTAAGGACGCTTTCCCTTCTTGCCGTTTGTAATGTTTGGTCATGTTTTTGTGTTTTGTATTTTTTAATTCGTTACAAAGGCAATTTTGTAAAGCAAGTCGATGACCAAAATTGTGAAATGTGCTATATAATACACGAATCATGATAATATTTATGACAGTTTAAGTTTAACCCAGAGACACATTTACTACTCAATCCACACTCGTTTCTCTCTCTTCATTTCCCCCCATCTTTACTTTTACATCACTTTTTCTCTTTTCTTAGAACCCAATATTTCATCTACCTTCTCCTTCTCCGCTTCTTATTTTTGATAAATCACACATGAACAGCATTATAATTCCGTAATAAAGAAAAAAAATTATTAGGATTTGCTATCTCTTACTAATTTATTTTATAGCAGGTAACTCATCATTCACAGGCGGTTATCCCAAAGAGCAGCAGGAGTCTGGGGGCTGCGAAGCCCCCAGCCCCCAGCCCCAACGGTTCAGGGGGCGTAGACCCCCTGGAGCCCCTAGCTTTTGCAAAAATTACAAGTTAAAACCTCATATTCTATAGATAACCTTCATGTACAACTAAGACAATTACTTCTTTTAAATAAAGAACAAGGCAACAAACAAATTAAAAGTGCCAGCTCATCTGACCTTGGTGCTCATTACCGTGGCAATTACTTTTTTTTTTTTATTTGTTCAAATATTTTTAAGGGCGATTTTTTAAATGAGCCTTGGGGCTATTTTTCGTATTTCTCGGGGCTATTCTTAATTTATGGGGGCGACTTATTTTTTTTTTACCTATAAAAGTCGGCATTTTGTTTCTGACCCGTGGACATTAAGAGCATTAATATTTAGCTCCGTATTTCCCCAAATGTAATTGTTAGCAGTTTCTTTTTTAGCATTAATAGCGCTAACTTATTTAGCTTGGTTTGGCAAAAATAAAAGTCGGATGTTTGATTTTGACCCACGGACATTAATAGCGCTAACATTGAAGTCCGTATTTCGCCAAGAATAATTATTAACACTTTGTTTTTTACCCGTCAGACATGAAGCCCACTTCTATTTAGTTCCGTATAATAGTCAAAACGATGGTCGGGGTTTCGTTTCTTATATGAATCCCGTTACTATTCAGTTCCGTATAATGGTCAAAACGAACATCTGCATGGGATTATTTTCTTACCCGTCAGACATGAATCCCGGTAATGATAGTTCTCTATATATAATGGTCAAATGATTTTTTTTTTTTATATATATATATATACATCTTTTTTGTTTTTTATGAGGCCACAGACGGAAACATTAACCGGTTACCGGCTATTAACAAGAACCCTGGCTATATGATAGTTGTATGATATCAATATACACCAATATAAAATTAACATCCATGCTATTATGATGAAATTCACTAAATTTCGATAACTTAAAGAGGGCGACATTCTAGAATGAATGACAGACATACTACAGTGTTATGAATTTGCACAGCTCTGCATCATGTAATCTGGAAACAAAGACTATGCCCAAATCTTATCCTGCCCCCTTGAAGGGAGAGTTCATCCTGATTATAAGCTGTTTCAATAAAAGCAGAAATATGAAATATGGCATAATAAACATTTGACAAAAATCCGTCAAAAGATTTTTTTAAAAATATGACTTTTCAATTTCAATTTTGTGACGTCACGTGTGAGGTGCTCTTCAATTATGCTGTGTGCTGCATGATTCCATAAATTGCTCTTCTCCTGTTATTGACAATACTATTGACTATACTATTTTATTTTATAAGTATATTTGTTTCTCAGGAACGTGTCCAATTAATTTGCAGCAGCTAGTTGCAAGGATTTTTGTATGTACCTATAATTTGCCTTGTTAATGTAATATTATTAGTGTTTCAAAAAAATATAGGTCCACATGGCATAATAAACATTCAGGGATTTGTAATACAAAGTTGTGTTCAGTGGTCGCTCAAACAATATTGATTTCCAAAAAATAAACTCGTTAAAATATTGCACTTTTACAGGACCCAATACTAAATGATTAATTGGTCGATGTAGATTATTTTGTTTGAAAAGCTGATTACAGAATGTTTTTCGTTCAATCCGACGACTAACTAACGAGAATGCTTTGGTGCAATGATTTTGTCCAAAATGTTTCGATGGGATGACGTTAATAAATGGTTTTATGAAAGTGTGTAAACAGTGATGTCGATGTTATTATGTCTGATCATGCGATATGATTGTGATGGAACCCAGTAAATAGTTTCGTTAACAGTGTAGGCCTAAATGTTTTACATGACAGGGCAATGAATGGTGTTATTCGAGATGGATTATGATTATTCTTTAAAGTAAAGGGAAAATGAAAGGGTGGATAGAGCGAGTCAAGGGACAAGTTGGAGAGGCCAAGAGATGGACAAGAGAGGAATGAGGCATTGTGTGTGTGTGTGTGTGTGTGTGTGTGTGTGTGTGTGTGTGTGAGAGAGAGAGAGAGAGAGAGAGAGAGAGAGAGAGAGAGAGAGAGAGAGAGAGAGAGAGTGCAAAGAAGACATATCAGTGAGAAAGATGGAAAGAAGACGATGTACGTCGACGATAGAGGCAGGGAGAGGTATATTGACACCGACAAGAGATAGAGGGTGTGTGTGTGTGTGTGTGTGTGTGGGGGGGGGGTAACATGTAAAAGGCGAGAGATCGAGGGAGGTAGAGAAGAGGTGGGTGCATGGACTCTGCATGAGTAGGGACTGTGTGGCTGGATGTTACGAGATTTGCACGCGGCTCAATGATTACACTGAGATTATTCCATAATGCAAAGAAAGCGGAACACTTCTTAGATGTAGATCAGTGAGATAAAAAAAAAAAATCAAAACCGCCTGATAAGACCATGGAGCCAGCTCCACTAAACATTGCAATGACTACCTGCAAGTGCTTCACGTGTTTATACAATGCAAATTTATTTCTTCCTTGTCGTAGCTAGCACATTTCTGACATTAGGAAACGATTATTCCTACATGAAAGGTTGTTAGATGGTATTGTGTGAAGACGTGATACTCTTGTGGGCTGGTGGAGGTAGTCATTGCAATGTTTAGTTTGTGCATAAATTATGTCTATTACCCTGCTAATTTCTACCTTTGATAATGTAACAAGAAGAATCTTGAGTCTGGAGGCGGGGCTTATCAGAAAAAATAAAGAAAAATAGCTTTAAAATGTAGGACTCATAATTCCATTGAACAGTTAGTGATTTTGTTAATATATCAAATTGCATCAAATCAAGTCAATATACATTTTCATGTTGGACCTTTATAGGGCAACATCGGCGCCCGAACTGTGGGCGTCCGATGGTACTGCGGACATATGGTGCTTCCAGAGCCCCTCTGACTGTACATGTAATGTAAGCAAGTGAACTACTGTAGGTCTAGGCCAGTGGCGTAGACAGGTTCTTACACCTGGGGGGATGACTGGGCTGCCAACACTCGAGAGGGCGCGAAGCGACCGAGCCGGGGGGAGGGTGTGGGAGGGGGGTGTCCCCCCTCCCACGGTAGGGAGCTTTTGCAATTTTGAACTTGAAATCGTGCAATCTGATGCATACTTAATGAGGTAAAATAACACGCACAAGCGTGCACGCGCACACACACATACTCACACACATACTCACACACATACACACACACACACACACATACATTATACTACGCCTTAAATGGACAGTCATACTCATAGTTTCGACGAGATCTCCACAACGTGGCATACGAGTACGGAATGGACTGACACATATTTTGCAGGGAGGGTTCGTAATGGATCCAGGGGTAGTTTGGGTACCATTTGCCTTGAAACAGAATTTTCTGCGGTTTATTTTCTATTACGGGAATGGAAGAAGTTGGGGTGATTGGGGCTAACCCAGTCGTTAAAACCGGCATCAGTTTCATCATCATCTTTCGCCTCAGGCGCTCTGGACATCACCCTCAACGGCACTTTCTTCTGGTTGAATTTCCGTAAGAACAGGCCTTTCTCCGACATTATCCGATTTTGATGTAGACGGCTGTTCGCCATCAGGTTCTTCTTTCTCATTATGCTTGAAAAAGAAGGGATCTTTGATTTTTTCAACTTCCTATTATGAGCCATCCTAGAATCCGAAAATCAATTCACGCTGTGAATTACTTAAGGGACACACTCACATATAATTATTTCCCCCTTAAAAGGTTAAGGAAGACAAGGCCTCCTGCTCAGCGGACTCACCACGTGTTTTTGTTTTCTAAACACAACAAAAAATAACCCCCCCCCCCCTAAGCATAATAGCATAACTTTTTATCGAAGCGGTTTTGGGCAAAACAATTTGCAGGATTGTTCCTTAACTTGCTGATTAATCTCTGTGTGAAAATGACATTAATCCAATTAGTCATGCATGAGTGGGCAAATTTTAAAGGCAAAAAATGTAGATTTTTCAAAAGTCACAAGGGTAATTGTTTATGCCGTTTTAACAGTACATTTTGGCATTTCTGCGATTTTTAACGTGTATTCACTCAACCATGACACGGAAATGACTTCCAATGTTTACATATTAGGTCATGTTACATCTTTGTCAAAATATCAACTTGTATTTTTTGACAAAAATAAAGGGTTTTAAAAAAATTCCAACTCCAGAGGGTGGAGTATTTTTCAAACGGGTTAAATGGGTTAAATGTCGGGATAGGTGTATAGGTGCATGGAAAGATGGATGATAAACAATAAAAGGACATAAGTTATGTGCCAGAAATGGAATTCATCAAAAATTCATATGACAGAAACCCCAAATTACCCTTGTGACTTTTTGAAAAGTTACATTTTTGCCTCTTAAATTTGCACTCTCACGCATGACTTATTTGATATTTGGATTAATGTGATTTTCATAGAGAAGTTAGTCAATAAGGTGAGAAACAATCCTGCCAAATTATTTTGCCCAAAACCTCTTTGATAAAAAGTTATGCTATATTGCTTAGTGAAGACAAACCACAAGATAACCACACAATACTTGTAAGATTTTCTCTTTTTTACCGTCTGAATTGGCTTTCACCGTGTAAAATGCGGCTAATACCAATAAACACAATAAGAATAAGGATTAATATCATCATCATGATAATTATCATTATTAATATTATAATTGTTATCATTATTATTTTTACAATTATTATCATCATTATGACTTATTAAGTAAGCGATATCATTTCCCCAAACCTGGGGGGGGGGGGGGATGATTGTACATGCCATCCCCCCCACCTTGTGAAGTGGGGGGGGGGGGGATGCATCCCCCTCATCCCCCCGTTGTCTACGCCCCTGGTCTAGGCTGTTTGTCACATTATTTGAAACGTAAACCTTAATCTTCAAAACATGGGCGCGCGCAACACGTACGAACGCGCGGGAAACTCAACATACATGTACTACTACACTAGTACGATTGTGTTCTGATGCGACGGTCCGATATATCGCACCTGATTTGTGTTGTAACTTCGCTCAAACAGAACAGGTGAAATCATGAATGAAGAAGAGGAAAGCAACTTTGCCGAGATAGATCTCTCTTTCTTTGAGAAGAACAATAGTCGCAATGCCTTTATCGAATCAAGAATCCCGCAGATTTGCAAGGATGAGCCATGTTGCTTTGGAATCGATGAAGCTGGAAGGGGACCTGTGCTAGGTGAGTAGTCGGGCAACATCGGCCCCCGAACTGTGGGCGTCCGATGGTACTGCGTACATGGTGCTTCCAGAGCCCCTCTGACTGTACATGTAATGTAAGCAAGTGAACTACCGGTAGGTCTAGGCTGTTTGTCACATTATTTGAAACGTAAACCTTAATTCCTGTATTGTCCCCGGCACATTGTTCTTATGCAAGAATGCTGAAAGGATAGGAAAGATCACGTAGACTTCTCTTGGTTGATATTTGCTAAATAACATGTTCCTGACCTCACCTGATAAAAAAGTGATATTGACAGATAATTGATCTGAAAATCTGACGATGGTCTATCCTAAACTACAGTAGCCCTAAACTGAGGGCTCGCCTTCATGCTCCCTGCGTGTTGGGTCCGACTTCTGTGTAATCAACACGTGCAAATAAATTACTCATTTTAAATACATTTATTATCCCATATGAATGACTCACTGTATTGAATGTATAACTGCATATGTGCACTATAAAAATGTTCGACAATTTTGAGCAATGTCACATATTTCCTCTCCACATATCTTCCTAACAAATATGTTCCGTCATTCAATTTTAAGGCTGCCATCTTGGCTGTTCGAAAATGTACACGAATATATGGGAACTGGCACATGCACATAAATTCACCATCGCAGCTGCCGTCATGCAATTCTGAACCTCTTTAGTTCGTAAACAAAAAAAATATATACAACATGGATTAAAATCATCTTCAAACCAATCACAAGAATATTCAGGTATGTATTTTCTGTAAATATGTGCAATACATGAGTTTTGAGCTCACAGAATTGCTCAAATTTACTGATCTAATCGCGACTCTCTTGCTCCAAAGCCCGGTGCTATGCAGCCCCTGACACAGTGAGCGGGCTGGTTGCAGTAAATCCTAAACAAAAGCCAACGTGAACAATATGAATATGCTGGGTCATTTTGCACCAAGACAAATACGAGACACACCCGTTCTACATGATTTTAAAAATTACTTATTGCACAAATTGACAAAGGCTAAGATTCAAAATAGGTTTTGTGATATTAAAAAAGTGGAAATGTCTCTTTTCTTCCTTGATTATTTAAATGACAAGAAAAACCTGTTTGAATTGAATCTTTGCAACAAATCAAATTATGACCTACATGTATGAGCTATGTTCGCGCGCAAACAAACCATTCACAGATACATTAACAAACACGACGTGAACTGACTTCAAAGTTATCCTCTTTTACAAGGTAATTTGCTTGTTCCCTTTCATCAAACTATATTCAAACTGCAGCTTAGAAGACATGGAAATGAGATTTTTGTCCTGTGTGCTTGTAATTACACGAAGATATATTTCTGTACATTGAAACCTACTTTAGCGGTTACCTGTCGAGCTGTCTTGTAAAGAGCAGTTTTTGTATTGATCCTTTGAGCAATGTTTCACATTGAAACCTGTACATAAAGACCACATTTCTTGTCTCCCTTAAGTGGTCTTTATATCAAGGTATCATTGTACTCTGATTACAGGTCCTATGGTGTACGGCACCAGCTTCTGTCCGTTGTCGTGGAACACACAGCTCGGAGAGCTGGGATTCGCAGGTGTGTATGAATTAATTGATGTGTTAATATAAGTCTGTGCTTTACCATTTTCATTTTCCATTCATATTTCCTCAGTCATGCTAATCATAGATTGAATTTGAATGTATCAACAATTTTTTTTCAATATTAATTTATCTGTCTTTCTGCATCATCAAAAATTATTGTATTTCCATCAATTATGATAACATATATTCAATTCTGTTTTGTACTGCAAAAACTGTGGAATTAAATCATTCTTTAGGAATAATTAATGCATTTAATTTGTTGACCTATGCAGTCCATATCGTGAAAGGTTTCTTCACAATAAAATTACTTGTAAAATGTTTTTAACATAAGTAAATGGTATGTTCAATTGGCCCTTCCCATAGAACTGCATGGACAGAATCAATTTGTCACTGTCTTTCCTGAAATGATTGAATGAAACCAGCAAACCTCATGCTTTCTTCTTTGTAGATTCTAAAACGCTAAATGAAGAGCAGCGCGAGGCCCTCATGAAGAAAATCCAAGATGCTGGTGACTGCATGGGCTATAAGGTAGAAATCCTCTCGCCGAATTACATCGCCAACTCCATGCTCAGAAGGTATGCACATACTGCTAGGATTTTCATTTTCAGAAATCAACTGAACAACTTGCACAAAAAGATGTCTGAATTCAAATAAGTAAATGCTTAAACGTCCTTTGTGAACCTACATCGAACTACAGGTACATTGTTTGTATGTGGCTCACTGTGTATATTTTAGATTACATATGACTTTTATTTCATCATGAATAATGCTTGAAGTATTGGGTTCTGTACAGTTTCCTAGCACACTCTTGCAGGCAACATACATACGCGATCAGGAGACATGATGTTTGCTGGTTGAAGGACTGCAGGCTAACTGCCAGTTTTTAATGTTCTCAATTTGTAAATGAATGGTAGATCAACAAGGACTAAATATTCATGAAGTTATACCAATTAACATAATAAAGTATTCTTGAATATTCAAATAAGTAAACAATAACTAACTGATAAGTATTCATTATATGCAAATTATTCATGTTATCACATGTTATCATAGACCAATCATAAAAAGACCGGGAAACTAGAAAAACATTCATGAGGAAGAAAGGGAAGGTACAACAATGGATGGGGAGATGGTCAGTGATGGTGGAATGGTCAAACACAAAAGAAACATGAGTGTGTGCAGGGTGTGGAAAGGGAATGACAGATTAGTGTGCAAGGGGTGAAAAATGACCTTGGCGATGGAGGGAAATAATAGTTCAAAATAAATTCCTACATGCTCAATAATAAGGTAGTCAGTAATTGAAATTATTATTGAAGTGAAGGATATCTATCAAGTTCTTTTGGTATATTTCCATTATGCGGTGTGCATCGTTTTCATTAGAGTTTGCATTTTGAAAAAAAAAAATATATATATACATATGTGTGTAAGTGTCTAGAAAAGAAAATGCTTAAAAACAGAAAAGAATTTGCATTAAGAAATTCAGAAAACATAGCTCTGATAATGTGTTAGCTATCTATTTGTCTAGTTATTCTCATTTAAGATTCTTTGTCAAAATTACAAAGAAATAGGGCTTTCTATAATTTCAAAACAGCAGTAACAACAAAAACAACGATGGATTCTTGCACATATATGTAATTTGCAGCTTTATTGCTGTGAATATATGGTTATTGTCTATTCTGTTGCTTGCATTGGGCTTTTGTTTGGGTCATTTTAGGGGGTAAGTTGCCCTGTGCACACAAGAATTATTTGGGGGACAAAATCCAATCTTTGGTATAATCGGCTCAACTTTGTGCTGCTTTTTTTTTGCAGAACAAAGCACAGCTTGAACGCTGTCTCAATGGACTCTGCCATTGGGCTTTTGAGGAGAGCGCTGGCTGATGGGGTGCAAGTTAAAGAGGTGAAATTCCATTGCAGCATGTGTTGTTGATGTTGGGATTTTGCACTGCATTTCTTGATTCTCGCAAACAGAGTTTGGTTATGTAATGATGAGGCAACGAAATTGAGATGAAGTTGCCTTTTTACTCCACCAAACAATGCTATACCCCCTACCTGGATAATAATATTATTTATGTTGTAAGTTAATTGGAGAAATTATTAACATAATTCATGATCACTGCGCAATAATCTATAAACAAAACAAAACAACTTCCTTCATCGCATGATCTCACATATTATGGTGCTTATAATTTGTTATTTCATGAAGTAGAAGCTCTCACACATCACAGACAAAATTTGCTTGAATGCGAGGTGAGGCATGGGATGTAATTTGTTTGAATGTTAAGTTAGATTCAGTGCCACCAGAAAATTGAACAAAAAAAAAAGAAAAGAAAAGAGAACATTTTGATAAAATATTATATAATATGTTGATATAATTTATCTTCCTTTTAATGAAAGGGCTTTCTGGGGTAATTTCAATTTACAAAGAAATTTTAGGCATATAACCAGTAGTAAGGATAGCGTGCTCCATCCTGTAAATGAACGAAAAAACAAGTCAGACAAAAATCTTGGAACCAGACTGGATTTGACTACTGCTTACCGGGCAGCGGCTTACTTTATCTTCCTTGTTTGTTTGTTGTACACATAGGTGTATGTGGATACTGTGGGTGATGCAAAGAAGTACCAGGACAAACTGAAAGGCCTGTTCCCTGACCTAGATATCACAGTCACCCCGAAGGCCGATTCCAAGTTCCCCATCGTCAGTGCTGCCAGTATATGTGCCAAGGTGGGAGTAGTTGTCATAATAAAAATTATGATTTATTTGATGAATGTGCCCCGTCTAAATAAAGAGTTGTGATTGATATGAAAAGTGGTAGATCCAATCCCCTATCTCTAACTACATACAGAGTTACGATTGACACCAATCGCAAATCAAGTTGCGATCAACGGCAATTCTTCATAAGATAGGGCCCCTTTCTCCATAAAGAAATTATGTTATTTTCATTCTTTGAAATAAAAGCTGATTCCCAATCTTACTTATGTACCACCGAGTAATCACATTTTGAATGTATACCAGGGCAACAAGTTGAAAAATCATATTTGTGAGGGACTTTTTGAGCCTGATGTCATGAAACAAACATCCCATGCATTATACCCTATGAGGATATTTTTTTTTTCACAGATGCTCTTGTGGTGTTTATGGGGGCTCTTTATTTACATTGCATTGGCTTTCGGTAAATCGCAATGTACCCCCCTGTATAAGTGAATGATCGTAAAGCTATAGTGTATGCATAGCAGATGCTGCAAGCTTGATAAAAAAATGGGGAATTATACCTCATAGGAGACATGCATGATACAGAGTCTCTACTACTACTACTACTACTACTACTACTACTACTACTACAACTTCAACTTCAACTTCTACCGAAAAACACATACTAAAAACAGTTGAAACCTATGTTGTTGCTGAGAGTTGCAATGTGTGTTCAAAAAGGGTGGTTTTGCAACAATCAAATGACAAAACTTCCATAAAATCAGAGTTGCATTACTAAATCGTACTCTTCCTTAGCATGGATTTCAACGTTAACCTTAATGATTCAAGTTTACGCTGTGAATTCGTCAAAGAAATCAAAGAAATCATCAAAATGAGGAAAATCACTGTGTGATGACGTAAAAATACCCCCCCCCCCCCCAAATCTTATGCGATGAAGTATTTCTTCACGCCGCATACTTTAAGTCTTAATCCTTACACCCTGTGTCCTCCCCCTTGAACCTCTCTGCTTAATGACTCAAGGTGATCAGAGACAGAACAACCTCAGGATGGAAGTTTGTGGAGACGTGTGACGTAGACACAGAGAATTTTGGGAGTGGATATCCCTCAGGTAGGTTCCAGTCTTCGGAATGAGAGAGATTGGATTGTGGATCTTAGTCCAGGGCTGTGTCGCAGTGATGATGTGACAACTATTTTTAACTTTTTAAGTGTCCAGTACCCAACTTCAGCTTGCCAAGCAATTGCATCAAGTTTTCTTAAAACCTCAATTCTCAAAAAGAGGCAACTGGACATGCCTATTTCATGACTAATCATATTTGAATCAAATTGAACAGCCTACAGAATGTGTGAGAACGGCATGTAATTTACGGCATATAATTTTTATTCTTCCAGTGTATTATGCGTAATAGAACATCTCATAGATTCTTTATTACACATCAAAAAGTGTAACCCGACATTATGTAGCTGTAGTATGCTTCTAAATATCAAACACCCAATCATTATTATCATGCTTTTTATTATTTCCTCCCATATTTAGATATTTGATAAAGTTTACTAGAATAATTCTGTATCAGAACATAGAGTTATCACCACAAGACAAATGCATTCTCTCTTTATATATATATTGATGAGAGAATCCCAGTGAAAGATAAATAATACCGAAGTGTTGCGTCATATGAGCATGTCGTTATGACAACTACAGTAGTTCTAAACTATGTAGGTAGAGCAAGCAGCAGTGATCATAGCGGGAACTATCTTTGCAAGTGCCTTACACCATCTCGCTAGTCATTGTTGGACCATTGAAACTCACTTGAGTGATGTTGTTTAGAACCAAAAAGCTGCTTACTAATGGATATGACAACACCACTTTGGTACTTTTGTCCAGACTATTGTCAAGCTTTCTTGCGATTGCGTTACAGACCCAGGAACCAAGAAGTGGCTTGCGGAGAGTGTTGACCCCGTTTTTGGCTTCACACAGTTTGTCCGGTTCAGCTGGTCAACAGCAAGCAACATCCTGGACAGCCAGGCTGCCCCTGTCAGATGGTAAGTCTGTAAGACCTAGACCAAGTTTTACAGGTCAAACCATTAGTTCTTTCTCACCCCTAAAATTGATCCCATTTTGCAATTATATATGAGAAGGAATGAAAAAATATTTTCTTTGACCAAATTGTTACCACCTATGAATACCTGTAGCCCTAGCAAACTATTCAGACAGTTTTTTAATGGAGCTAGGCCCCTGGTGACCTCACTTCACATTGACTGTGTATGCGTGATTGTTCACAATTTCAGGAAAATAGGGGTCATTTTTTAAAGTGTGTTCACAAATTAAATGCAAGGGTTGTGTTTTTATGACAGAATATTCTGAATTAAAGAAATTGTACTATCGTAGATCATATCAAAGAATAAACTGTGCTCGAAAATGTCCTTGAAAATAGGGGGTGCTTCTTTGCTTTGAGAATGATTATACGTTACACTTTAGAATGTTAATTAACGCCACTGTGGCTGGGACTGTTAACTTGAGTTTGATGGAAAGTTTGATGCAAATACTACAACGTACCATGTGATACGATGGAGTCACAAGACTTACATATTCCTTCTTTGTTTCTGCAAATACTACAGGGAGGATGATGATGAGGAAGAAGAAGCAGCGAAGGGATCCGCCTCTTTACTGTCCTTCTTCGCCCCGAAGAATGCCGACCCGCGGGAGAAGAAACACCGATTCTTCAATGACCGGAACCTCAAGCAGGTCACTGCGTGGTGATCGGCTGTGGTAGGACGGCACCAGGACGTTATTGTCCCTTTATATCTTCATAAAGGCTACCACGGACGACATGATCTGATGGATCAGTCATACGACTCTATGACTGGCTGAATTGTGGGAACCCGATCATGGGGTTTGTAAAAATGGGTGACGTCACATTTCGTTTTCTAGGCCCAGACAACCGCAGAATATGGCAAACTTGTTTAATCTGTGGTGGCATTAAGATATTCCTCGGAGGATGGTGCACGGGATGTGAGGATAATGGAGAGAGCTTTACAGTATGAAGTGCACGGAATCGCGGCGGAATAGTAGCTGCATCAATAGCAGTGTGAAGCCTCTTTGATTGAACCAGAGCTGCCAAGTCTCCCTGATTTTGCAGGAGACTCCCTGAAAAAAATCCCAGCATTACTGCATTGGATGTCATCATATCACCTAATCTCCCTGATTATTGATGGATTATTGTCATTAGGTCGTATGCATTTGATAGACATCTCCCTGATTTCTGATGAAATTTCCCCAAATCTTCCTGATTGTTGAATTTCAATGTTGGT
This sequence comes from Arbacia lixula, assembly GCA_963669155.1. Classification (NCBI taxonomy): domain Eukaryota; kingdom Metazoa; phylum Echinodermata; class Echinoidea; order Arbacioida; family Arbaciidae; genus Arbacia; species Arbacia lixula. The sequence continues at coordinate 16,637,980 of OZ022584.1, forward strand.
AGCTCTGTATGCCCGTCGTATCATCAGCTATTTCACTTTGTACCCAGTAAGCTAACTATCCTACTGGGCATGTGTCATTACTAATAGCATGTATCAAGAAAACAATCTTTGATGTTGCTTCCAGTGTTGGGGTCGTTATCTATCGTTGAGTGAAGACCCAATAAGGAGTTGGATTATTTTCTTGCAAATAGATTCAACAGGAGCTACTCAATGAGCAAAGTGAAAAGGTGAAGTAGATAGTAAGGTTCTTTACTGAGAGGACTTCTTGTCTCTTTTTCCACCCGGATACTTTTTTAATACCAGCACATCTCCCACGCAATGTGTTGTACTGAAAATATACATTAATACAGCAGGCTATGAATATACAGTGAAACCTGTCTATAGTGGCCACCCAAGGGAAACACAAATTGTGGCCTTTATAGACCGGTGGCTCCTATAAACAGGTTCTTTAACACATGACCTCTCTCTGGGGGAATCATATTAATGGCCACTTTAGACAGGTTGGCTGCTATAGACAGGTGGCCAATAAGACAGGTTTGACTTTACTTCAAATACCTTATCGGGCACAATTAATCCACAGCTTTGGTGACTGCAGTTTCATGGCAAATGTTGACACTCTAACTAGACCAGGGTTCGTGATGCCAGAAAATCTTAGCTGTGTTCAAAAAGGATACCCAGTATTTTTATCTCTTTTATCATTGGCATGAACATGTAAAGAAAGCCCACAGGTTTTGTAAGGCCAAGGAATGTGAAGGTTAAAGAGGATCTTAAGCTCTACCATCTTTTGTAAGAGAGAAGAATAGACACACAACAGGTGTTCATCCCTGGCCAGGCTCACATGAATAGCCTAATCCTCCTACTTAGGGAGCTGATTGAAGCTTTAATTGGTTGGTATTCATGCTCTTGATGGCTTGTGGGGTCGTTCTTTGTTCACATTTTGGTCAACCTCCATAACAAAACAGCTAAATCAATATACCAAAGTACAGTTGGTTGTTGGATGCATATAGGTGCATTCCCTTAACTCTCTCATTACCATTGAAACAGATGTGTAGGATTAATCATGTTGCACTTATTTTTTGTTCATGACCTTGTGACATGAGTGAGGGATAGAAAGATCCAAGTTCCCATCTACTCAATAAAGATGGGGGGTGTTTCACCAAGCTGTTTGTAAGATATGAACGACTTTACGAACGACTGGTGATCCCTTCTTGTGCTAAATGCGATGCCACACTTTTGATTTATGAACATCAGATTTGAACTTAAGCTGATGGAAATCAAAATCATTGAGAATCTGATTTAGCACAAGAAAGGATCACCAGTCGTTCATAGTGTCGTTCGTAGCTTACGATAGTAATGATACAAACCAAAAGGTTTTTCTCTTAAAAATAGGACTATAGCTTAAAGATTGTCCGTCCCTTTTGAAAGCTTAAAATTTTAAATCGTCTATCACGATCGTAAATTGAAGAAAGTGTGATTCAAGACCATTTCTAAGAATATAGCATGTTGAAGCTTTCTGTATATGTAAAAATTTCAGCCGTTAAATTTCAAACCGACTTTTTTCGTACCACGAAAAAAGTATTAGTCTTTGTTACAGTACCTATGTGGTTAATATGCATGTGTGAAATGCTAATTTTATGAGAAATTACCAAACTTTGGAGATGATTCCTTCTATAGAATAATTCTTTTCATAATGCGTTTTATAATTTAATAAAGAGATTAATCAATAAAGCAGATATTTCGACACAAGTTGCTAAGAGCCTGAGGTAAAGACTATAAATCAGATGTTGTTTACGTGCATTTTTTTAATTTTACACTACGTATCAGTTTCAAATCATGAATATACAGCTTGCTAAAACTTCTCTATATGTTTTGCCAATGTTTTGATGGTTTTGTGGTGATCTGAAAAAGGGACGGGCTGTCTTTAAATCATACCAGCTAAAATGCATCATGATGAAACAAATGAACAGCGAGTGTGTAAATGTAGTTCTTGAAATTAAACTGCAAGTTCTCATTGTGCTGTACAGGAACCTCAAAATACATAATTTTGCATGTGGCAAGTGTGTATGAGATAATTTATGAATGTATTTTCCTCAATAACTATGTAGTATAACTGTGTATAACAATGACAAATACAACTACATGTATATGAATTATAAAGTATGGTTTATGCTTGCATTTTATTTAACTTTTGATAAATGTACTGTACTGCTTTTTCCCAATGACTTGCCACACTTCGAGTATGCCTACAATGTACCAGTACTAAAATTACAGAGAATGTAAGACAATCAAGGTGAACCTATGCATACACACTAACATACAACAGACCACTGCAACATGCATTGTACCTCGGATAAGTATACAGTATTTATTTTACAGGAGCTTAACAAATATATGTAATATACCAAAGTACATCATGTACATAACATGTGTTGTATAGTTAGTTCACTTTGTTAAATATTTGTCTTGGGGAATAAGCATATTGAATGGATACAAATTAGGTTATATGACTACATTCATTTACACACACAAATTAAAAGGATTTCAGATTTTGTGGCAAATCATACATTTGTTTATATACAAAAGGACTACGGTAGCAATTAAAGATGCAAACATATATATTCTGGTGGTATGTACATAAATACATGTATAACTTACCTTGATGCAAATATCAATGGAATGGACACATTTAAAGTCCTGGGCGTTTTTACACCAAGATGTGCGTATGTCACGCACCACTTTATGCACCACTGGTGACTTATTCTTGGGTGCCAAATCAGATTCTGAATGATTTTGATTCCCATCACCTAAAGTTGAAATCTAATCTCTGTAGATGAAAATTCTTGTCTAGCATCTGAACACCAAAGTTCAGTTTGTCAAATTTGATTACCGGTAGGGTTGTGCGAAATTCACTCCCACTATGTTAAAACAGGAACAAAATTATCAATTAGCACAAGAAGACGTCACTAGTCGTGCGTAAAGTTGTGCATGACTTGCGCACATCTTGGTGAAACGGGGCCCTGTTCACTCAAAGCTAATGGGTAGAAATGATCATGATTATGGGCAATAATCGTTCCACACCCCTTCTGCCATCATCGTCGGGGTATCCAAAATCAAAGTAGAGGAGAACTTGTGGTTATGTCAAAATGACGCTCCATGACCCCCAAAAAAAGGGAAATTACCAAAAATAAAATTTAAAAAATGAGATGTTCTACACCTAAATGCTCAAAAGTAGAGTCATGTGTTGACACCACTTTGCATATTTACACAAACATAATTACACTTTGGATTTGAGATATCCAAATACACATGTACAAGAATAATAATAGCATTTTTCTCATTCAAAAATGGGAGTTTAAACCGAAGCTGACTATTTCCTTTACGATTGACTCTTTTCTTTAGTAGTACTGTTGTAAAGTCACATGTCTGAATGAGAGATATATTTGTCAAAAATTGATTAACAAATACATGTAATATGAAAATTTGAGGGAAACATTCCAGATAAATCTTCATAAATTAGAGCAAGCCTGAAATTCGTACACATATAAAATAGTTATTTAAAATATATATTGCCACAATGTTTTCACCTTGATGGAGACATACTTTAAAAATTTACTCATTTTCTTGAAAAAAAATTATAGATGGTCTTCACTGGATATTTCCAGATTATATGTGCAATAATTTGGATTTACTTATGTGCTGTACATCTTCATGAGTTCATTCAAAAACATGTGAATGCTTTGCAGAGTTAACACCAGACTTGAGGTTTTGACTAGCTTGTAGAAACCATTGGCTTATGATTTTTTTTTTTTTTTTTTGGGGGGCGGGGGGGAAATGATGCATATTTTATTGATCAATAATTCAATATGATACTCAAAATACCTCTTGACTAATCAGACATATAACTTACATGATGCTATACTTGCTAAAATGATATATGTATAAATACACAGAGTGTAATATTTGTGTAAATGACTGTAATGCAAGTCAGACTCTTTCGTTTATAATTGTTAAATGATGCCCATTCCACGGAACCTCAGTCCTTTATTTATTCACTGCTATATTGCTATGTAATTTAGCACTTATTGATGCTTGATTAAATTAGACAAGGGATTTTCCTCCCATCTCAATGCGGGCTTAGTCTTCTGCATACAATATTGTTCAACTTTCTGTAATTATCTGTCATAGTTTACCAAAAGTCTAACTGGTTTACAAAAAAGTATACTTTATAGCACCATTTACGAAGTACTTGGAAGTGTTAACATGACCAATAACCGACATAAGGTGACGAATGCACAGGTGAATAAAACACCTCATTTAATTGTTGTTGAAGAAAGCTTCATCAAAGTTTTTGTAATGGAATACATATATATCGCTGCTCTGGAGTATCACACTGCTGTGTGTGGAGGAACGGAATATGGGCTTGCATAGAGTGCTGGACATGAAATGTATTTACAATGTTAATGGTGATACCAGTGAAATATTCTACAGATCTTACTACCTATACATGTCACTCCTTCAGATATATTGATATTACTCGTAACTCTGTACATATGAGATCATAAGGGATTGGACTTTTGATCGATTCAGATTCTTCTGTCAAGCGGCAAGGCTTGTTACGCGAAAAAGGAAATTTGAACATATAAATCCGATCCTACGTAGTCTCCACTGGCTCCCGATAAGGGCTCATGTTCAGTTTAAAATCCTCACTTTTGTATTCAAATGCTTATGTGGAAATGCTCCTGTCTATCTTACTGAACTCATCAAACCATACCAGCTTACTCGTAATCTTCGTTCTCAATCAAAAAATCTTCTCTCTGAAATTTGTGTAAAATCTAAGACATTCGGTGATAGAGCTTTTGCAAATACGGCACCCAAATTATGGAATAACCTCCCCCAAGGCATTAGATCATTGACAGACTTCGATCAATTCAAATCAAGACTAAAGACGCATCTGTTTGATAATTATTAGTTATTTTCAAATTCTCAAATAATCAATTTTTGCTTTCACACGCATAGAGACTATTTGAATGGTATTATGCGTCTCTAAGAATTGAATATTATTATTATTATTTATAAGATGGGCCCTGGTTTTGCTAGTGTTGTTTCCATGTGATTACTGTAATACATTACATGCTAAACTTTTTGGCAACGCAATCATGTGCACACATCACACATTAGCAGGAGTCTATGCTGCCATGAACTCCACCCCCCCCCCCCTCACCCCATCAGTCTAAACCTTCTCATAAATCATTTTCACTTACCTAAGTTACAACTAAAATTCAATGGGCTCAGCAAGAAATATACCTCCCTCTGCAGCTCATTCACATTCATGAAAATAGCGTGTACCAAAGCTCAGAAGTAGCGTACTGAAATCCATCTATCAGTCTCAACCGAGGAGCTTGTGAACCTTATCATGAATTATTTTTACTTCACAGATGCAATAAAAAGTCTATAGGCTCAGCAAGAAATATATAAATGTATTCCACTCCGCAGCTCAGTCAAATTCTTAAAAATCGTGTATACCTAAGCTCAGCACTAGCTTACTGAAATCCACATATCAGTCTCAACCGAGGAGCTTGTGAACCTTACCATGAAATATTTTCACTTTACGGATACAATAAAAAGTCCATAGGCTCAGCAAGAAATATATAAATGTATTCCACTTGGCAGCTCAGTCAAATTCTTAAAAATCGTGTATACCTAAGGTCAGAACTAGCTAACTGAAATCCATCTGTCAATCTTAGCCAAGGAGCTTGTGCACCTTATATATTATTTGTTCTTGATTATACAGTGCAATGTACTTGGCAAATTTACAGCAATGCCCCCTTCCCAACACACTTGCGACAGCCTTGGCACTCTTCTTGTTCGGCTGGTTTCACATCACACTGCCGTATGGATAGCATATTTCTTGTCCTGTCCAAAAAAAGGGAACAAAATTGAAGAAACACAAATTATTTAGAATATCACCTTTTACAATACAATACCGGTACAGTGATATTTGCTTTAGAGATCTCATGCATAGAAAATGATCTGTCTATACAGGTTTGACTGTATTGACATTTAAAAAGTCTGCCTATGCAATAGATAATGATGCAGTCAAATGGTTATTTTTCTTTCTTTCTGGTGATGACAGGCTTGGTGTTAGGAGGTGTTCCATAAAGTACTGACTTGTGACATCATGTGAGTATATATGTTAAAGACAACTGGTTCTAAACTATGTGGTGGTCGAGCAAACAGCGCTGATCGTAGCAGAGACTCTAATTGGGAGTGCCCGTCACTAGGTCGCCAGACAATGTCGGCCCAGCAAAACTCTCCAGTGATGTTGTTTAAGACCAGAAAACTGCATAACAATGGATCACAACACCACTTTGGTGCCCTATGACGCCGAACCCTAATGACTACTCACCGCTACGCGAGGCTTAGCCACCGGTCTGTGAGGCTTTGTTGGGGGTACGTCCGCCCCCGTGGGGAGGCCATCGATGGGCGTCCCATCACTCCTTCTCTTCAGGGGTCTTCCACTGGTGACAGGAGGGGTGCCGGTCCGAGGAGCGGGGACCGGGGTCCTCTTGGCCTTGGACTGCCTAGTGGGGGCGGCCCGCGTCAGGTACTCCTTGGGGGAGGAGTGGTTCCGAGGAGGAGGAATATGTACCCCTCTCCTGGTACCGGCAGGCTGGTGGAAAGACAAAAACAGATAATCGTTGTAAAGATGGGTGTTTTCAAACCACTCGTGTTGCTTGTATTGTAAAGAGTGTATAAATCTTAAAACATTATCACTCCAGAAAGGATTTGGCCAGTTACAAAGTTGACCTTTGACCTTTAAGTATGAGAGTCCTATTGCTGTCTCAGGGAGGGGCTAAGTCAGACTTAACAGTTTGAATGTAATCACTTTAAATAATTCAAGAAGGTTTAGTTCACAGCTTTCTTACAAAGTTCTTTATGGAGTTTTTTTTTATCATAAATCATTGGCAAACTAAAATTGCTGATCAAGTATGAGGAGGTAAATTGTTACCTGAGATGACATGCTTTGACTGACAATAATTCTTCATTTTGGCACTAGTAATCCACACAAACCGAAGAGAAACATTTTGTCTGGTACACAAGGAATTAGGCACCTACCTCTGCTGCTAGCTGGCAGTCCATGTCCTTGGGTGAGGAGTGGTTCTTGGGAGGAGGGATATAGGGGGAGTACTTCTTGGGCGGGGCCGTGGGGGCTCTCCTCGTCGGCGTGATGTTGTCGCTATGCGGCTTCAGCACTGGCCGTCTGTTGCTAGGGGTACCGGAGAAGGAGGAAGGGGTGGGTGGCCCCACCTGCTGATTCTGATAGGTCGATGATGAGGAGGAGGGGTTAGGGCGTGACCTTTGAGCGGGTGTGGCATTGCGCCGATGCGATCCTGGTGTTCGGGGTGCGGGGGTGGGGATGTTCAACTCCTGCATGTGGTGGGAAAAGATAAGATGAGATAAAATGTGGCCCTTTGGCAGACCTTAGATATAAAGATGTCAAGATGCCATGGTTTTTTTGAAGAAGATAGCAATGAATGGTTTACCTCAGAATAGAGGAGCTATTGAAACTTACTATCAAAGAAATGTTACTGACCATTATATTTTAACATCAACAAACTGATATTCTTCACACAAAGATGTCTTGCCAATCTTGTGACAGGATGTGATTATAATATGAAGCCAAATTAGAGGATGATTATGCCCGATAAACCAGAACAATAAGTAGCACCACACATATAATACAAGTACCGGTAGTCCAACAAGGACAGAGTTTGTTCACCTTTCTCGTTGTTCCTGGAGTGTTAACCTTTGACCCTTCCAGTCTATTGAGGTCATTCATTGTATAACAGAGGTCATCTTGGCACTCGCTGTTTGATGACGAAGATGAAGATGTCTGTGAAGGGAGATGGATAAGTAATTTGATTTCATTTGGCACAGACCATTCAACTGATTTCCTTTCAGTAGGAGGAGCTGCAGAATCAAATTAACTACATGTACATCAGAAAAGTTTTGCAAGAGGTGTGAGTACCGAGATGATATCATTATTTTGAATAACCGCTTGGACTAATTTTAAGAGAGCGTGTAGCCAGCATTGTGGGCGCAGCTTGGAAAATGTTTGCACAGACTTGCCCTCCTCATAGGCTACCCACAAGTGTACATACAGGTTCAACCTTACTCTGCATATCTAAGTGTAGACCAGGGTCATGTTGCATAAAACTTACCAGAAATGGTAACTCTGTCATCAATGGTAACTACAGTAACATGGTAACACCGCTTGACAGCCAATCACATTCAAGGTTTCCATAGACGTTGCCATCGACAGCAAAGTTACCATCAATGGTAAGTTTTACGCAACAGGGCCCACTACATGTTTCAAGTCACTCATGTATGCTGACTATACACTCTCTCTTATACAGTGTGTCCCAGAAAAAAGGAAACCCGTTTTTCGAGGTCGATAACGTATTCATAATATATCACATTATTACAAAAATGACAGCATTATTGAGAGTAACTTATCTTCTTTCGTTTGGTACCAAATTCAAGATGAATTGTTCACGCATGACTGATTTCAAGCAATTACAAGTGCTCGATGTCAGAAACGTTTTGCGCAGAATAATGAATGTTGTTTGCGCTACGTCGATGCTTCCTTTCAAATTTTGACCATTTTTCCTGCGAAAATTGATTTTGACAATTATTTTTTAAGCACCTGTTGCTCCTCAACGCATGACTCTTATCTATCATGTGAGGTGTCAAATGAAAGAAGAAACACCTTGCTTTCTAATGATGTGTATAATATTCAATGATTTTTTTCAGTCAACTAGAGAAATAACACAGAATCTCGGTTTCCTTTTTTGTGGGACACACTGTAATCAAATTGTGTCAAATTGTGGTTATAGAAAGTTTAGAAAGAAATCAGCTGGCTCACCGAGACTTTCTGAGGAGGGGGGTTGGGGGCTAGCCTCTTCTTGTGACTCCTGAACGGTGTACCCAGCTGCTTCTGTGAGGGCAGCAAACAATCAAAGAATATATTATTACAATCAATTGGTTTAACCAGACCAGGCTTTCTAGCGAGTGCCTATAAATCTTGATAACAAAATGCGCGACCTCCACAAATTTTTAATACATATTTCACATGTAACTTTATGTACAACTTTGCAGAAGTGGATTTCTGAGAACATTTTGTAGAATCAAAATCTTATTATCATTTAATTCTGAAAATTCATGCAACCCAACAAATCATATTTTCCTTTAATTCACCTAAATGTGGTTGGAAAAAACAATTTTTCAGGCATTGGGTTTCTTAACCCGACTTGATTGTTAACTTTGTAATGTTAAAAATGCAAAAAAACAAATTTGGGATGAGCCCCATACCTGATTAGGATATTCTAGCATATTCTTTTCTACAGTATCACTAGTATCAGTGTTAGATTGGAAGGCTGAAGGTAATTTACACGAAATAAAACATCCATACAGTTGCATCTTGTAGATGTGCAACAATGGTGTAAATGCTTTGCTGGATCTCAATCTCAAATAAGAAAATATCAAAATAATTGTCCACCAAAGTGAAGAGTATATTCTGTCTAATCTTATTTTCCTAAACAAAAAGTTCTACAGACTACATCCATTTTGCCAAAATATGAAAATCTGATGCATGAAGCACAGTTGAGCATCTGATGAAACAAATAAGGATACTGTTTTTAGTGTAGAGAAAGTTGAGCCAATCAAGTAACACACATGTATGAACCATGAGCAACAACATACAGAAAGAGAGAGTGTAAATGACTTGCTTGGGAGAAAATGCAGGTGATCTTGCAGTTCATAATAGTCAGTTCTAATGACGTGATTATATAATGTCTGATTCTGAGATAAGCTTGAGACTATTCAAGGGGAGCCATTGCTTGAAATGGATATCACATCATACCACAAGGTGAATCCAGCGAGAAGGTGGGATAAGAAACTGGCGCACAACAATTTCCACATTAATGCCTCTATGACATTCAGAGCCATATACAGGTACAGCCAGACACAAACACACACATACATACAGACAGACAGACTGACACTGCACAGACAGTCCCACACACACAGAGACAAAGAAACACAGACAGACAGACATGTGTCTACATAATATATGGAAACACAAGCAGACATACACACACGAAAAAAAAACAATTGCCCAAATAAACATACACACACACAAAAAAACACACAAAAACCCACACAGACAGACAAATGGACACACACACGTGAGACGCACCACAAGCATATCCCCTGCCGATCTGCTGCGCCGGTGTTTGCGGGATCTGTCCTGCGAGCGGGCCGTCGATTGGACTGCGTCATCCCGGACCTTGGTGGGGGTGCCTGGGAGGTAGCTGCTCTGAACAAACTATACGGCAGCAGGGATGGGAGAGGTGTGTGTGTGGGTGGGTGCATGGAGATACAAGGCAAGAGAGAGATAGGAGCTTAGAGTGCGTAGCATGGTTATGGTATGGTTACATCACAGCCTTGCACCACACAGAGTTGCAATATGGTTACACCGCGACCGCCGCCTTGCACCACAAAGAGTTACAACCAATGATAGGATCGATAGATCACATGTAAATTTTTGTGAAATGGCAATCAGAGCCACTAACACAGAAATTCAACAATCAGGAAGATTTAGAAGAATCTCAGAAATCAGGGAGATGTCTCAAAAGCATAGAACCTCATGATAATCTATCAATAATCAGGGAAATTGCATGATGTGATAAAATCTAAAGCAGTAATGTTGGTTGATTTTCAAGTAGTCTCCTGTGAAATCAGAGAGACTTGGCAGCTCTGCAATCATGACTTGCAGTGGATAATTAGTGATAACTTACGTTGATCTGTCACAGCTATATTTTTTTGTTTATAAACATTGGCTAGAAATTGCAACACTGGTAGATCACATGTGAGTCTGTGGCTTGCTTTGACAAACAGCAAACCTGACTCTCCATGGATTTTGAATTTATCAAAACTATGTATTAATAAACATTGGCTGGAAATTGCAATATATCACATTACATGCACGTACAGTATGTCTGTCTATCACAAAGAAGTTGTTTTGAAATTTTAACAGCAATCAAAACTTGTAATCGATATTGATCATAACTTGTGTGGATCTATCATTACAATGTTTTAATACAAAATGGTTAGAAATTGAAATCCTTTAGAGATAGTACATGTAGTGGTACTTTGTGATGTAAGAGTTGCAAACAGTTGGAAACCATCACTCTTTGTAATACAGTGATGAAACACATATGCAGTGACATGACTGCTGAAAGTATAACGAAAATTGTCTACTGCCAACACCAAAACTGAATGCTCTGCATCATCAAATGTGGATTAAAAACATGTATATGAGCAATTTGTCATTTCAGTACACTTTGTGACTCCATCTGTGAAATTAGAAAACAAAATGTAAGAGAAATGCAAATCTGTGCACAGCATACAATATGCATTGTGCAGGACATTCACCACTAAATGAATTATGAGAAGACATTTAAAAAGTGTTTTTTTGTGACTGAACTTCCCACCATGATTGCACAGAAAAAGACAAAATAACAAACAAAATGACACAAAATTTCCTCCCAACCGTGTAGCCATGAAATTAACATTTGGATGATTCGTTGATAAATTGACATAGATCTACCACACAAGAGTGAAAATCATCACTGCGCACCACAGCACAAATAAAGCAAAGTGTATGAAACAATACCTGCACTTGCGAAAGCACTCCCTTTAATTGGAAAACAATGTGTGCATAAAGATGTGCATTGAAGTGGACATTACCATTTATCAAAAACATGGTGTGCTTTAAACATACATACCCCACATTACCAGCAAACCCTAGGGCTGCCAACCTTAATCATTTCAGTATTCTAATATTTCAAAATCAGTATTTTGATGCAAAAAAGTCAGTATTTTCAAATAAAGACAGTAGAACAACCCATGAACTAGAACTTATGAGATCAGTATTTTTAATGAAACCGTCAGTTCAGTTTCCTTATCAAATTTCAGTATGAAATAATGAAAGTCAGTAATACTTGGCAGTTCTAAAAACCAAATTAAAAACTGTACTTCTCTGTATTATTACAGCATGCCAAACAATGTAGAAGCTAGTGTGTCATAGGCAATCGCTGGCAATTTGAAGAATACTTCATCTGAGGTAAAACATTCTTAAAGTTATTTTTCTCAGAAATACGATGAAACAAGCACAGAGTTAGGGTATACATTTTATGTAGATTTTTTATGTGCAGGGGCACTGTTAATTTCACACACTGAAAATAATGTGCACATAATTATTTAAGTCACACAATAACACACAAATAAAGTGAAACATTAGTGCTTAAATCATATCACATTAATTCACTGCAAATTGTGATTTAATTGTATAATGTTACTTGACCGCAAAAAGAATGTAAATTTCCAGCTTTTTTACACATTCATGAAGAATAATGTGCTGGCTAATTTTCATTTACGTTGACATGATGCAGAAATACCCACATAACAATGAAATACTGTACAGGTTTGGTCATCATAACGGTTGACAATTCTAGCAAAGTGTTGACATTTATTTTGCATTTACAATCAATAGAAGACACATACATGTATTAACACTCTTTCTCGTTTTTCTCTTTGAACCTTAAAGTGTAACTTGATGTGACTGCCACAACCCATACTGGATTATAACATAGTTTAAGCTCTTGCAGGTTTCTGGTTGATGTCAAAGTTTTATTAGAACACTCCTTAGGAGGAATAGGTGAGGTTTGATGGGTAGGGATGGTGAATGGGATAGGAAATGGGATGGGATGGGAAGGGAAAAGATTAGGCCTGTATCATAATAAAGAATAACAAAAAAAATTTGGTCAGGTAGTGCATAACTACAGAATGTACACTGGCAAGACCTTAAAGTCTGCTGATTCAAGAATACAAAATAAACCCTTCAAAAAAAGTTCTGCAACTCAGCTTTGAGGGGTCATATATATCTAGTTGATTCATTATTGTGCATAAATGTGGTATCATCAAACAGCATGACTATTTATCTTTACAACGATGCATCGTTTGTAATGCTTATATGCAATTATGGAATGCGCAGACATTCTGAATATGCAACAAGGTAAAAAATGAAAGGTTGCAAAATTCTGTGTTTTCTGTTTGTTTTGCACATGAAATGAGTTTGAATGTTGTTGATGCGGCGATGCATTAACGTTCATTGTCACATTGACACTATTCAAAACACATTGCATCTTCAAAAGAAATAGATAGATTAATTAAGTTATGGTTAACACTTTCAAGTGCCTTAAGCGTACCATAGCAAATAATTTTTTTGTAAGTGGGATGAGCTCATTTTTCTTTCAAATACATACCGATAAGATGTTAGGTTTGGTATCAAATTTCATACTTTTATCAATATCAGTATTTTTTTAATAACTTAGTGATTTTGTTTGATACAGGCCTAAATGGGGTGGGATGGTGAGTAGGATGGGAGGACTCTGTCTTGTTAAAGAACATGAAACATAAAGTTGAACCATTATACCTTGTTGACTACTCTTCTATTCATAAACTCTTCCTGCATAGAGAAGAATGTTTGACAGTAAACAAATACTATTTTTAGTCAATCTTCCTTAGAATTGCTTTGTCAAATACTGTTTAATGGTTCTGTGAACCAGAGAGAGAATGGGGTACATCACACAGATCTGATGGTCCATTCAAAGAGATGATACAAAATGCAATTTTACAACAGATATGATCTGTCTTAGAATTGCTTTATCAAATGGTATCTAATGGTTCTGCATGAAATCAACAGAGAATGAAGTACATCACAAAGATCTGATGGTCCATTCAAAGAGATAACACAAAATGCAATATCACCTATCCTGCATAAAAAAAGGAGAACGTTTGATAGCAAACATAAATGTTATTTAGTCAATCTTCCTGAGAACTGTTTTATCAAATACTGTTAAATAGTTCTGTGAATCAGAGAGCGAATGGATTACATCACAAAGGTCTGATGTTCCACTCAAAGAGATAACACAGAACACCATTTCAGTACAGATATGATCTTTCTTAGAACTGCTTGATCAAATGGTGACTAATGGTTATGTGAATCAGAGAGAATAGAGAACATCACAAAGATCTGATGATCCATTCAAAGAGATAAACAAACACACTTTCACAACAAATATAATGGGTATATAAGACTACACATAATGTTTAATAAATAAATAAAAAATGGTAATTATTCATGTATCAACAAAACTCACCAAGTATCTGAAAGTTGGAATTACAGTTTCAGGAATGTTTATACAAGTGAAATCACATCTAGCATATAGTCATATGCTTCTCAAACATATTTGATGCAGCTGAGAAAAAAAAAAACTATGAAAAGAGAGGAGTACAGGAATAATGAATATACAAATAAAGAATATATTTTTACTAGTTTCAATGTGAGTGTACTACTATAAAAGCAACTAAATCAAAAATAAAATAAACGGATGAGATGTCCCAGAAAAGAAAACACAAGAATGAATTTCTCCTAATTTGTAACTACTTTTATAACGTTAAAAGAAGGTAGAACTAATCTGTCATACCACAACTAGAACTACTTGAAGAACACAATGAAATGATACAAGAACAAATGTATTGATTCTAAAACTTGCATTGTTATCTTGGATTACTACCATGCCATATACAGTACAAATTGTTCACAGAGTCTGAGCCAGATACATTGTTGTGTTGTGTTGTGTGCGCATTGCTTGCACAAAGTAGTGCGTTATGCGTGAATACTTTAGAGATTTCTCGTCATACCTGTTTCATGAGTTTCCTCTTCTTGGAGCTTTCTGGCATGGACTGCACGCTGGCGTAGAGTTGAGCAAGGGCCTCCTCCGTGCAGTTCCTAGAGCTGCCGACGGCCACGGACCCTGCCTCTGGCTGGCTAATGGGAAGCTTGCGATCACTGCCCAGGTCATCGGAAGACTGCAAAAAAGTTTGTTATTATCATTGAAATCCCCAATAATTTTCCACACAGATAACTTTGAGCAATGTTTTCAGTTATGTTATGGAACATTGTTTTCAAGCTTTCACTTAGTACTTATATTCGTCCTCATGGTAGAGATACTTATTATGTTCACAATATTCTATTTGAAATGTTCATTTATATTCATATTGTTTGTGGATTAAAACACACAAATTATTGCAATGAAATGTATTTTCCATGCTGCTCTTTCACATATGAATTCACACTCAAAGCAATTGGTCAAAACACCTGTAAAACATAGAACTAAATGTAACTAGCTACAAATTTGAGTTGTATTGCCAATATAGTACAATCATTTTCATCTGAGCCATATATCTTATCTTACTGCAATTCAAAGACAAACATTCACAAATGCAAGCATGCCATGTACACAAAACAACACTTTACGTTCTGTAAAGAAAAGAAAATGATTTATTTAGTAATCACATTCATATTTCAATTTGTATACCGGTATAACAAGTATGAGTACCTGTGCTCTGCGGTGCAATGTCGGTTTGTCATCTTCATCTTCTGGCAATTTCCCTCCGTTCTTGACAAAAATCTCACACTTCTTCAGCATATTTTCTGGTACCTTTGAAAAATACAACATATTGCCACAAAATGTAAATGCTGATTCTAGTGGTATCAAATGTGTGTTAGAAAACAAAATAAAACAAGGTTTCATTACACACTTATTTTAATCGGTCAGTAAGGAATTTTAGAACAAATCAAACAAAAACAATTTCATGAAATAATGGTCACTCCTCATGAAAGACATTCATTAACTATCCCCAAGCTACGCCTACCCTCGCCATAAGAGTCAACAAAATAGTTATATAAGACTGTATGCTAACACAAAGATAGAGTGCTGTATGACCAAGGTTTTTTGAAGTATTACAAAAGTAGTGTTAAATCTTGCATTTTAATTAAATGAGAAAACAGCATCAGAAATACACCCACAATTAAATTATAACTAATAAATCCACTGATTACATTGAGCCATTGGTGTGCATTCAAGGAAAACAACAAATGTAACTTGAAGTTGAATTTGAACAATTGATTTTCTTGACATTCCAGGAAGTAAAACATAGATCAATTGGGAGAGACATGGAAGCATGCCAATGTGCTTTTAAAAAAAGACTGAAGAGAATCAGTTGAGTTGTTGACATTAATCTACACTTTTGAACACCTCTGCTATGGTTGTAGTGGAATTACAGGAATACACTCACCTTAAAGATGCTGTGACAATAACTGATGATGAATTCTACAGCATAGTTGAGTTTGTTGATGTATACCTGATCCTTCAAATCATTCGTTGTCAGCTATACAAAGAAGAGAAGGGTTAACAGATTCTATGATGAAAGTTAAAATTACAAACATGGGAATATGTCAAAGTATAGAACAATGCTCAATTATTCTAAGTTGGTATTTAAAACATGTGAAGTTGTGAACTTTCTCATTTTGAAAACATACATTGAAATTAACATGTTGCACTGACATTTTTCTCACATTCTAATGAAGGGAAATTTATTTTTTTCTTGTTGGGCTTTCATTATCAAAATCAAACTCATAAATTCCTTGGGTGAAATTATGCCTTGTCAAAGTGACTTTTTGGTGTCCTCGCTCAGTAAGTAATTACGAATACAAAATTGTTGTGGTTCTCTGGAGATGACAAATGACGCAAGAAGAAGAAGGAACTGTAGAGAATCAATCAGACAGAGGGACAGTAAAAAGACATGAAGGAAGATGAAAAGGAGAAGAAAGGGAAAAATGAATGTGTAAGTGGAAGGATGGCAGAGAACTTGTAAGGGAAAGACAGAAGAGAGGAAAGATGGAGAAGAGCGTGAGACACTCACAAATCACAAAACCACAGAATGTGTGGGGCAAAAATGAAGGAGAGAAGGAAAAAGAGAAATGAATGAACAAATGGAAGGAAGACAGAGAAAAGGAAATAAAGGAAAGAAAGAGGAGACAACTCACAAATCTTGGCCAGAGAATGTGCGGAGCAAGGAGGATCCCCAAGCTGGAGGCGTTCATCTTGTTGGCTCCCTCGTTCTCCGCCACCGTGTGCAGGAGCTCCGTCAGCTCCCGCAGGAGCTTGTAGGTGCAGGGCTGGAGCATAAGGAACAGGTAGCGCAGGGCGGTCACCTGGCTGGTGGTGCGTGTGGCCCGGAGTCGACCCAGCATCTCAGGGGTGTGGTGGGGCAGGATCTCCAGCTTGTACGTCAGCTCTGTAACCCATCACAAGACACACAGGGATTAGCGTGTTATGGGTAAAGCACTCACTCATAAATCTAAAAACCTTGCCACGAACTCATAGGATGGTGAAATATTCCGCAAGTGGCATGTCAGGGGGGTTGAAATAAAATGAAAAAAATAAATGAAAAAGTGGGTAAAGCACTCGCTCATAAATCTAAAAACCTTGCCACAAACTCATAGGATGGTGAAATATTCCGCAAGTGGCATGTTAGGGGGTTTAAAATAAAATGAAAAATAAATCTTACCCGCTGCCTGGATGTGAGCCTCATAGTGTCTGTCTGTCAGCAGGGGCTCCGGCAACTCGCTGAGGAAGCTCTTGAGCACACAGGCCACATCATGAGGCGTGAACTCTGAACTCTCCAGGTCCACCGACCTCCCTTGGTTCAGTACGTCTTTCAGTCGCTGCTGACGGTGTGAGTTGCCGGGGATCCGAAACAGGCCCTCCACCTCAACATCTGTAGGGATGACAATAAGAGTTTGCATTTTTCCATTTTGAATGCAATCTATGTATTGCCATACATGGAGGCGAATTTTTAGAAATGAAACTAAAGTTATGTGAATAAACCTATAATCCAACCAAGTCAGCAGAAGACACAACAGTGGCTTCTTTAGTCAGGGAGTTTTATTTCTTAGAAAACAAATAAAACTCATCATTAACTTTGAATACAAACAATATTTAAACAAAACATGAACTTCACATTGTTCTAATAAAATGAATAACTTCATCACTATTCAACTTGGAAAACAAACAATAAATCCAAAAATCTGATAATCACTTTCTTTCATATAAAATAAACTTATCATTAACAAAGAAAAAAGAAAATTACTCACGATCTTTGAGGTAGTCGATAAGAAGCCTAGCCTGGCTGTAGCCTTCGTCACTCAGTGGAGCTCCAAATATGGATAGCTGTGGTTGCAAGGCTGATGCTGTAATGCAATCACATAAATACAGAAAATCATATACTTTGAATATGACTAACTCACTGAAGATGCTTTGAATTGCTTTAACCTGCTTTTCCATAGATCAGGCCAAAAAGCCTGTATATGATATCCTAGGAAAGAAACATTTCTTGTTCAACAAATATTTGATTGCCACATTCAACAATCTCAAGCAACTTTGTCTCTTAAAATATCTCTACTTCTACTTCAAACTTTGAATGTCTTCAATATCATTTTCAGTTACAGAAAAATATGGTATCGAGTCTCTTTTTTACAATTTTTTCAAACAGATTAATCAATCTATCTCCTTACTATAATGGAGGGTAACAAAAAACAAAACAAGTATAATATACATAAATAATTTATTAAATTAAATTAAATCAAATTAAATTTTATAATCTTTACTACTATGGAGAGTAACAGAAAAATAAATAAAACATATCAATAATTTATCAAATGAAATTGAATTCTATAATCACCCTTCTTCCTGTGGCGCGTGAACTTCCTGGTGATGGTCTTGCCTTGCCTGATGTCCACATTGCCCATGAGCACCTGGCCCAGGCTGTCGGTGCCGCTGAACTCCAGGACGTGAGACAGCTCCACGCAGCACCAGTCCACCAGGCTCTGTGAGTAGCGGTGCCGCATCACCTCCACGTAGTGCAGTGGGTTGCACAGGAAGTCTCGCTCACTCATGCTGCTGCTCTCTGGGTTGTGCCGATACTGTGATGATATGAATGCTGGAAAGAGGAACAGATATTCCCGTCTGATTCTAAAACAGCTATCAGTATTTGCCCGTTATGTTATTCTGGTGCTTTGGGAAAAATTGAAACTGGCACAGTGCCACACACTCACAATTTTTAACAGACTGCTTCCCTATGCTATGACTGCAACAGCTCAACAACTGTGCATGGTTTCAAAACAATGAGAAGAATTAAAGATTTTGACTTGCAAGTCAGCTGGCTTTAAGCCGACTTAACTTAACTTAACTCATTTGGAGGTCAAAAAATGAAATTTTTTAATAAACACAAAAAAACGAAGATAATACTGTCTACCCTAGCCAAGGTCTACATGAAACAAATTCTTGGTGAGAGTTCCTATATTAAAGAGTTCCAATAATTGACCTAGAAACCGACTTTGACTTAAGTAAAAATGGATAAGGATGGGTCATCCAAAAGATCTTTGTAGGTTGTTGGATCCGCTGAGATTGCACCAGACTCCTCTAAACGCCCTATTCCGGAGCATGTCATAAAATGTAACCTCAATTCAAGAATGCCCTGCCTGAATGAGAGAGTTTGTGTGGAGTGGATAACCCCAATGTGCACATCATCAGGGTTTTCCACCCCACACAATCCGGGGTGATGTAAATAGTGCATGGATATCCCTGTCAGTCATAACAGTCACAGGAATTTGCCATTAACTTTAAAGTTTTCATAGACTCATACCACTCACACTGACTCAATACCACGTCGACCATGTCAACACGCAATATTTTCGGCACTGCATGCACTGCACTCGACATGAATAACTGTCTCATTTGGGCATTTTTTCATCAAAATTGCATTTTGCGACATACCCGGAATACATCAGCAGATCCAACGGCCCACATTTTTTCAAGCCAGGACACGGACAGGTTCAGAATACGTGTCTGGCGATATTTCCTAAATATTCTCCCTTATCTTTAAGTTCAAAGAGCACATATTTATTGACATGTGAAAGAAATGTCAGTATTTTAGTTGGCCATCTTACTTTCGTACGAATATATTCAAAAGAAAACAAGGGGACCGGTCAACGCCGGTACGCCGTTACACCCGCATCATTACATGTATAATCACACCATTTACAGCACATGGGACTAATATTCCACAGCAGCTGCGTCGATATCGCAGTCGTCGCAGTCGCTTAATCTCCAAATTCCATGACTTAGATCATACTTTGAATAACAAATCATACGTTATCAACTAAAAACAAAATATCATGAAGAAGAAAAAATATTCGTGATCTTACCAATGTAAAACTCCGTACTCCTCACAACAAAGCTAAATCTACATTCAAAGTTCCTTTTCAGAGCGGCAGGAAAATCAAATTTGGTACGGAAGTAATACAATGGAAAAGAAGCATTGTGATTGGCGATTGACTACTTATGAATATTCATGCAGAAGTTTGGTCGTTGAGTGAAAAGGCATGTCAGGAGGATTCTTTGTTTATTCCTTGTTTATTTGATGTGCACTCGCTCTCTCTGTCTGTCTGTATGTCTGTCTCTGTCTCTCTGTCTCTCTCTCTGTCTCTCTCTCACCTTCTCTTTCATGACAGAGGGAAGGGAGAGAGAGAGAGAGACTAGAGAGAGAGAGAGATTGAGAAAGGGAGAATGAAGAGAGTTAACATGTTAACATAAGTGACGTGGGGATGAGATGATGACAGGCTGGGAGATGGTGCTAGTTTTGAATGCATCTGTATGTTTCATCTAATATCTTTCAGTAGATTAAGGACAAAGGAAATCAACGCCATGACACAAAATTAATGGGTAATTGAGCTCATCTATTTTTCTGGAACACAAATGAAAGACGGCACTGCACAATCCTTGAACTTTTTTTTGGTATAATAAGAATATTAAGTGCCTCCCCCCCCCCCCCTTCTCTCTCTCTCTCTCTATCTTGCTCCCGACCCCTCCCCCCTCTCTATCCATCTCACACACGTTACTCTCTTTCCATTCTCTCCATCTCACACCTCATTTCCCTTGTTTTCTTTTTCCCCTTTTATTGATCCATTTCACAAAACAAAATGATCTAATATTGGTATTATAGTAACATGTTAATTTTGTATTTTGTGCTCATGGGAAATACATGTAATGCAAAAACAGGCTAGAATTGACATGTTGTTTGAGCTCATATCACTGATGTCGTTCATTTGGAGTATTACATTTTTAATTCATTATATGGCCCTGTGACATCACAGCCGAACGACCAGGTTGCCAATTTGCCTCTCAAATTTCATAACATAGGTTCATATTTCGGTAATTCAACATTGATACATAAGCAAAATGATTTATTAATGTGTTCCAATGTAGCAATATATCCAAAATTGTTTGATGTCTTGTCTTGTCTTGTTTGATGTGTTAGTCACATCTGAGAAAAGGTTTTTCGCTTATCTGGAGTACTCAGATTGAGGGTAATATGAAGCATGACCTAAGCTTCAAACCGTTGTTGAGATTTGAGGCTTTAATTTTCATTAATTTTAGAATTGTGGATATCACTGTAGCTCAATTGAATTTAAAAATAGTCACAAAAACTAAGGCAGTTAGCATACACCAAGACTTGAAATGTCACTTCAATTCAAAGTATTTTTATCATAAATTGTCCAAATAATAATGATAATAATAATAATAATAATAATAATAATAATAATAATAATAATGATAATAATAATAATAATGATAATAATAATAATAATAATAATAATAATAATAATAATAATAATAATAATAATAATAAATCATTCATAGAGTGCAGAAACTATATTTATATATTCTACTGTGCTGCAAGAGCTTCTATATGCACTTCTACTGCATAATGCTATCTAATCTAATATCATGGTCTGAAGTAAATTAGGTCTATGTTTAGAACAAATAGGTTTTCACCTTTGATTTAAAGCTGTCTAATGTTTTAGATATCCTGAGGGAGTTTATTGCACAATCTAGGAGCTGCACAAAAAAAGATCAGTCACCTAGGGTTACTTTTGTTTTGATTTGGGGGACTTTATGCAACAACAATGTGTCTTGTGTACTGTAGAGTTAGGGCAGTCCTTTGCTCTGCACGAAGCACCTTTACTCTCTCTTATTTCTGGACATATATCTTTTGCAAAGACACTCTCCCGATATGTTCGTGTTTGGATTGATTTCCTATGTAACTAAATGACCTTTGCCCTGATGCAAGTAATGAATTAATTTACTTTTATGCAGTAGAATGATTCAAACTTCGCAAATTCAAGCACAATGAATAAGTCACAGCAAACACAGGATCATTTTTTTTTCACAAGAAAATGTATTTATAAGACCGTCATGAAAAAAAAAACCTCCAACCCCTCACCAAAATATCATACATCAAAGCACAGCAATAAATTGATACAAAAGCGGAAGAAGAATCACAAATTGCTATGAAGGCCTTACAATTATAAAAAAAAAGTCAGTTATTCTACCACTTTAAATATTATCAACAAATTGCATTATTTTTAGTTTAAAATTTGTCATAGAATTCATGGGGTCGATAAAAAAAATCAGTACATGTATAACAGATTTTTACTTATATTACATGTATTTTGGTTTATCCGCCACAAACATAATTCCACAATGGTTTAATGCCCATTTTCTCATCGTTTCATAGAAACTTTCTAAACAAACCCTCTTGGTAATGAAATCCCTTTGACCATGAACGAATTATTTGTGCTACATTCTTGCTCAAAATATATGTATATAAAATTATTTAATTTTATATGCAAAGCATTTCAGATTCATGAATAGTTGCAAGAGACAAATAAAGAGTATACCATTTAGTAGAATAAAAAATCATATATAAACTTGAAAGCACACGGTATCATAAGCTTGATAAATTTACTTTATATTTACATAGTTGGAAACATACACAGTTCCTTGAATATCTGATCATCACCAATGATGCTTATTTTGTAAAACTATATAAGTACTTGTATATTTGCTTCATCAAATATATGTTCTATTGACATTTTTGTACATTTTGCTAAGAAAAATGTGAAATAAATCATTCTAAATATTTATTCAACCAACTTTTTCTCTCAAAGCCTCACTCTCTTTTCATTTTCTCTTTGCAGAAACTCACCCTTACTAAAGTTTTTTTTTTTTTTTTACTTTACCTTTGATATGTACAACCTAGTATTAGTATTTTTATATGTTGAAGTGATCCAAAGCTTAGAATGTGTTATCTTTGTCTTTGGTAAAAGCCCCAATTCTGCATCGGATGAGAATGAAAGGATCTTAGTCAGAACCGACATCAATCTCTGAGTATTCATGCACTACAATGCTAAATGCAAATAGAAATTTACACAAACCCATAGCATGGATATAAATGACGTATGTACAAAGAGCAATAGAACGAACACAATACAAACAACTATCCAATCGGGATCAACCATCATTCTTGTGTTTGGCTCTATAATGATTTATATTAAGTCTTACAAATCATAAAAGATGCATTAAATAAAAAAACATAAATTTCAGCACAAAATGAACTCATTTTCGTAATTTAGTGATATGTATCTACTTTTTAATATGTTTTAAATGTGAAATTAGTGTGAAACAATCTCGAAGTCAAATTGACACAACTACAAACCTAAATGACATTTTCAAATTATATCTTTATTTACAATGGAATGTTCTTTACATTTTACACTAACTTTGTGATTTAAAAATAAGTGTTGCCAATTTGAAAGCAAAAAGAACTTTATAACACTGGAACAAGATATTCATTCTCTATTCAACGGTTATATTAATGCCCTATGAATGCTAGGTTTGAATATTTCTTTCCTTAGTTAGCTCACCATGAAATATGAAACATGTAAAAAGAAATAACTTATTGTATGCCATATCTTTCCACAGGAAAAACACAGTAAGGATTGTGAATATGATTTTTTTTTTAAATGCAATAAACATGCCACAGAAAATGAACTTTTTGGCTTAAAATAAAAGGACCCACAAGCTTGATATTCAACACGTCACTCCAGTTTTCAAAAAGCCCATGTCCCATTCAATGCTCCGCCCCTTTATATAAATCCTGTATCCTTAGAAATATTGTTGGAATGCCTTATCTTTCCAAAGGAAAAATACAGTGAAGATTGTGAATATCATTTTTTTAATTCAATAAACATGCCACAGAAAATAAACTTTTCGGCTTAAAATAAATACAGTATTGTGTCACATGACTTTCCAGAGAGCCAATGTCCCATTTGAAGCCCTGCCCCTAGATATTATATCGAGTTTGTCACATGAATTTCCAGATAGCCCCTTCCCCTGTCTAGATGATGTCAGCACCCCTGGGCACATTTTGGTAATCTTGCTGCCCGCTGTGCTGGACGGACCATTGGCTGCAGGGGATGGTGTGCCGCGGCCAGTCAGAGGACTGACATTGAGGGCTGCAGTAGGCCTGCTGACTGCACAGAGAGCAGTGGAACTGACCCACCAGGCCGCATACGCACAGGTCAGATTTATCTGTAAGGTGGGAGGAAAATAAAAAATACAATACGTTGCTAATGCAGAGGTAAGAAAACGGCTAATCAAACACAAACAAGAGACTGGTTCACTAACATATTCCAACTTTACGCATGCATAATCTTCACCAGTTAAGTGACAAAACATTTCTTCACCTTTCTTGCACAAATCATTTAAAATTATTTCATCATGAAAAGAAGCATGCAGCTGGCATACATTATTTGTTGCTATGTTAGAAAAACTTTTGGAAACCTACTTTTATTCACGAAAATAACAGCTCATACAGCAGTCTGATCGCAGATAGCAAGCAGGAAAGAACAGGAAAACTAGACCACTTGAAAGTCAGGTAGCCAGCATATCTCACTAACCCTCTTCCGTATACCAGCGGATGAGGACCAGCGAGACAGCTCCGTAGGCTTCCGAGACAGAGAACCGCTTCTCCTCCGAGGCCTGGTAGTCACCAAGATCCTCAGTCTTCAGGAACACAAAGGCCTTCTCCTGCACCTATAATGAGACATATATATATATATATATATATATATATATAGAGAGAGAGAGAGAGAGAGAGAGAGAGAGAGAGAGAGAGAGAGATTCATATGTATAAACAAGTAAGAAACTCTAAATAAAAAGTCAAATTTTTCAGATATGAAAGAAATTCTACATTCATTCTACATACTTGTTATCAAGAGCTGTAAGAGTACCGCCTTTGAAGCTGTCATAGTGGCAACTTATTGGAATTGGAATCATGATCTAACAGTAAAAGTATGCAACACAAAAAGAAAAGCAAATGAACTGGGATAATAACTCCAAACATAATCCCTTTGATAACTAACCCTAAGTACATGAAAAGGGATTAACAGCAACATAATCCCTAAGAGCTCCACTGTAAACAGAAACAAAAATTAGTATGGGGCTAAGAAAATGCGGTGCTCAGTTCACAAAGGCGGAAATGCAGTGACCAATCATATAATGCCTGACGGGAGGGTGACCTTGATGCAGAGTGGTAAAGAGCACATGTGCAAGACGTACACTCATACATATTCATAAGCTGTTGAGAAAGACCAGGGCGAACGATTTTGAGTGGGAACAGCATGCATGGATTTCCTTAACTGGGTTTAAGAACTAGTATGGGGCTAAGAAATGCCAGTGTAAAAAATAAAAGCTTTTAAATACAATCCGGGGCTAATGATAGTACAGGGCTAAGGATAGTTCGGGGCTAAGAAAACCCAATTAAAAAAGGGGTAAAAGGGTCATTACCATATTTTGACTAGGTCTGCCTTACCTTTGGTGGAAGGATGGCATTCTTCTTGATGTCATTTCTTAGGTCACTGAGGGTGCCCACCAGATTGGCCGACACCTCGCCGATCTTCTGGAAAGTACCGTCTGGGTTCTTGATGTTGACTGGAAGGGTCGTGCGGTCCTCCACCTCTGTAAGAAGGAGAAGCAGAAGATAAGACGTGAAGGTTTATCGTTAAGATTGCTACTATCTCAGGGATCAGAATCCTGGTCTTGGGTTTAGAATTCAAAATCATTTATATGGAGACATAATTGCAAGACACTTTAGAATTAGGATTTAAAGATTAAAACAAGAATGAGCACACAAAATAGCAATACAAAGCAAAACAAGGAGGGCAGGACTAAGAAAGGAGAAGAAAGCCATGAGCATGATGACAAAGAAACACAAAAGATTAGGAACTGCATGCAAACAAATATGAGGAAAAGAGGACAGAATTAAAAAAAAAAGGAACAGCAAGGACAAGGGGAGGGAAAAATACAAGAACGGGACATAGAAGGAGATCATGATTAAGAACAAGAAAAAAAAGCAAAAAGGAAATGGGGAAGCAGAAAAAGATGAAGGAGGTGACAGGAGAAAGGGAGGAGAGAAAATGAAGGAGGACCTTCTAAGAGAAGAAAGTACAAAAACAGGACCTAGAAATAGATTACAATTAAGAACAAAAATGAAGTGAATTAGGTGAAAAGCAAGGAGAACCAGCAGAAAAAGTTGAAGACTAGAATAGGAGGAGAAGAAAAGAAGTGGGACTCTACCCTTCTAAGACAAGAAATTGCAAGTACAGGGCCGTCTTGCATTAACAGTTACGATTAATTGTAAGTCCCAAAATTAGACATAACTCCTTAAAACTTTGCATTCAATGACAACTCTCTATGTGCTCTGTGCAGTAAAATTAATATCAAACGCAAGTTGCATTAAATCATGATTTCACTGTAGTGCAAGCTAGACCTCCCTGGACCTATAAGGAAAAGAAGAAAAAAAAGAGACTTAAGAAAAGAGCAATGAGAAAATGAAGAAGTAAAACAAGAAGAAAAGGAAAAGAAGAAAAAGGAGAAATAGGGAAAGGGCAATGCGAAAATGAGAAGTAAGAGTTAAAGGAGAAGGCAGGAGAGTATTGGAATAAAATTTTGAGAAGAAGAGAATAAGGGGGCGGGGCTTACCCTTCTCTATCTGTCCCTCTGTGAACCCCGGTGGCAGAGCTGTGACCTTGACCTCTGGGGTGCGTCGAGGGCTGTTAGGGGTAGAGGGGATGCTACGCGTAGATGAACGATCCTCGTCTCTCACTATTAGCTGCAGCTGTTTGTTCACAGGTCTGTAGACACAAGAGTGCAGAAGGGACGCGCCAACGTAATAATGATAATAAAAATCTGCATTTATATCGCGCATAATAAACATGAAGTTTCTCTTTGGGTTTAACATTGAAAATCAAATAGTACGGATCTTGTATGAAATAATTAATCAGGTAAATTATTATACACATATACAGGACAAAATGCTGGAATATCTACTAGAATTTTATTAAGTTAATTCACCTATAAACATGATGATTATGCTGATGAAGCAAGGGCCATTGCAAATAATGAGCAAAATCCATATGATTGTTTACAAGTTCATTACACTATCAATGACTATATTAACTTAAGCAACTTCTTAAAGATGTGTGCAGTTTGAGATTGATGGATATATAGGAATATTGAGCTTCAGAGTGGTAGTGGCTACTTGGCATGATCGTTTGCTGTATGAATTTGTTTATCATGAGGACATGATACGATAAGATTTCATATGTAGTTATTGAAAACAGGCATGTGACTTTGTTCCTCCTCAAACATGATGTTAGATTTTCTTTTCCACCAGTAAAAATAAATGGAGCATTTTTTTGTATGGCCAAGCAAGAATTATATCAATAAACTCTGGGGCACTTCTATCACTGATTATAACTACTTCCACCAGATGTGATGCAAAACCCTTTATATCAACTTTAGTGAATTGATTGACTTGCTTTTACTAACAACAAAAAATCATACAGTTGTACAGCCATAACATTTCACAAATCTAACTAAGCTAAAACAAACAAATACATTTGACCATGGACGTACTTATGAGTGACATTGCATATTTAGATGTAACATTCTAATAAGGAACAGACAACATTGTTAGACATGAAATTCCTGAATATGGTCGGCACTGGTACACCATGAATCGAAATTTTAAAAGATTCTAACTTTCACATCCTTTGACGGATTTCCATTAAACCTTCACTAATATCCCTGTTTTCCCTGTTCCCGCTATTATTGGAACCAACTTTACTTAAGGGTGGATTATTCCTTTAATGAACGCATTGGACAAATGCATCAATAAAATGATATGAGCACTTTGAAGATGGCTGTGTGCTTGTAGACTGGATTCATTACATGAATAATATGCATAGGAATAGCGATACATTCCTTCAATGAATAAAAAGAACATGGGCAGTTACACAATAATGTAAAATAGCACAATGCATGGTGACAGGCAAGCATCATAGGGATCATAGCTCAGCTATACACCTATCATCCTTGTTATAATACTTCGTGTAGGTGTTAAAAATAACTTTTGACACTTTTAAAAACATGATTAAAAATCAGTTTCAACTCACATCC
The DNA here is from genome assembly GCA_963669155.1 of Arbacia lixula. Lineage (NCBI taxonomy): Eukaryota > Metazoa > Echinodermata > Echinoidea > Arbacioida > Arbaciidae > Arbacia > Arbacia lixula. Next base: position 16,666,377 of record OZ022584.1, read on the forward strand.
AGCTGAAATTGACATATCATCAAGTCAAGGGATGTCAATTTTTGTACAGACAGGTTTTGTGTGATTTCATCAATCACTTTTTTGTAATAATCCTAGGAATATCTAATGAAATGTTCACTTTTGGACAAATTTGGATCAATAAATTTGTGTGTATCAGATAATTAGTTCAGAACACAACAATGTTCCAAAAACGTGTCCAAATGTGAAAATCTTATTAAATATTACAATTATTATTACAAGAAAAGTAATCAATGAAATGCTACAATACCTGTCTCCAAAAAAAATTGACATCCCTCGATTAAATGTGTCAATTTCCTCTTGATTTGAGTTGAAACTGATTTTGTATTATTTATCAAGTGTCAAAAGTTTTTTTTAACACCTAGTACTAATCAACACTTAAATTCAATAGTGAGACGCTTACTGAGCAAGTGCCATCTTTACCCAAACAAATAGTACATATGCTAAGGAGTAAAAATGGCATTTAGTGAGAGCACCCCAATATCAATACTAATATTAATGATAATAAGCATCCCACAGAGAATGGCTATATACATATATACAACTATAGGATTACACACAATCACAAAATGCTTATAACTACACAAATGACTGGCTAAACATGATGTCTATGATACAATAGCATAAAACAAGAAAAACAAACTACTAACATTAATTTCCCTTACATCCCTCAGCAAAGAATTATGATTGGTCAAGCAGGAATGAAAATGCATCATACCTCAAAAAAATGCTATATACACCAAGACTACAGGATTATATGTATTCAGAAATTGCTTATCACCATACAAATATCAGACTAAACATGATTGCCACACTACCCCACTAGACCAGTATAAAACAAGAATAAAAAAATACTGTGATTATCTTAACACCCCTCATCAAAGCATCATGATGAGTCAAGCAAAAACAACAAAGAATGGTATCTTCTACAGACTACATGATTACATGAAATCACAACTTTCTAATCACTATACGAATGACCAGCTCAACCCATGCTTTACCAGCGAAAAACATGAATAGCAAAGAGCAGTCAATAGCAGTGGAAATATGCGAAAAGAAAACATGAGCAGATATACAACACTTAGCGCTCTTATTGTCACCACTATATGGGGTGGACGGTTGCAGTATAATGCAGGTATGGACGTAAAATATCGAGATTACCCATCCACTTTCTTTGAGACGACTTTCTGTGCCTTCTTCCTGCGTTAGAGCATAAAAATCACAACAGTACATTTAACGCTTGAAGTATGTACCCACAATGCACTTTTACACGGGTAATTAACACATATCCCAAAGACAGATAAATAGATTTGACACGCAAAGAGTTACATGTAATCAAATAGAAAGAGCTATCCCTATCAGCACTTCAACTGCAATCAGAATTTTACAGAATACAAAGAGCACTTTTTGAGTCCTAGAAGGCAGCTGCAACAATTCCTCATTGTGTAGTCATAGCAACATACAAATCAAATCCTTATGAATACTGTAAAAGAAAGGAAACTGAAGATGTGCATTCAGTAAAAAATTAATAAAATGGGGACGTAGGATTCTTTAATGAATGCTGGAAATCAAACTTGGTAAACTGTCAGCATGAACACAGTTTTAAAAAGGGTTTATTGTAAACTGTTGTTAAACAAGAAATTGATGTAAATTCACTTCAATATTTTTGCATCAAGTCCTGAAATTGAACAGGCATGGCAAAGAAATCACACATCAAATAATACAATCTCTTGCAGATTCACGAATAAGGGCAGATTTAATGAAAGAACTAACTATTAACTCTCTTATTACCATTGGCATAAAGATAAGCCGATGGGATTTTCCAATGTCTGGTAATGTAAGGGTTAAATGTTAGAGGACAAAGGAGCTGAGATGAATACTGACTCCCTACTTAAACTGTTGGGGGTGAGCACAGTGAATTACTTCAGGAATTAAGGCAGAGTTAACATATGAAATCCCTACAAATGGATTGAAAATGCACACCTAATTGAGATGAATGTTGACTGACTCACTTCACAAACAACGGACTGTTGGGGTGAGCAGAGTGGTTATACTTCAGGAATTAGGGCTGATTTACCCCAAGAAAGATCTACAAATTGTTTAAAAATGCAAACAGAATTAAGAATACAACAGAGTAAAGTTGAAAATTGGGTGAGCCACTTATCAAACTTCTCTAGAATGTAGGGGTGAACAGAGTGGTTCTATTTCAGGAATTGGGGTAAATTTAACCCAAGAAAAAACTATTAATGGTTTGAAAATGCAAACAGAATGAAGAATACAAGAGAGTAAAGTTGAATATTGGGGGACTCACTTATCAAACTCCAGACTGTTAGGAGTGAGTAGTGTGGTTCTACTCCCGGTGGGGCTCTCGTCGATAGCGAAGGTGGGGTTTGGTTCTGGCTTGGTGCTGAAAGCCTGGTTGTTGTCTACGCCAGGCACAGTGGTCAGCGGTAGGATCTCAGAATGCTGCACCTTGGAATCTAAGAGGGATTTAAAACATGCACATCAAATTCAAATTAAAACTTTATTCATCCATGGTATAAATCACAGAAAATTATGTACTGTAAAACATACAAAATATGGTTACATCTATAAGGCATAGGTACATAGATTTATAATATACAATACATAAAGTGACATGAAACTTACAGATTTGTAAAATTTGTAAAATCAAATGACACATTGTATTATACCATTAGCATTTTACACTAAATATGACAAATTAAGCATGCTATAAAGGATTAAAAATACATCTGTCACAAACGAGAACGAATTGAGCCAACTATCCAACAAGGGGGCTGCCACACCCCTGGCCAACCCCCTCACCGGTAGCTTGTTACCTTTCTTCATGCAGCACTTGCAGACGATGATCAGGATGATGATGACGACGAGGAAGAAACCGACTAGGGACACGACAATAATCGCCCAGAGAGGGAACGGATCATCTGGCGACTGGATCAAGCAAAAACGCACAGGGATTTTTATTTTTTCATCACTTCCTTATACATGTATAATGAAATAAATTTTGATTATTACTTTAGAGGAAACAAACTTGAAGCAACAAAAACCTGAAACAAAGACATTTGCATTATGATGACATCACAAAATCAAGAATTTGTAAATTCACAACTCTGTTATCCTTTGACAGATTTTCGTCAAACCTTCACTAAATTGCTGTTTTTATGTTTTTGCTCTTATTAAAACAAATTTAACTCGAGGGTGGACTTTCCCTTTAAGATACATTGGCGATGCCTGCTAAGGAGCCACACTCCTGGACCCTGTTGCACAAAATTTACCATTAATTGTAAGTCTGCTATTAATGCTAAGTACCATGGTAACACTGCTCGTCAGCCAATCAAATTCAAGGTTTACCTCTCTGGTATACTCCCTCCCATCGACCAAGAGGGTGGGGCTGGCCTCAAGGCGAGTCCCCTCAAAGACCGTCACCACCTGACCCGCCAGCAGGGCATCGTACAGACTGGACACGGTCCCATCCGTGTCTCCCGTCATCGTAAAGGTCAGCAGGATGGACCCTGTGGCAACAAACAAATTATTCATTTATCTAATCCTAATTTTAATTACAGGTAGAATATCACTACTGGCTTTCCAGGATTTGTAAGAAATAGATTCAAGGTAGTATATTCCTTTGGCAGATTTCCCAAATTCTGTGAAGTAGTACATGAAACTCAATGACGTGTAGGTCCAGTGGGTGTTATGTGAAACTTTAAAAGTGTCATATGATTTGAATACTGCATTGAAATTACTCTTTTTTAGTATCAGGCTCAGCTTCTTATTCAATGCAAAGAAAATTTGAAGTCGAAAATGACATCTCAAATATGCTTAGGCTACATGAGCATATGTTATTACAACATTAACCCAAAATTGCACATAATTTATAAAGACAATGAGAGGCATAATATAGAACAAGAAGACATTAACATGTGAATAAAAAAAGGAACACCTGATGGTGAGAATTGAATTCAAACAAAATAACATGAGGTGAAGGTGCTCTACACAACAAGCTGTGAACAAAGTTCAGAAGAACTGATAACATACACAGTTTGAATTTATACAATTTTATTTGTTTTTTTGTTTACAATTTCTGTTATCTGCTCCTCCATTGATTTCCATCCATTCAAGACAACAAGTTTCTTAAAAGATGCTACTCTCTAATCAATATTTTTGTTTCAAAACTACAGAGAATGTTCCATCCATGTACAGGGATGTGTCACATGTCCTCACCTTCCGAGACGATGAAATTGGACATGGTGACGTTGGTATACTGGTATCCAATCTTATTCCTGAAATTGGAGACAAAGGAGCTCTCCTTCCCGCTCACGATGGAAAAATCGTAATCGAACGTAACTGTGACTACCACAGCTGTTCCTGTATGTGGGACTGCACCACGAGCAACGATGTCAAATCCATCGAGCTGAACTGAGAAGGAGTAGTCATCTGTTCCAGTAGCTGCTACATCAATCTGGAGGACGTATCCGAATCCATCGATGTCGATGGTCAGATTGGAGAAAGTTGCTTGACCGGTGGCAAGATCGACATTGACGGTCGTTTGACCTGTGAGCTGCCCTCTGTAATTGGATGGCTGATAGAGCGACGCTGTGGCAGTCCACGTGCTGTAACCCTGAACATGAGGCAAAGGACAATGAAGTTATGGATCGATCCTTCCTTCTTATATGTGATGTACATGAATTGAGAGGGGACAGTTGGAAGACTCACATGAAAGGTTGTGCTTCCCTTTTCTAGGCCTCAAATATTGGGAAGCAAAGGCCATGGGATGTCACTGCCCATAAGATAAAACGATGACAACTTGAAATCTTATCAAATAATTTGAGGAAACGGCTCGACTACAACATAAGCTTATATGATAAGAACCTTACCTGTTAGAAACTTCATCATAAGCCTCAATTTTTGTAAACATTGAAACTACTATATCACATGTAACATGCTATGTTTTCATATTCTTGTTAGTCAGTTTTGCAAATTATATGAACTTTCTTTCTTTCTTTTTCTGTATCCTTGACTTTCTACTTTTCTCCAAATTTTTTTCCTAGTTGCGGTTCCTAGTATCATCCTAGTATCATCTGTTTCACTTACAGAATCTGCTAGATTCGTCACAACCAATCCGGACACGACGTCTATGACCTCCACCAAAATTTCAAAAGCTTCGGTGGCGTAAACGATTGCTGGCTCGCCGATTTGAGCCGCGGTCAGGCGCCGTGGCGTGATGGCGAACTCCGCCGACTGAACAGCCTCGAGGCTTGACCCGTCTGGATAGGAGATGGCAAATGAGAGAACGTATCCTTCACCCTGTTTGTCGAGGGCCAGGTTGGTGTAGTTCACCCAGCCATCTAGGAAAGGGAGAGTGGCGTTCCCTAGAAGCTGCGCCGTGATGCCGGCAGGGGATTCTACTATGGTGGCTGTCAGCTGCCAAGGATCGGAGGAATGGCCAAGCGCCGTCACCAGATTCCCCTTCAACAAAACAGAGAAAGAGCAGGATGTTAATCATTAAAGTCCAATGGCTAACACCACATATATCCTCTCAACAATTTTGATTTCTTTGTGATTTTGAATGTGTTTTTTTTTTAACATAGGACTCTTATCAACTGATTGTTTTTGTAACAGAATTTACGACACAAAGCAAACAGAGAGACAAGAAGACAGGCGGACAGACAGAAGTGCACACATAGCCAACACACACAAATATACATAAAAACACACACAAACACAACAAAGACACATACACACAGATACATGAAATGTATATTATATACAAAATCTCCGAAAACAACTTCAACATTTAGTAACAGAAGTAAATAGTACATAATCCTACACCCCCTGTCCCACCCAGGCCAGCCTGCTACCTTACATACCTGCTCATCCACCACCTTGATGTGAGGCTGGGTGAGGAAGGGGGCGTGTTCGCTCCCCTCGGCGGGATCTGTTCCCACTACCAGGGCCGACGGGGCCACGTAGACCACCGGCTGCCCCAACTCTGCCTGCCTCTCTGCCTCCTCTTCTGCCTGCTGCTCAGCGTACCTGCAAGAAAAGACATTCACAATATTCAATTTAATTCAATTCAATTTTGGTTCATTGATGAAAAGCATACTGAATAAGAAAGTCTGGAGACTTAATTATATCATTCAGTTTACAAAAATAAAATACAATCATTTAAATAGGTAAATCATATTTAATGTACATAACAGCTTAACATAACAACTGAAGTCTTTAAAATAAGTCTTTAGCTCTATGTGTGCTAGACAAACAAGCTTTCTATTGAATTTGTGTGTATTCCTTGCAAATAGATTCACACGTGGCACACAAAGAATTACAAGTAGATGTTCATTGATATTGTCCTTGCTTTAAATTGTGTATCATTGGAAATCTAATATGTAGCACATTACATCTATGTATATCTATGTATTTCCCTGCCCCAAAAAGGAGAAAAAAAAAGATGTAATGTAATATAAATCTTAGTAATATACAGTACATAAATAACACAACAAAATAAATGTATCATATGAAAAAATTGAATGAAATGCGAGAACTTTGTGTCTGTGTTAGCTACCATGAAAAAGACGCAACCTTCTTTTTCTTCTTCTTCAGGCTCTTTCACTCCACTGCAGGAGAGAAGCCTCTTCGCCAATTTTCTATTTTGTTCTATCTTGAACTGTTCTCTGCCAAACAATGCCGTTTTGTGCTGTTAATTCATCCCTCCATCCATCTTCTGCTTTGTTTCCCTTTTTTTCTGGTTAGGTGTGTAAGAGTCCAGACCGTAGTTTTGTGTGACGAAAGATATCAAGTATAATTTGGTAGCGACCTACGTTTGATTGCCCTCTGCAGGTCCTCCCGTTTCATTGGTCGCCCTGACCCCTCCCGTCGGGTCTACCGGCTCGTCGACGGGATCCGTCATGGACATGGACGAGATGGAGAGGTTGAGGGCGCTACCCAGACTGCCTTCCTGGAACTCGGTAGCGATGACGCTCTGGATCTCTTGCAGCTCATCAAAGGAGAGATCCGCTAGAGAAAGAGAGAGAGAGAGAGAGAGACGATATGAGCGCATGATAATAATAATAATATTCATAATATTTTGTATTTATATAGCGCCTGATATGAAACGGAATTACCTCTATGTGCTTCACAAGATGACTGCCCCGGCAATCAGTTGCCCTTAAATCTTTGTAAAACATATAGAGCTTGTAGGCAATACATATCCCTGTGTAGCAGAAGGAATATTAAACTGTTGACTGAAGGACTATATCATTTCAATAGACTATTAAAACACAGGCCCATCTGATGCCCATAAGTCTATGTAGCAGAAGGACTATTAACCCATTGACTAGAAGATTATATCATTTCAATAGACTTTTAAACACACGGGTGACAAGGTACCCCATATTCTCAGGGTTGGCATTGGTGGAGTTGTTCGTTGCATGGTACATATCCCTGTCAGTAGACAGCAGAAGAAGGATTAATACCCATCCCTTACTCTGGGTCGTGTTTGTGGAGTTGCTGGTGCCATTCGAGTTGATGCTGCCGATCTCAATCTCCACCTCCACCTCGGCGGCGGTCCTCCTCTTCCTCCGCCCATCCTCCCGGATGATATCCACAACCCTGATCAGCTCCACCGGAATGTTCAGCAGGCCAGCCAGGTTGCTCTTCAGGTTCGTCTCAAAGAAATCGTCCACGGCCACCGCGGTTGTGCCAAAAGTGATCACCACCACCGGCGTGGTCTTAATCTCGACCTCCCGCGCGCCGTGGATGACGATGTAGAGCGTTTGGCGGTCGCGGTCATAGTAGTTCTCGCCGTTGATCAGGGAGGCGACGGTGGGGCGGAACTCAAGCTCGGACTGGGGCGCCTTCCACGTCACCTCATTGTTCACATACTCCACGTTGTTTGGGTTGATGTAAGTGCCATCGCTGTACACGTCCAAGCGCTGGGGGTTGGCATACCAAATACCTACCACAATCGTCTGAAAGGAAGACAAGATGCCACAGTGTTCATTTTGCCCTTTTTATGCAAATATAAAACATTGAAATGGAATTAAAAGCCGATACCTCTTTCTCTGTGAACAAAGTTTCTCATCCAAGTGCTGGAGGTTGGCAAACCATATGTCTACTCCAAATATCTGAAAGGAACACAAGATGCCATAGTGTTCATTCTGCCGGATTTTGGCAACTATAAAACAGTGAACCTAATGAAAATCCTGCCTTTATCCAAGCGCTGGAAATTAGCAAACCATATGCCAACTGCAATTGTCTGAAATGAACACACAATGCCAAAATTAATTTTGCTCTTTTCTTTAAAATATGAAATAGTGAAACCTGATGGAAAGCCCAGGCACATTTTGTTTCTCTGAGAGCAAAGGTTCTCATTGAAACCTGATCAAGGTAATCTTTACACAAAAAACCTTCTTATAAATAAGCATTTCTTGTCTCTCTTACATGATCTCCCCACCTCTCCACCCTCTCTTTCTGTCACCTCTTCTACCGCAAACCTGTGCATCACTAGAGTTAACATCAAAGAGCCTGACCCCCTGCCAACCCCTGGCCCTCTTCCCTATCCGCCCCTCCTTCACCTCTCCGACTGCGTACCTGTATATCATTAGGGTACATAAAATAGAACCTGACACCCTGTTCGACCTTCACCATCTACCCTATCCTCCCCTCTGTCACCTCCCCTACTGCATACCTGTGTATCACTGGGGTTTACAAAGTAGAGCCTGAGTCCCTGTGGGTTGGTGCCAGTGAAATGCAGCTCATACTCCTTGCCGGTGGCAACCAGGCTGTAGAAGGTGCTGATCCTCTCCTGACAGGTGTACCCCAGACACCAGCCGTGGTCCTGCGGGCCGTTGATCAGGTCCACCGTCTGGTCGCCAAGCAACGCCACGGGCGACACCCGGCGCGTCTCGGTATCGGCGTCCATGCTCTCGATGACGAGCATCATGTGATCGTAACCATGGCATTCATACGCCTGCCAGCTGGACTGCCAAACGCAGCTGTCACTGCTCGCTCCAACAATCCCTGGAAAGAAGATAACACCAGGGCCCTGTCTTATAAAGTATTGCAATCGATCGCAACTTCACTTCCAATCTATCAATCATGACTCTGCACGTTAGAGATGGAGGGTTTGACTTGCAATTGACTCAGATCAATCGTAACCCATTAAAGATGGATCCTCAGGGCCATTTACAGTAAAAGTAGCTTTTAAATGATTACAATTATCATGATTACACTTAAAATGATTACAATTATCATGCAAAAGGTCATTGACCTCTCAGCATTGTACCTCTTACAATGGAACTTGTAATGTTTAATCACTGGTAAGATTGTATGATTGATTGATGATCGACATTATTTCACTCATACTGGACACAGCACTGCTTACACCACGTTATGGGAAGCCAAAATGAGCAAATAAGCTATTGTGATCTGACTAAATCACTCTCAAACTGATGACAATGTAAGAAATATCATGGTTTCAGCAATCCAAAAAAACACACTTCAATTAAGAAAAACATATGAAAAACAATGAAATCCCAATTTAAAATTAGTGATTACAATGTAGAAAATACTATCATTTCAGCCATTCAAAACTACACATTTCAAACAACATTGTGAACAATTGAAATCTCTATTTCAAATTAGTGCTTTCTTGTGGAGCGCACACACAAAAGAAACACACCTTTATTAGGAGCTACATTGGCAACGTCCAGTCTCTCTCCGGTCAGATAATCGGTCAGCATGCTCTCGGGGATGCGGTAGTCTCCCAGGCCACGGCTGTGGTCACCATTCCACTCGTAGGCCGAGTCTGGGATGATGGTACCGGGCGTTCCAGCCACACCTAGCAACGAGCCGTCAAGGTCTCGGATCAGTGTCTTTTTGAGGCCATCACAGTCCATGTCCACACAGTCTGATGGGTTCACTTTGCTGAAGAGGAAAGATTTAATACTAGTACCCTTGTGTTGCAATCATCACTTCATTCCACTGATATGAAAATGCCTCAACCCATTCACAGTTGAACGGGGCGGGGGGAGGGGGGGGGGCTCACCAAGCTAAGAACGACTTAACAGATGACTGGTGATCCTTCCTTGTGCTAAATCAGATATCCCAACTTGTCCCTGTTTTAACATAGTGGGAGTTAATTTCCAACAATCCCAATCAAATTTGACAAATCATTAACATTGTATTCAGACACTTGTTAACAACAAGAATTTTACTTAATTGAGATCAGATTTCTATGATGGCACCAAAACCATAGAGAATCTGATTTAGCACAAGAAGGGGTCACCAGTCGTGCGTAAAGTGGTTCGTAGCTTAAGAACAGATTGGTGAAACATCCCCCGGGATTACTATGACTGGAGATGAAAGAGATAGTCTTCTGTATTGCATGGAGTGTTCATTATGTGTTGCTTTGAAATGAAAGTTGTGTCATTTGACATGAAAATAGTGATGTTTGATATGAAGGTGCCCATGATGGCTTTTCAATCCTACCAGGGTTTCACGAACGACTGGTGATCTCTTCTTGTGCTAAATCAGATTCTCAATGAACAAAGCATGGTATCGCATTTAGCACAAGAAGGGATCACCAGTCATTCGTAAAGTCATTCATAGCTTACGAACAGCTTGGTGAAACATCCCCTGGTCAGTAATCAGCAGCTACATTTCACTGTTGATTCCTCATTTGGGGAATCTGTCAGCCACTTGCTCAAAAGTAAGAACTCCGTTTAATTATCCTCATTGAAATTGTCTAAAAGTAATATTTACAGGATGAAGGCTCAATGTTTAAGAGTGATTCATCATTAACAATATCTAGCACAGTTTGACTCTTCTGACCATAAGTCAGTAGATTGTATATAAACAAATATATACTATATATAATATAATATATACAATATATATAAACCACTCTTGACTGCTCTGACATTTGAGATAATGGTTAACTTCATGGCGCACAGTGTTCTCAATACCATGTATGAACATTATGTCTATAATTTTATAACCATACTCATCAGCAATATCAAATCAATATTTTGTCTACTGTGATCCTTATCCCTTCAACCTCACAGTGTCTCAAGACATCAGGTATGCACAACAACTTTTACAGACTGTAATTCTAAGCTTTATATCAAACGTTATTTTGCATCTTCTCTTCCTATAGTTTTACTTGTGATATAGCTACCACCGCTATTCATTCACTGAAAGTGAAAAAGGAGTTAATATCTGAGCTTAGGATGTAAGAAACTTGAGACTTTGGGGGCATATACTTGGTAAAGATGGCTTTGATGGGAAAGATAGATAAGAGAGGAAGCAGGGGAAGATGAAGGATTGCTTGGATAAGCAGTCTGACTGACTGGCTAGTTAGAGCAAGGGGCTCTTTACCATGATATGGAGCTGATGCAAAAGCTCACGACAGAGAGTTGTGGCACTTCATGATCACCTACATCACATGATATGACACTTAAAAAGCTGGTGAGGACGATTTATTTATTTATTGATTGATTTATTTATTTAGTCTTTTTTTCTTCAAACACAGTAGTCCCATCAGTGAGCTTGCACTGTTCTCCCTGGAGGCCCTGTGTAATACACAACATTACATGATAACATAGTATACAAACGAATGCTTATGACAAAAGAAGAAGAAGAAGACTGTAAGCTAGACTCATAGCAGATTGATGAGTCCAGCTTTGCTGCTCATTCGCTGAGGCACTGCCAAGCTCAAAGCTAATTAGCCACCTTCTACCAGCCATCAGATCGACTCATTACCAGCTTAAAAATGCGAATACATGTAAGCTTACAGAGCCAAAGTGCAGGACCACCCGTTTTAAGATCAGCCCAGTCCCATACTTAATAAGAACAATCCATGCACTGAAATGATTGGTCGAGAATCACCCACTTTGGTACTGCGAATAGTTTTGATGTCATATTGCATTATTCTGTATAAATCAATTGTATTTTTTATTTCGTCCATTGACATTTGAAACGATCAATTTACCGTTCAATGATATTTGAAACAATCAATTTATTCATATACATTTGATACATTTGTACAATATCGAATACTTCTTATGTTTACAGTTTTACGACCTTGTAACTTTATATTATGTAAGAAAATGTAAAACTCTATGCAATTTGGCCCTTGGCTGTAACTTGAGTTGTGTTTTTTTTTTTAATCAATCCAAAGAAGAAAACAAGATGATGCATATGATTAGCCAATCAATCAAGTATGACAGGCGGAACTCACCTCAGCGGAGGTCTGTCGATGAAAACGAGGTTCTCCTTACTGGTCGCAATAAATCGGACATCTTCTACCTCGATGGGGTGGTTTGCATCAACGCTGAGCTTGTTGGAGATGAAGACACGCCCACTGAAGCCACAGTGGTCATCGTAGTTGGCAAACGTGACTCCTGAAGAAGGAAGATATTTCTCTCATTACTGGGCCTTGTAAACCCCACTGGCCTACTACTTTTCTTCATGACATTCGTAATGAGAGGGTTGCAGAGCATTGTAACGTGGACTAGGTTGAAGAAGATTGAACTTCTTAGACTGGCAATGGAAAGGAAAGCCTGGCCTTTCATGGTCGCCAACGTCCCAAGATATGGCACTTGAGAGAGAGAATGAGAGGGTTAATCTTCATCATTATCAGTTTGTAAATTCCTACTGAATTACATGAGAATTAGCGTTATTTAACATTCTTTATCTTCAAAATCATCAAAAGATAAATACAAATCTGGGCCCTGTTGCATAAAACTTAACATAAATGGTAACTCTTCCATCAATGGTAACTACCATGATAACATCCCTTGACAGCCAATAAAATTCAAGGTTTCCATATAATTGTCATTGGAATCAGAGTTACCATCATTAAGGGGAAGGTAAGTTTCATGCAACAGGGCCCTGATGAGTTTAACAGCGCATCATGCGATAGTCCGCAAAAGGTTAGCTCCGAAAAGAGTTGCTGACTCGACATTTTAACATATCATCGTCAGCAGTGAGGAGTGATAGGAGAGCCAAAAATATGTAGAGACTACATCCAATTTAGAGAACAACTGCTTCATCATGAGGTAATTTCTTCACATACTCCTGATATATAATGAGAAAAGGATCTATGATGATACGTTGGATACCGTCAATCATGCACCCGGGGTGGTGTTACTTCATATTCTTAGGAGAAATGCATGATCGTTCTCTAGCTAAAAAATCAAACCCTTTTTGTGTTGTTTCAATAGAAAAAAAAATTGCAATCCCACATGAACAAGTACAGATTAGCCCAAAAAATAACACTTTTTTGTATTTCAAGAACACAAGCAAACTTTAAATTGTAATGTTTCAAAAGAGTATGCTGCCATAACATTTTTTTTTCCCATTTTGTAAACACATTTTGAGAATAACCCCTATTTATGGCGTCTGAAACGATCATGCCTACACACATGCAATCAATGAAAAGTGACACCATCTGGGCCCTGTTGCATAACCATGATGGTAACTTTGCTACTAATGTCAGCTTCTATAGAAACCTTGAATTTGATTGGCTGTCGAGTGTTTTACCGTGGTAGTTGCCATTGATGGCAGAGATACCATTAAACATAAGATTCATGCAATGGGGCCATGGGCCAGGAAGCAAATCACTCACCCCTGAACTGAGTGACACCCAGGAGGGTCGGGTAGGAGTGGGTGGAGGAGAAGGAGAAGAAGGGGGCGAGGTTGGTACTAGAACTGAATGTGGTCAGGACGAACGCGGCTACGCCTCCTTTCTCGGGCGTGTCCAAGGATTTGTGATCCTGTGTGAATGACCCCACCTCTGGCTCAACCTAGGTAATAATGATATTAACAATATCAGTAATAATAATAATATACAGTTCTTATTAGTTGTGTAGTTGTCACTTCAAGGATTTCTACATGCTGATATTAAAGACAGAGTAGCCCTTTCACAAAAGTCATGAAATTCGGCAGGGATTATGAAATCTTACAGTTATATCCTTAGACATTTTCAGGAAAAGTGAAAAACTATTCTTGCTTAGGTTCGAAAGGAGAAGAAAGGAGAAGAAAAGAATGAAAAGATGAAACTCAATACGCGATAATATGTGCTAGTCTCAAGATGTAGAAATGATGAACATTCTAGACAAACCAATCATTACCTCGTCTGCAGTACAGTCAAAGCTGTCACTGGTTCCAACAAAGAGGGAGTCTGAAATGACAAACATCTTGTTCTCCTTGGTATGGCTCAGAGCGTTGGGCAAGTATGGCATGGGTAGCATGCCGTTCTTGTTGTCAACCAGCGTCATGTTGGTGACCCATAGACTAGAAGATATCTGTGAGAGGCATGATGCAACGAAATTAATCAATATGAAATCACATCTCATATTGCATAGATTATATGAATAATATCACTTCTTGTTGTCAACCAGCGTCATGTTGGTGACCCATAGACCAGACGATATCTGTGAGAGGCATGATGCGATGAAGTTTATCAATATGAAATTATATCTCATTTTCCACAGATTTTATGAATAATATCACTTCTTGTTTTCAACCAGCATCACGTTGGTGACCCATAGACCAGACGATATCTGTCACAGGTATGATGCGATGAAATGAATCAATATGAAATTATATGATTACATTATATGAATAATATCACTATCATTCCTTCCTCTGCAATGTTCTTTTCCCTTTGTCATTTAATCTTCAGACAAAGAAAAATAAATGGGAAATATATAAGTAAATAAATAAAAATCTTCAGAGTGGACTAAATATTTGCTTCGAACTCTTGGTGTGCCACAAGTGACTTTTGTCATAAGCAGTACACACAATCTCAAAGAGTAGCAGTTTATCCGGCATGCAAAGAGTTAATGGTTTTGTGTCCTTACCTGGACGTGAATGCCGAAGTGATAGCAGCGGTAGATGAGGAAGTTTGCCAGCATGGAGCAGGTATCCTGGCTCTCACGGAACATCATGATTCCCTGCAGAGAGAGAAGGGAGAAAATCAGGAGCTTTCAAGGCAAGTCATTTAATGAATGTGTGTATAACTGTGGAAATGTTGTGGTGTAGAGGTTGTGGCCTGTGACTGAAGATCTCAAGGTCGTAGGTTCAAGCCCATCCACGGCACTTGTGACCTTCAGCAAGACACTCAATTGGTAGGTGGATGATTATGGGATTGATCTTGACTCAGTGCCGATACCGTGCAGCGGGCAATGAATACTCCCCAGGGAGTGGAGATGGTGCACATATGTGTGCATGAAAAGTTCTTGTATCCAGTGACAAGGGCTATATCCCTCTCAGTTCAGTCTCTGGGCACCATTAAAAAAAAAATCCTTGCAATTTCCTTGCAAGTCTGCAATACCACCATGAGTATCTGGTCACTAAGATTATAACTACCACCATAATCATTATCATCAACGCCACTAACCCAGTAATCCACTTATATTGGAAATTTTCCCAGAAACATGCACTACCATTATAATTGTAATGATCACTACCACTGCCAGCATCATCATCACAATTTTCACCATCATTTTCAATCCCAACTCCATCACGATCATCACTATCACAATCATCATCATCATCATCAAAATCACCATCATCACTACCAATATCATGACTACTATCATCATCTGCATCACCATCATCACCATCATCACCATCATCATCATCATCATCATCATCATCATCATCATCAAAAAATCACCATCATCCTCAAAACCACCATCATCATCACCATCACCACTACCATCAAAATCACCATTGTCACTACAATCACCATCATCATCATCACCACCATCATCATTACCATCCCAACCATCAAAATAAACATTGTCACTACAATCACCATCGCCATCATCATTACCATCACAACCATCAAAATCACCACCATCATGACAATCATCATCAACATCATCTCCATCACCAACTTCACCCGAAACCTCACCTGCAGAGCCGAATGCGCCACATTCCCGCTCCAACCCGACGCCCCCTCATCGCACACCTCCCCCTTGACCCTGAAGCCCACCCTCTCTGACCCCGCCACCACGTTGTCTCTCATGTAGATGGTATCAGACTTCTCAACGTGGATCCCGCCGTCCCAGAGGAGGTTCTCCTTCTCGTCACGGTCCTGGTAGGTTGCCGGGGAGATGATGAGCATTAGCAGGTTGTGGTTCAGCTCGACGTCATTGCTCTCAACCACCAGACCTGCAGAACACAGTAGGGTTTTGCAAAGAAAATTTAGGCATACACCCAGTAGTATTAAGGATAGTGTGCTCCATTCTGTCAGAGGTCTGAGAGAGCTAAAAAATCCAGTTAACCAAACCCTTGCTAAAACACATAAATCTTCTGATCGTTTTAAAGGAAGACTTTCATACACTTTGCTACCTTTTAAATTTATTCCACCAGTTCTCTCAAAGTGCAATGCAAATTATACCAATAAAGTTATTCCCAGTTAAAACATAAAAATTGTGTAAAAAGAATATCTTCATAATCTTATCTTCGAATGAGATCAAACTCTTTAGTGATGGGTAGTAAAGCGATTGTACATGTATCTTATCTTCCATTCAGATGCATTGCAAATTATACCAATAAAGTAATTCCTCATTAAAACCAATAAATTGTGTAAAAAGAACATCTTCATAATCTTATATTCCAATGAGATCAAACTCTTAAGTGATGGTTAGTACAGTGTGTCCCAGAAAAAAGGAAACCCGTTTTTCGAGGTTGATAACGTAATCATAAAATATCATATTATTATAAAAATAACAGCAATATTGAGAGTAAAGTATCTTCTTTCGTTTGGTACCAAATTCACAATGAATTGTTCATGCATGACTGATTTCAAGCAATTACAATTGCTCGATGTCAGAAACGTTGTGCGCAGAATAATGAATGTTGTTTGCACAACGTCCATGCTTCCTTACAAATCTTGACCATTTGTCCTGCATAACTTGATATTGACAATTATTTATTAAACACCTGTTGCTCCTCAACTCATGACTCTTATCTATCATGAGAGTGTCAAATGAAAGAAGAAACACCGTGCTGTCTAGTGATGTGTATAATATATATTTTTTTTCCATGATTTTTTTTCAGTCAACTAGAGAAATAACACAGAATCTCGGTTTCCTTTTTTCTGGGACACACTGTATAGCGATTGTACAATGTCTCACTCACCAGCCCCTACACAGTGATGGATGACATTGTTGGTCATGACAAGCCCATCAGAGCCGAAGATTCCGATGGCTGGGCTGAAGCCGTGATGGAAGCTGCAACCGGTGACATAGGAGGGCGGGGCAAAGTCGTCAGCGGTCTGGTCGCCCAGCTGGACGAAGGCCAGGGAGAAACGGGGGTCGTAGTTGGCCGTGTACCCCTCCTGACCGGTATGCTTGAACTGGACGTAGGAGAAGTAGCCAAAGCCTGGCATACAAGGGAGGAAGTAATAATACAAATGTAATATAGCACATACGGGTGGTACGTCAAGTCTTGCACAAATCACGCATTTCAGATTTGCGAAATAAACAAGGACATAGGGTGCTTAACCCATTTTTTCCTGAGCCCGGGTGTATGCGAGCTGGCTTTTCTCCACTCAGATACTAAGGAGTGTGACTCCTGCCGTAACCTGCTGTATGGACAATAGATGAATTGTTATGAATAAATTTACAATTCCTTAAGGGGCACAATTAAGCCACACCCCTTTGGTTACCGCAGTTCCATGGAAAATTTTGACATCCTAAATGGACGAGGGTTCACAATGACTAAAAATCTAACCGTGAGGTTAGGCTATTGCAAATATCGATATGAATCATGACAAGAGAAGCATGAATGAACAGATGAATAAATGACACATTTTTGTCTTTTAAAGTTTCCATGCAGAGAAAAAAAAGTGGAGGAAATTTAGTTACCATTCTTCTATCCAAGCTTCAAGTTGCACTTGAATATAAAATTTGGAGCAAATGATTAATTTTCTCTTCTCTCTCAGATAAATTTCAGTCTTTAATCCTGTTTGCACAAGAGCTACATTTTTCTATAAAGATATGCACACAATCCCCATAAATGTTTGATTTGTGTGGAATGCACAGGGCTACAGCTGTGATCATGGCAGGGCTATAATGAGAAGTTTAGTGGAGAATACTTCTGACTCAACAATGGGGGATATGGTTTCTGACCTTCATAGAGTTTCTCGTCTTGGTAGAACCTGCCAACCAGCACCCTGGCACCAAAGGATTCTGAGAAGAGCCCCTCGTAGTCGGCGCCCTCTATGACGATATTGCGCGTCAGGAGACCCACCTCAGCTGCAACCTTGTATGGCGGAGTATCGGCATCAATGGTTTCAGTCGCAGCTGTGGGAAACATTAATCACAAAGAAAAATTATATTCTCCTCCTCCTCCTAAAGCTTCAAATGAATTTAACATCCATTTTGCAAATAACTGACAATAATTTTATGTAACAAAGAAAAAAAAACAAAGGCTGTGAGCATCATATCCACTGTCATGGTAAATGAGATCAATGACACAAAATGTATGTATAACCATAGAAACGCAACCAGGAGCCTGTATCACAAAGAGCGTTACAACTGATAGAGAGATTGTACAACAGATCTATCTGTTGTACGATGATCATAAATAAATATCACAAAGGTGTTACCATAAAAGAAACTTGCAAAGAATATTGATTGTAGCTCTATTGTTACTACCCAATTGATTGCAAAATTATGCATAGACTAGGACTTACAATTGATGGTTTGTGACACAGTGTGTTGCGATAGATAGCATCTATCGCAACTCACGCGTTATGATATGGAGCCCTGGCATGGTACAATATTATACCTGTGTGTTTGTAGGTGAAGGTAGAGTTGAGGCTGAAAGTCCTTGCGTCAGTCACAGAAGCAATGGTGAATGTCTCAGTATGCCATGACTCATAGTCGGTGGTTGCCACGGCAATCTCGTCCCCGACTACCCAGTCGGTGTCCTCCTCGAGGGAGATGGACGAGTCCCCGGGGTTGACGGTCTGAGCGAGGCGGGTCCATGTGACTTGGCGCGGCATGCCGTGCAGGTTTAGGGTTCCAAACACACCTGGCAAACAAAGAAACAATAAAGTCTTTATCTGCTATGAGTGTATTTTTTCAGCATTAATACACATAAATCCCACAGAGCCTCATTTTGCCTGGCAAACAAAGGGTTAATGTGCCATAAACACTTAATCTAAGATTCCTGTGCTTCACTTTTTAAGCAAAGCAAACAAATAGAAACCATAACAAAGGTTATCAAGTACAAAATGGTTGGTTAAGAAAATATGTCAAGTAATTTTTTTTTACAAATAATTACAAACATGAAAAATCTAAAACATTACATACATAGGCCATGGGCCAGAAACCGAAAAGGTCCCTCCCCTTAGCCACAATTTCAAACCATGTTTTTATGTTAGGCAGGACCCTCAGCTGTCAGAATCTGCCTGTTTGCCACTGCGCTGGTGGTGGGTGTGGCCTCCAGGGCTGTTGCCATGGTAACATGTCAGTGAAATTTTGGAATTTGAGGAAGTTACAAAATTGCCAAATATTTCTCAAAAAGTAACATAAAAAAACAAAATTTGCATCTAAGTATACATTTCACAAGTTGCCCAGTTGATTCTGATAGGAATTTAAGCCATTTAAGGCCACTTTCATGCGTAGAAAATGATTATTGCCATGGAAACGATCAGAAAAATGCATTTTTTTTTAATTAACATTTCAAATATATGTTAATAGGCAACTCAAAGTCAAATTGCCGCTTCAAAAAGTGTGAATATTAAGATATCAGACTCATATCGATGAATAATGAGGTATTTTTAAGTGCGAACAGTCATGCATAAGAGCACCGTTGCTATGACAACACCATGGTGCATGAAATACTGAAATTACAGAAAAATAAGAAATTGCTATCTATTTACAAATATGGCGACCTAAAAACACAAAATTAGTGTTTAATTATACATTTATGAAGGTGCCCAGTTGATTTAGATTGGAATTTAAGTCATAACAGATCACGATGATGCCAAAAAATCGTAGTTGCCATGGAAACGATATGAACCAAAAAGGCAATTTTGTTAGAAAACCATTCAAATATATGTAAATACACAGCAAAATACCTAATCCAAGTTTATAGTTTTATGAATATTTAGTTGCCAGAATAGTAGCAATGAAGATTGAGTTATTTCTAAGTGATAACAGTCACCCATAAGGTGACTGTTGTTATGACAACACCGTGGTACCCAAAATATTGAACTTTAAGAAATATAACAAAGTGCCATTTATTTCTCAAATGTTAACATAAAAACACAATATTAGCTTCTAAGTATACATTTATCAAGGCGCCCTGTTGAGTCTGATCAGAATCTAAGTCATGTAAGGTCATTATCATACCTAAAATAGTCGTTACCATGGAAACGACGTGTGAAAAAGGCATTTTTGTTAGAAAAGTATTGAAATATCTGTGAATTCACAGCACAAAACCTACTCCTTCGTTAAGGTTTGATGAATATTTACATGCCAGAATAGTTACACAAAAGCTTAAGTCATTTATATGTGATAGCTGTCGTGCGAAAATATACCATTGCTATGACAACACCATGATGTCAAAAAAACTGAAATCACTGAATTATAAGAAAGTTTCATATATTTCTCATATGGTAACTTAAACACAGAAAATATGTGTCTAGGTATACATTTACCTTAGTGCACAGTTGGTTCTGAGAGTAATCTAATTCATTAGAGATCACAATTGTGCCTAAAATGGTGGTTGCCATAGAAACACTGTGAACAAAAAAGGCAATTTTGTAAGAAAAACATTCAAATATATGTAGGTCATGGGCCGCAAACCGAAAAGGTCTCCCCCCCCCCCTTAGCCACAATTTCAAACCATGTTTTTATGTTAGGCAGGACCCTCAGCTGTTAGAATCTGCCTGTTTGCCATTGCACTGGTGGTGGGTGCGGCCTCCAGGGCTATTACCATGGTAATGTTTCAATGAAATTTTGGAATTTGAGGAAGTTACAAAATTACAATATATTTCTGAAATAGTAACATAAAAAAACAAAATTTGTGTCTAAGTAAACATTTCACAAGTTGCCCAGTTGATTCTGATAGGAATCTAAGCCATTTCATGACAAGATCATGCGTAAAAAATGGGTATTGCCATGGAAACGATCAGAAAAGGGCATTTTTAGTTAACAATTCAAATATATTTTAATAGGCAACCCAAAGCCAAATCCCCGCTTTTAAAATTGTAAATATTAAAATATCAGACTCATGATCAATGAGGACTGAGGTATTTTTAAGTGCGAATAGTCATGCATAAGAGCACCGTTGCTATGACAACACCATACTGACAGAAATAGTAAAATTACAGAACTATATGAAATTGCCATATATTTATCATATGGCGTCCTAAAAGCACAAAATTAGTGTTCGAGTATACATTTATTAAGGTACCCAGTTGATTCAGATTGGAATTTAAGCTATATTAGATCACGATGATGCCTAAAAATGTTAGTTGCCATGGAAACGATATGAACCAAAAAGGCAATTTTGTTTCAAATATATGAAAATACATCGCCTAAAACCTAATCCTAGTTTATAGTGTTATGAATATTTATATGCCAGAATGGTAGTAATCATGATCGAATTATTTTTAAGTGATAATTGTCATACCTCAAATGACTGTTTCTATGACAACACCATGGCGGCAAAAATAAAATTGATATCCTAAGCACATACAAAGCGATACCAAGATGATGTGAGGCACTTTCATCTCTTGCGCTTTCTTATCGCCTTGGCGAATGTATCTCGTTATCTGTGTGTTTTCTTTTCAACTGGTTTTGGATGTTGGTGTTAGGCCATTGCCATGGTATCTCACCATGGTACATGTATGTTGCATGTTCAGGATGAGGATG
The DNA here is from genome assembly GCA_963669155.1 of Arbacia lixula. Lineage (NCBI taxonomy): Eukaryota > Metazoa > Echinodermata > Echinoidea > Arbacioida > Arbaciidae > Arbacia > Arbacia lixula. Next base: position 16,688,321 of record OZ022584.1, read on the forward strand.
TCCAGCATACTAAGATACATGTTTTACAATGTGCGGGAAGAGTCTCTGGATGGTGACAGTGATGAAGGTGACAATTAAAATTGAATTGTATGGTATCATGTTTTCACTTTACTATTGAGTTTATAAAAATACATATGTATGTATACATGTATAACATAAATGTAGCGTAATAAATCATATTCTGGTATAATACATTCAAAGTTTTGCACCAGTGTATTGACATTCTAACTGGCAATTACGCATGACCTCGACAACCTTGAATTTCCGGATCTTATGTACAATCATAAGCACAGTTACAAAAGTCATATACATGTACCTTGTTACTTTCTATATGTTTTGTGGTGTTTCCTAGGTTGAATTCTCTAATAATTTGAATTTTTGTTATGTACTTGCTAAAGCAACAATATTTGCCTTGACGGGGACCATAATTGACAACAAATCTTGAAGGCATTCGTCTGGAAAGCTTGGGATTTATAGCTCTATACACTTTCAGTGTGTCTTTTGGTGCTAAAGGGGTGAGATGTATATACATTGTATTTCAGTGATATATTGCGTATGCTAACAACCAAGTAGTTCACATTGATTACAAAATAAGCATGACCATAAGAACGTAAGAATTCAATACTATTGATTCATATCATTTGAAAATATAAGCCATCATAATACTGCAAACTGGGATTAAGTTTTGTGCTATTTTTTGCACTAAAATCACCCTTTTTTCGTATCGTTACAATAGAAATACACATATTTTTATTGTAACGATACAATAAAAATATGTGTATTTCTATTGTAACGATACGAAAATAGAATAGAAATACACATATTTTGCCCATGAACTTGACCTTAATTGACTAAGATTTCAATCAGAATCAACTGGGCACCTTGCAAAGTGTATATTTAGACACTAATATTGTGTTTTTATGTTACCATTTGAGAAATATATGGCACTTTCTTATATTTCTGAAAGTTCAATATTTTCAGTACCATGGCGTTGTCATAGCAACAGTCATCTTATATGTGACAGTTATCACTTGGAATTGACTCAAACTTGATTGCTACTATTGTGGCATCTAAATATTCATCAAACTATAAACTAGGATTAGGTTTTTGCTGTGTAATTACATATATTTTAATGTTTTTTCTAAAAGAAAATAATTTTTTGATATATCGTTTCCATGACAACCACGATTTCTAGGTATGACCATGACCTTACATTACTTAGATTCCAATCAGAATCAACTTGGCACCTTGATAAATGTATACTTAGACGCTAATATTGTGTTTTTATGTTACCATTTGAGAAATATATGGCACTTTCTTATATTTCTGTAAGTTCAATATTTTGGGTACCATGGTGTTGCCATAGCAACCGTCATCTTATGGGTAATAGTTATCACTTAGAAATGACTTAATCTTGATTGCTACTATTCTGTCATCTAAATATGCATAAAAATTTAAACTACGGTTAGGATTTTTGCTTTGTATGTACATATATTTGAATGGTTTTCTAACAAAATTGCCTTTTTGGTTCATATCGTTTCCATGGCAACTACCATTTTTAGGCATCATCGTGATCTGTTATGACTTTAATTCCAATCTGAATCAACTGGGCACCTTAATAAATGTATACTTGAACATTAATTTTGTGTTTTTAGGTCACCATATGATAAATGTATGGCAATTTCTTATTTTTTTGTAATTTCAGTATTTCTTGCACCATGGTGTTGTCATAGCAACGGTGCTCTTATGCATGACTGTTCGCACTTAAAAATACCTCAGTCTTCATTGATATGAGTCTGATATCTTAATATTCACACTTTTAGAAGCGACGATTTGGCTATGAGTTGGTTATTAACATATATTTGAATTGTTAACTAAAATAATGCATTTTTTCTGATTGTTTCCATGGCAATAACCATTTTCTACGCATGATAGTGGCCTCAAATGGCTTAAATTCTTATAAGAATTAACTTGGCATGTTGTGAAATGTATACTTAGACACAAATTTTGTTTTTTTATGTTGACATTTGAGAGGAGGGTGGCAATTTCTAAAATTCCAATATTTCACTTACGCGTTCCCATGGCAACGGCTCTGTAGGCCACACCCACCACTAGCACAATGGCAAACAGGCAGATTCTGATAGCTGAGGGTCCTGGCTAAGATAAAAACCCAAAAGAAAATTGTGGCTAATGGGGGGGATGGGGGGTCCAGGTAGCCCACAGTCTAACAGTGCTAAATGTACAAATGTACATAATTTTTCTATGATTGTGCAGTCGTAAAGGGCCTGTGGCTGGAAATGAGACATTACCTATTTGTACAAATCCCATGGCCGGCTCCTACGACTCAGCCACTCATATGACTAATCACATCATGTCATCTGCACTGGTCGTTACTCTATGTCAGCTATGACCCCTTTTCATACTCTTACAGAAATAACCCCATGTAAGGAGTTTGTAAAAATAGGGTCTGCAGGGCAGACTAGACCCATGACCATGTGCTTGGTCAGCAGTAAGTTTTGGTCTTGGGGAAAGGGATCTGGAGGTGAAAAAGAGATGCTGCTGACCCTTTGTGCGACGTGGACGTGCCATTTTGTGGGAGCTGAGTGTTCAGGATAGAAGAGGACATGGCTGTTTAAGTTTGGGGTTAGTAAACATGAATTCTGTAACTCTTGGTTGTGGCACCCTCTGTAGCATTTAAGAGGAGATGTATAACCCGTTACTGGCATCATGTACATATTGTAAATAAATGCAAATTAGTTGCTTGTAGTATCATTTCATACAACACATAGTCAAGTTGTCAACTGTCTCTTTGTCACCTGTTGATTGTTTCTTTGTCCAAGTACAGTGTACCTCCCTTTTTATTTCTTCTTTAACTTCCTATATAAAGAATCCAAATTTAGTGACTATACCTAGAGCTTTAGCTCCCAGGTTGAGGTTGTCAGGAAGCACGATATCTTCCGTGCTATGGTTGCCCTCTAGGATGATGTGAAGGTTGTGCGTGAAGGGCGTGGACTCATTGTGGCCCGCGATGAGGCGGCCGCCCTGGATCAAGATGTACGTCGCCCTCAGGGTGAAGTCGCGGATGTCTTCCAGCTCCAGCGTCCCGTAAATATACAGCTTGTTCATGGTCGGGAGGGTGTCATTTGCAATTACATACAGTCCTGCGTGTAGGAAAGTTTGGAAATACAGAGATTTATAATTTTAAAAATCAGAGTACAAAATCATAGCAGTTTATTTCAAATCACATTTTATCATACTTTGGAATCCATCATAACTCTGGATACAGAACAGGACATTACAGGACATAATTATGATAGAACATGACACAACACAACATATTTATTGTGATCATGATAAATGCATCGATTTTTACATTCATCACTCATTTCTGATTTGATTAAAAACCAATCAGCAGACTCTCGGATCTTTGCTAATTATGTGACAAGACATTTGGTTATCCTGTTAAAGGACTATTTACCGAAACTGGGAGAATCTGAAAACATTTTCTGATCATTGTCTTATTTCTGCAACTGTTACAGATCTGCCAATGTAATCGTTATGCTCACCATGTGACGAGACTCTTGTTTTCCCGTTCGGACGATGATATACCATGAAGGATCTCAAAACATTTTCTAATCATTGTCTTATTTCTGCAACTGTTACAGACCTGCCTATCTGATCCTTCTGCTCATCATGTGACTAGACTTCTGTTGCCCTATTGGAAGATGACTTACCAGGCAGAATCTGCACGTCGTCCCCATCCTGCGGCACGCCTCCCCCAGACCCGCCCCACCCCTCCGTCACATTCTCCCAGGTCGCCGGGTCGGACCAGTAAAAGACCTCGTCCGGCCTGCCCTCTGGAGGCGCTTCCGGGACAGGCTCAAGGCAGTCCTTGTAGTAACAGCGGTAGATGTCAAGGTCGATTACGATGTCTTCAGGCTCCGTGTTCCCCTTCCCAGTAACTACAATTATCATAAATTTTAAGCAATCTTATGAAAACACTTGAACTAATAAAAAAGAAAATGGGGATTATTGTTATTACATTATATTATTCATAATGTTGATAAATATCACTTTCTTAATCATTAATTTTTTTAATATTCAAAGCTGAAATAAGGGGGATAAGATTGTTCATTAGACAATCTTTTATTTTATTCTGATGAGCTGGAAACAAAATGTTGTAAATGATAAGGTATAGGCAGACTATTGATCCCAGGATATCAATATAAATGACAAGTTAAACAAATATGGTGGAGAGTACTCAGACTAACAAAACTTAGATAAAAATTGTCAGATACTTGATAACAAAGTCTTGAAGGGCTGGGTAATGATTAGAAACACTTTGATGGTAATAAATGGGGGAACCTACTCAGGTAGGACAGCTTATAGGTGGTATTATTGATAAAGTAGTCGCCCATCTTGTTGTCCTCATACGTCAGGGGATTCTCCGAGGCGTTCCTGAGAGGCGAGGTCACGAACACATTGTCCGCTTTTTGAGTCAGGTTGTGCGACATGATGACAAAGTCTCCATCGCCGAACTCGTTGAATTGCGCGGTGTACGAGATGTTGGTGATGTGGTCCCTGTCCTGGAAGGTTAAGTCGTAGGTTTCCCCCCTGACAAGGACCACCATCCAGCCCATAGGGTGCGTGAGGCGCTTCTTGTGGTAGCTGATGGAGCTGCTGCCATAATCGTTGGTGAAGATGGCATCTTTGTAGAGGAGGGAATCTGGGAGGGGGTTGTTGAAGGCCATTCGGTTGAACTCAACGTTCGCATCGCAGAGGGTGCCAGCGTGCTCACCGAGGCTGTACTCGGTGACGGTCTGAGTGCAGTGGTCGGGCGGGAGGATGCCGGTGTCGGGGACTACCTTTGCGTTCGCTGTGCCCGTGAAAGACCCATCCAGGTCCTCAAACCAGGCCTCATGGTGCCACTGGAAGCCGGCTTTGTTGGGCGCGTTGCGGAACTCCACCCCCTGTAAGCGCGTGGGGAAGCCCCCCTGGTCTAATCGGCATTTACTGCAGGCTCGCATCGCCGCGCATGTGGGACGGTCAAAGTTGATGAAGGTGATGCCATCCACTGTCAGGAAACTAGTGTGCGGCGCCGTGACGCCAGACAAGCTGCATCTCTCGTCATCTCCCTCCGATAACTCGCTCCAACCAATCACAACGGCGTTAGCAATCAAAGCGCCCTCGCTCCCCCACGGAGCATCCTTCACCTGCTGATACTCCAGCCCAGACTCGTCCGTCCCCAGCGTGACAAAGTTATGGAACTGCACAGCTCCAGCCTGCACGGCTTCCGCCCCCCTCTCCGTGTTCCAGGTGGTGAGGTTATAGTACCTGGCCGGGGCAGACTCTTTGTCATTGCACTCGCCAGTCACCTTTGGGAAGTAACTGGGGAAGATCCAGAGCCCGTACCAACCCATGGAATGGGCCGTGTTGTTGTAGAACTCCCCGAGTTGGACGTTGCGCGGGCAAACCTCGTCCGTCGCCGAGGGACCCCCGGGATGCTCCGGCATGTTGTACCAGAAGCCGAAGTGGGTGCCTCCCGCGGCGGCGTTGTGGCGGATGATGTTGTTGGGGTTGGTGACCCAGAAACTGGCGGGCGTCACATCCACGTTGAGCAGGCTGCTGCTAGAGCGCACAAACACCGCCAGGTTATACTGGATTATGTTGTTCGTCTCGATCCCGTCCTCCAGAAAGTAGGCATGGCCCATGATGTTATAAGCAACGTTATGCTCCACTAGAAGGTTATGCACGCCATGGATCGTTACGGCGCGGTTGAACGTGTCGTGCACGCTGCACCCCCTGACGTATGACCCGTTCACATCGCCATTCATGTGGAAGTGAATCGGGTATCGCCCAAGACGGAACGCCTGTCCCGCATGGGTGAACTCCACGTACTCTAACCGCCCCAGGACCAGACCAGTGTCCTGCTCCCGGGCAAAGAACATGAGCTGCGAGCCATACTGATCGCTGGTTGTCTCCGCCCCCAGCTTGCCCAGGAAGCAGTTCTGAGTGGCAAACATGTCTGAAAAGGTGAAGCATGAAAAGTGTATCAGTCGATGGGGAAAACTTCTAGTGAATTCTAAAACGTGATACAGGTTTGAAATGAATGATTTTCATCTATGCAGTGATACCACTCCAGAAGATATACCACTAGCAATCACTGACCTTGTAAATCTTGTACTAATAAGTGGAATGACGGACTAACATCCACACCAACGGACAAACTGGAAGTGCAGTAACAGGATTATGAAAAAAGTAAACCATTTCAGACCAGGGTCCCGTTGCATAAAACTTACCATTGATCGTAACTTTAAAACAATGGTTACCTTTAAGGAAACCTTGAATTTGATTGGCTGTCAAATGATGTTACCATGGTACCATAATAGCAGAGTAACCATCAATGGTAAGTTTTATACAACAGGGCCCAAGGTAAAATTTTGACTCCTTCTCCCATGAGTAGTATATTGCACAAGGCATTCACTGTAAGTTCATGGACAAAAAAGAGAGAGAGATAGAGAGAGTCAGCTAGCACGTACCGGGATCAAACTCCTCCTCGCACGCCGCGACCTGCTCCACCCAGTCGGTGTTGACATTACCACGCATGACCACATTGTGTGTGAGCAGGCCAACCTCGCCCCTCGTCTCCACGGTGAAACCTTCTAGGTCCTGGCTGATGGAGGTATGGTTGTACGCAACAGGCGGGTCAAAGGTCAAGACCATACCATCATTGGATACAGCTATTATCATGGGAGAGCAAAGGGGGGAAGAAAACACACTTTTTCACTTGAGTAGAAGGACAGGAAGAAATACCAGAGAATAGTTTCTTTTTTTATTTTCTTAATCATTCTTAATCAATATCTATAAGTCTCCAAACTTTTTAATTAATGTATGCACATGTATATATTCTTGTTTAGTATTTATCAATAAATACCGCATTGAATTAAATTGAGCATTTAAGAAAACACAAATCTGCTAGTAAGTCATCTGAGTTTTCTTAGGACATAGAAATTTACTGAGTCCATGTATATGCAGGCTGGCCTTTCCCCACTCAGATACTGAATAGTCTAATATGCATAATGTGCTGTACTGAGAATAGACAACACGCTGTGAATAAACTTCAAATTCCTTATAAGCTGCATTTTATCATCACCATTATTACTTCATCTTTTTAAGCCACACCTCTTTGGTTATTGCAGTTCCATGGCAATTTATGACAAAAATTCTAACTAGACCAGGGTTTACAAATACCAAAAATCGAACCGTGGGTAACAGGTTAAGCCGTAACGTACCATAGGTGTAGCTTTTTTTACCAGTAATACACACAAATCCCATAGAGTAGCCGTTGGTTTGGCAAGCAAAGAGTTAAGGATAGAGTGAAGAAAGATCATGTCAGTTGGTACAGATTTCCGCTGAAGAATATTTAAGTCACTTTGAAATATCGGTAACAGATGGAACACCACTACATCAAAGAACATCTACCACGAAGAACAAATTAAATTTCTGTGAGCATTGGGGGTAGAGGTCCATAATTTCTGGGGTACACCTTTTTCGCATTACACCTTATTGCATATCACACCAGTTTGAGTGATGTTTCCAGTATTCTGTGGTTTTTTTTTTTTTTGGAGGGGGGTATAGAGTATCAAAAGTCCAACCACAAAGTTTTTCCATGTCTCCATTAACCCAATGCATGCATCATGTGTATTCATTCACAAGTAATACACACAAACCCCACAGAGCGCTATTTTGTCCGGCACAAAGAGGGTTAAAAACTACCTGTGATCGTCACAACCTCGCTCTCAGTTCGAGGGTGTCGGTGCGCTGTGGAGGCGATGACGATCTGGTCGTCGACCTGCCATGTGACCGGCTCAATCAGCTCCAGCTGGTTGCTACCTTCATCCACCGTCTGGGCCAGACGCGTCCACATGACTGGCACAGGCTTACCTGAAATAGCGGCAAAGGAAGATATAATGCGCAGTTTACAGGTAAAATGTTGATAACCTTCGATATTCTCTATACGTTTTCATGGTACTGGACACCATGACAAACACTTTGTTGCGTCATAATATATGCATAACTTATTCAATAGTTATGAAAAACAACATTAGCACAAGTTTAACATTAAGGATCAGCACCATACCTCAGTTTCAGGAACAGTGAAAAACTATCCTTTTTTACTTTGAAGCACAGTGGCCATAGTCTACATTCATACATATATTGCAGCAAGCAGCAGTTTTCTTGCATTGCACACACTGCTTGCATGATCATGGACAATCACTGACCTCTGTGCTGACTGTTTGGATCGGAACCGCAATGTGCAGTCTTGGGGTGGTATTACAGAAGTTATCGTAAGTTTTCTTTTAAGTTTTCTCCTAACTCCCCGAGTTGCCTAAGAGAGCAAGAAATTGGTATTCCAGAACGTTCTCCTAGGACTCTCTTAATGCAAATTAGGGAGGATTTGACCCCACCCAGTGCGCATTCTTTAGCCAATGGAGGGAAGTGTTTCATTTATGAACAGCCAATCACAATCACAGCATCTCATAGGGCCCTCCCCCTAGGATTGATCCTAACTTTGTGGTCGCGCAACTATGTGCGTGCACGTCAATAATGTACGCGCGCTTGCGCAAATAAATGCTGCTCTTTTTCATTGCATGTGTTATGAATGGCTAAGACAGGGGGGAGGCTCTCCTAAGTTTTCTCCTAAATCCTCTCTTACGCGCATTCTGGAATACCAATCCTCCTAACTTTACCATTTGCATAAATTTGCATAAAGATAGGAGAAAACTTAGGAGAAATCTTAGGAGCAGAGGTAGGAGAAAAGTTAAGATCGTTCTGGAATACCACTTAGGAGAATCCTAGACTTAGGATAAGATTTCTCCTAAGTTATCGTTCTGTAATACCACCCTTGGTCTCGAGGCTACAGGAGCCGCGGAAGTCTTAAACAACCCGCCCATAATCTACTCGGAATCTAAATATCAATATAATTCTACTCAATGTCAGTTTCCTTTTCTAATATTGAAAGGGAAGTTCTCATACAGAATTTTCTCCCACTTTCCATGGCTTTTACAACAAAAAGAGTTTGACCTGCAAAAGGGCAACCCTGTCTTTAATCACTCGGAACAATACCCATGATGCATCCTGCTCACCGTGCATATCTACAGTGCCGTGCCGAACAGCGATGACCTTTGCCCCGAAGTGAGGGAGCTCTGTGGAGCGCACGTCTCCATACATGGTGATGATAGCCTTGTGCTCAAACGGCTCCTCGTGGGTCCCGATCTGGAGGAGACCGTCGTCGGTGATGACGATGTACTCCGCTTTTAGCTCAATGTCCTTCTCATCAAAGATCAGGGATCCTCCTACAGGATGGAGGAGAGAAAGAGTGGGGGAGGGAGAGATAGAGAGGATTGAAAATGGAGGAGGATAGAGAAGAGAGGTGGAGCAAGAGGAAGAAAAAGACAGGGTCAAGATGGAGACGCCAATAGCAATATACCCTCCTGGCTTGATACAACAGAGTGAAATTCAACATAATTCAATCATATTTAATTCTCTGTGAAAAGTATATCAAGCACAGTTAAATTATTTCATTGGCATTTTCAATGAGAAAAACTGTCAGGACAGGGGTGTTCATGTCAAAGAACATGGTCTACCCCAGCCCAATCTGAACAAACAACACTAGGGCTTGTAGGATTTATTTTAAAGGTGGCCAGCAGTGATTTCAGGTGGCCCAGATATTTATTTGTATCATTCACTACCATGCACTAGGCATTTTTTTTTAAATGTTTCAAGATTTTTTCAGGTGACCCAAAGCTGTTTCAGGTGGCCATTGGCCCATAGGCTACCATTAAGGGTGAGCCCTAGACAGTTTTGGTTACTTACCGGCAATGAGAAGGACTTTCAGGATGGGAGTGTCCATGTCCAGGAGAATGGTCTGCCCCAGCCCAATCTCAACAAATGTCCCCTCCCCTGGGGGGTCATCCCCACCCCAGGTGTAGGGCGACGACCACACATCAACGTAGTAGAAGTCTCCTTCACCCTGTGTAGCAGAGGGAGGGAGGGAGAGAGATAGTGAAAGAGAGAGAGATAGTGAAAGAGAGAGAGAAAGGGATATAGAGAGTGAGAGAGAGAGAGAGAAAGAGAGAGAGAGAAAGAGAAAGAGAGAGAAAGAGAGAGATAGAGAGAGAGAAAGAGAGAGATAAAGGGAGAGAGAAAGAGAGAGATAAAGGGGGAGAGAGAGAGAGAGAGAGAGAGGGGGGGATAGAAAGGTAGAGAGGGAGGGAGAGAGAGAGAGAGAGAGAGAGAGAAAAGGGAGAGAGAGAGAAAGGGAGAGAGTGAGAGAAAGAGAGAGGGAAAGAGAGGGAGAAAATATATGATAAATGGTTCATCTTGAATCGCAGGTTTCGTTGCATAATGAAAGACACACATTTCAGAATTGCACAAAACTTTGAATTCATTCTCGATTGAATATCATCTTGACTGTGATGATATGATTTCATGTATTCTGTTTACATAATTATCAATGATTTGGCTAATGACGCGACATCCACGAAAATCTTACCTCCGGTGCCAGGGCGATACCGTAGGGCGCAATCTCAACCCTGACAGGGGCCTGCTCACTGGGCGAGTGGGGCTCCGTGACACACACAATCTGTTCCGTGGACTCTGAAGCAATGATACAGACTGTACCACCTATGGAGACTGAGTTTCCAGCAGACCTAGGGAATGAACAGGATTTAATCATATCTGTAATGATTGACAGAATTAACTGACGAAATTCAATAAAATGCTTTTTAAAATATTGAAGTTATGATGACTGTGGTTCCAGAAAACCTAGGGGATGAACAGGATTTAAAAGTATTTGTAATGACTGATAGAATTAAGTGGAAAAATTCAATCAAAAATATTAAATGCTTTTAAAATATTGAAGTTATAGAGATTGGGTTTACTAGGGGATGAACAGGATTTAAAACTATTTGTAATGACAGAATTAACAGACCGGATTCAATCAAACATAGAAAATGTTTTCAACGTGTTCTTTACTGATTGATCTGTTTCAATTAAATCTTTCGATTTTTCGAATTCCATATTCTGTATCTCAATGCACATCATATTAGTGATTTTCATGTTTTCTTTTCAAGTATTCTCATCTTTTTCTCTCTCTCTCTCTCTTACTCACAGAAAGCCGGTGCCATTGATGGTGATTCTCGTTCCCCCAGCTGTGCCCCCTCTCTTGGGACTGAAAGAAGTGATGGTCGGAGTCTGCGACCGCTTGTAGATGAAAGTATCCGTTGCATTGACCTCTGACCCACTTCCGAGTCTGACCGTGATCTTGCACTCCAGCTCATCCCCAACGCCTGCCAGGCAAAACATATTGGCCCAAATTCATTTCAGATTTAGATCACGGTTTAAGCAAATTTTGAGGCATGGAAGCACATTTAGCGTGCACACTTCAGAAAGGTTCAATAATGAATGTGCATGTTTTGCATAGAGGCTAAATCCACACTACTTACTATGTTTTGGACCATGGTTTGATTAAATTGATTTGATAAAACCATGGGGTAAACATTGTCCAGTTAAAGATTTATATCCTCACATACACACATATTTTAGCTGATTTGATATCCAAGTTTGATCCATATGCTGTTAGGGGCATGAATCACTAAAGACATTTAGATGAACAACATTGGATGAAAATTTGATACAAAAATTTATAATATAATTGTTAATTTGTCAAGTTACACCATTTTTTGTCATCAATGCTTAATGCCAGCTTGATGCTACAAGACAACAAACATATGCTGATGAGAATAAACATCTCTACATTGGGAAATAAAATCTTTTAAATGGTGAATTTAGATTTGTTTCTCATCAAATCCTGTGAAAGGAAGATATCAAAGAATCAAACATTAACAAAATCCTAACAGAAAATAGGAAGAATGACATCCTGAGAGAACAATCACATTCACACCTCATTACTACTGCGTCTTACCGTAGTTGGGTGGAATTTCACAGGTGATATAGGAGCCTGTGGCTGAGACCATGCTGCAAGGATTCTCGCAGACAAAGACGCTGGTTGTCATCTCGTCAAAACCGGATCCATTGATGGACAACAATCGGCCCCCTCCAAAACTCCCTGAATGATCGAGAAAGGATCTTAAGTTAGAAATTGAGCTAGTGACAAGTTGCCCTTTCAACACTCCCTCTACGTGAGAGAAGGGATCTTGAGTTAGAAATTGAGCTTTTGACAACAATTGCCCCTCCCCCCAAATAAACAAACAAACAAAAAAATCCCTGTATAAAAAAAGATGCTAAAGCTAGAAATTGAGATTCTGTCTCTGAGTACATGCAGGCATGTAAACATGAATTGCAATATTTTGCACTGACATGTCACATATATATTCTACTTTCATATTCATACCTGTATCTTTCATTCTCTCTGTACTCCTCCCCCTTTTCCTTATCTCTCTCTCTGCTCATTTTTTTCTCTCTCTCTCTCTTTCTGTTCTCCCTTTATCTCTCTCAAATCACACCAAAAGCCAGTATAAAAAAAGTGTTTTTCTTGATTACAATGTGAGAATACTTTAAAATATGACAACATGGTGCTCATTCTTTTCAATCAAAAGTAACATCTTTTCAGTGGGTGAAAATAATGTATCAGGTGCAAACATAGCACTGGACGAAATCGGATTCGCATATAAATCAAAGTGCACTTTGTAAACAAATATGTAGCAAATCAAATGAGTTCCTGATACACTTAAGAGAAACTTTAAAAAAAGTTAAATATATGGTGATTACAAAAAACAAAATGTAAAAAAAATAATAATCATAAATAAAAGGACATAAGGTGAATATCAAGATCAAATATGAAGATCAAAGGAATGACAAAGTACTATCTAGACTTACCACTTTGTGACAATTGCACTTGATTTAAAAAATACACAAATATTTGTTTTTTAAAATACAGATACATACACATATACCATTGTAATTTAGACTTGGATGTCCAAATGCAAAACAGTTCATACCATTATCTAAATAACAAACAATTGGTATGGGTACGACAAATATATAGAGATTAGTTAACCCGTTGCTCATGGTTAGAATTTCTGGCTTGGTAAACCCTGGTCCAGTTGGGATGTCAACATTTGCCATGGAACTGCAGTAACCAAACGGATGTGGCTTAATTGTACCTTATAAGGTATTTGAAGTTGATTCTTAGTATCTGAGTAGAAATAAGCCAGCCTGCATATATGCTTGCTCAGTAAGGAATGGGTTAAGATAATAATCCACTCTTGATAGAAACAAATACAGGATGACAAAAAGAATGCTGAACCTTTATTTGTGGTACACATATTATCAAGCACAGGTTGTTTCGTGTGAATCCTAATAATTAAACCTATCAATGGTTGGTACTGAGAGGGTTAAAAAAACCCTTTCACTTCTCTTCTCACACCAAAAGAAAATTGACAGATAAATGAACTAGAAAATTGGGTGCATGATCCTTGCCCCCTTTATGGTTCACCCCGCAAGGCTGCCTAGCTAACAAAGTGATATTGCCCTAGGAATGAGTGTATCATACAAAAGGGGACATGCCTACCTTCGCTTGGAGATGCTGCAGAAACCCCTAGAACATACATGAAGGTTTCATCGCTGACCACGTTCCCTTTCCCTGCGACATGGGCCTCCACCGCGAAGGTACCGGCCGAGTGGGCTCCTGCGGTGCACTCCACCGCGGTGTCAGTCGCCGCAGTCACGGCGCAATCCACACCACCGATGGTGACTGTGATGTCAGAAGGCACGCTGCCGAAACCCGTACCTTCGATCTGGATGGTGTCGCCAGATTCTCCAGAAGTGGGTGTTATCAAGGTAATCTGTGGCGTGGCGGACGAGGAGTACTCATACCGCCGAGTCGCAAAGGTATGAATATCAACGGTGACCACGACGTCGACCGTGCCTTGTGCGTGGGACTGTGTAATGCAAGTGATGGTAGAGATGGTGAGGTTCTGGATGTTGCAGGGGCTGGTACCAATGGTGACTGTGGGCTGCAGGTCCACAAACCCGTTGCCCTCTATGGTGACCAGCTGTCCACCCTCGGTGCTCCCGGCAGAGGGAGACACGGAGAAGAGGTCTTTGGAGCTCCAGACAGACGTAGTTCCTTCAAACGAAGCTGCCCCGACCGCGGCAATATGCAGCTCCACTTGCTGCGTTCCAACTGGAACGTAGCCGACATCGCACTCCATGGTGGTGTCATTCACATAACTGACCACGCAGTCGGTACCGCCGATGGTTGCTGAGATATCACCGACTCCTGCCGCATTGTCGAAATCACCAATAAACGTCATGACAGTGCTGGCACCGCTTGTGATGGTTGGGGAGAAGGAGGCAACCACCGGTGTGCTGTTACTGCTGTAGGTGAAACTACTGTCAGTGTTCCACGTGCCCTCGACGCCATTGACCACCACTGATATATCATAGGTGCCTTCCGAGTAGCCACTCGTAAGGCAGGTAATGACGGTGTAGGTGTATTCCAGGATGACGCACTCAGCATAGTGGATGACCACGGATGGTTGCATGGAGAACCCATCTCCCACCAACGTAAGCTCCGTGCCACCTGCTAGGGAGCCCTCGCTGGTCGAGATGCTGTCAATCCTGGGGTACAGGAGGAATGACCGGCCCAAGAGCGTCGTGGACACAAACCGTGCATCTCCTAAATTCTTCAGCCGATATGACACCCCTAGCAGAACTCCCGTCTCTAGGACACCCCCGGTGTCCACACTACAGCTGACCTCTCCAGCCGCAGCAGAATTAACCTCACAGGGTTGGTCGCCCACCGAGACCTCGACCTCACACGCCTCATCCCCAAGACCCGACCCTGTGATATTGAGGGTTGTGCCACTTTGGCTAAGGAGCGCCACGATGGGCGTGTGACAAGTGGAGAAGGAGAAGCCAAAAACAGCCTCATCATCAACAGTGTCTGTTACGTTGTCAGCGCATCCTGGAAGTGGGTCAGTCATACCAGGGCAGGAAGTGGAATCAGAAGGAGCAGCAACACCTGGAAGTATGTGACAGAGAGAGCTTCATTAGTAACCTAATCTGTAACTTAAATATATTGTGAGGAATATTTCACATATATATATATATATATATATATATATATATATGTATGGAGGCATGAAAAAAAATGTCTAGGAATATGAGATGTAGCTGTACTTTACAAGTTTATTTTGATCTTTTGGCTTGTGAGGCCAGGTTCTTGCTTGTTTGTGAGGCTGTCAGTGCTGTGTGTGTGTATTGTATGTATATATATATATATATATATATATATGTTTATATAAATATGTGTATATATTAAATAAATAATCAGCGATTATACTCCACTGCAGCAAGTCAGATTATTCTAGAGACTGAACATACATGTATTATCTTTTTGGCGTATGCACATACATTGTAAACATTGATGAGCAAGGCCTACCAATCTTGAGTGAGAACAGATCCAGAAAATGCAAACATATACACGAATAAAACTATTCATTCCTCAATGTGTACAAGAAACCCCCCCCCAAAAAAAAAAAAAAAAAAAAAAAAAAAAAAATGTGTTTTCCTTTTCAGTACCAAGCACTGGTAGCGCCATACCAATAATAACATCTTTTCTAGCCTATAGGACTAAGCGGGTTAAATAAAAGCACAGAGGAGTACCTGAAGTGGTATTGTACTGGGCTTCGATCCCAATGATCCTGAGTGAGAACGGCACCCGAAAAGACTTCTTGGGAAGGACGTTGACCACGCCCTTCATGTAGATGACCTCGGCCGCGTCCAGTCCATTGACCGCATCACTGGAGTAGTAGAACATGCCCTCTGTATCAAATCTCTGGGTGAACACACCTGAAGGATATACAGCAAAAAGAGAGAATAATGCAGAAAGTGCAATGGTAAGAGCATGCATAAAAGAGAGAATTGAATCTAAACAACGGGCTTCTCATGGGATAGAGGGTGGTAAAAAGAAATGCTCATTTAGGAGGATTTTTATCCTATACATCTAGGTTTTCACCTAAATTTCTTCAAACTGGAATAGCAATTTTGCCTCTCCTAGTCACCCCCTAACTTTGGAGTACCACCCTGGGGCTTTAGAAAGAGGGGGGGGGGTTCTCACCTGTGGTTGTAGGGGAGCCACTGGTGAATCCTGCTCCATCATACTCGGTCTGAGACTCGCTGGCTGTCTGGTGCACGCTGTAGCTGATCCCTGTGACATACTCATCCACTGCCCACGACCACTGGACAGAGTCCCCCTGCTCAATGTCCACTCTCTTGTCACTCCACGCATAGCCATAGCCAAAGGCTGGAATAGAAAGAAAAGTAAAGACAGTTGACCCAAAAGAATAGCATTTTGATATTTTGGCAAACTTATTAGGTCTACATTAGGTGAATTTAACCACTTGTTCAGTGTCAGCTTTTCCCTTACGCCATGCAGAGCCAATTGATCCACACATAAACGAGTACAGATGGAGACATAATGCAATCCACTCATCAGCGAGACCAGTTATACACTTTGATCGTTTTGTACATTTTATTTGTAGGACATTCATTCATTGCCTCACTCCTTGAATTTACAACACTTTATATGTTGATTTTATTGTTCAATACACGGTCTATTTATTGTTATTTTCATGTTTATGGACCCCTTTGGAAATCAGCAGCACTGAAAGGGCCATCCACCCTTATGAGGGGAAAAATTAATAAAAATAAAATCAATATAAATGACCATCTAAATATCCTTTCTTTCTTTAATCGAATGAGATTGTTCACTCCTCCTTCTCTCCATTCTCCTCCCCATCATCATCATTATCTTTCCGCACACTGTGGAGTTATACATTTTATTTCCTTGGATGGAAGATGAATCATTCAGCCATTGCTCACAACTCATTACTCACTTTCATGCTTTCCAAGATGAGAGATAGCAATCTGCTGGGTGATTTCTGAGGTCACAAATGTCAGGAGGTCAGAGGTCACGCTGACCACCTCACAGGGCTGGTCACCAAGCATCACCTCTATATCGTCTGAAGACGTCCCGAAGCCTTGACCGGTGACAGTGACCAGTGTTCCTCCCACATGTGACCCATGGTCTGGGAACAGACCGGTCACCATAAGAGAGTATGTGACTGTCAATACCACGTCCACAGAGCTACGAGATCAAAACAAGACATGCAGTTGTGTTAGCCTTGTTTCCAGGCTTTTGACGATTGTTATCAAAACCTCACACTCACAGATAAATTATGGATTTCTAACAGGTCTGATTGAAGGAGAGGTAAAATGTCCTATCCTAAGAAGAATTTGATGGCTTCATTTAAGAATAGTACTCCATTAAAACATATGAAATTGGCTCCCAAAACTTATATATTCCTCAACTATATAATGTGTAAATTGCAGCTTGATTAAGGATGTAACTTTTAATTTAATATTGCTTCTAAGTTTGATATGTCCTTTTAAACCTCTCAAACATTGAAACATGTGTCTAAAGAAAGCTGAGACAATAGACGTGGTCTCTATCAGCAGGTCTTCTTAAAGGGATAGTTCACCCTGAAAATAAGTTGGTTTCAATAAAAGCAGCAACATGAAAGGAACATTTTAGTGAAAGTTTGGCCAAAATAAGAAAGTTATGATCTTTTGACATGTCAATTTTGTGACGTCACGTGTGAGGTAGACTATCCCTTTAAAGAGCATATACTGTACTTGGAAGACAAAAAGCCTTCAAATGGTGATCATGAACAATCTTCTTGCAAATGGTCTTAAATTCATGTGTTGCCCATTTTAGCAACTTGCTGAAAGATATTTGCCCTCAAATGATCCACATGTTGAGTAATTAGTGATTAAATCACAAATCCTGAAATTGTTCGACCAGAACTTTTTGAGGATTTTTAGTTTAATCACTAATAACTGAAAATGTGGATCATTTGAGGGCAAATAACTTTCAGCAAGTTGCTAAAATGGACAACACGTGAATTTAAGACCATTTGCAAGAAGATTGCTCATGATCACCTTTTGAAGGCTTTT
This sequence comes from Arbacia lixula, assembly GCA_963669155.1. Classification (NCBI taxonomy): domain Eukaryota; kingdom Metazoa; phylum Echinodermata; class Echinoidea; order Arbacioida; family Arbaciidae; genus Arbacia; species Arbacia lixula. Next base: position 16,706,366 of record OZ022584.1, read on the forward strand.
TTGTCTTCCCAGTACAGTATATGCCCTTTAAGCTCACTTCCCACATGCATCTGACTCACTCTGCTGTGGCAAAGCCGACGTCCTCTTTGGCCACGGTGACGGGGTGCACACCAGGGGAGTGGCTGGGGAGGTGGCAGACAATCTCGGTATCGGTCTGCTGCGCCACCTCACAGGTCTCTCCACCCACGTACACAATGGCCCCTGATGATCCAAAGTTGGTGCCTGTGATGGTCAGGTTGCTCCCTCCTACAGGACAAGACAGAATTATTTAAATAACCTGTCTAGAAAGACCAACCCATAGGAAACTGGAGGAAGTGGGCTTTTGCACTCAACTTAAATTCCTCCAGGAGCTAAGAGCTACGATTGGTCGTATGATGTATAGATCAATTGTACGATTGATCTATTGATCGTACATCCGTATCACATAGAATTTAATATCAATATCGATCGTAACTTACAAGTGATATTGATCATAGCTCGTTTGGATCTTTCGTAACTATACAATTGATTGAAAAATCATGCATTAATAGATAGAGCGATAGTTTGTGATACAGTAAATTGTGAATACTTTATGAAAGTGGCTCATTGCTCCTGTCTATATGGAGCACTTGTCTATAAAGCCCGCCCAAAGATAAACAGAGGGGAGTGGTCTTTATAGACAGAATGTCCACAAGACAGGGGTAATCACTTGCAAACGGATCTAAAGAGATTCAGCTTGAGTGGTCTAATCACAGACAAGTGGTCTTTACTGACAGATGGTCAATATAGACAGGTGGTCTTTACAGACAGATGGTCAATATAGACAGGTGGTATTTACAGACAAGTGGTCTATATAGACAGGTGGTCTTTACAGACAGATGGTCAATATAGACAGGTGGTATTTACAGACATATGGTTAATATACACAGGTGGTCTTTACAGACATATGGTCAATATACACAGGTGGTATTTACAGACATATGGTGTATATAGACAGATGGTATTTACAAACAAGTGGTCTATATAGACAGGTGGTATTTACAGACTAGTGGTCTGTATAGACAGGTAGTATTTACAGGCAAGTGGTCCATATAGACAGGTGGTATTTATGGATAACAGGTGTATATAGACAAGTGATCTTTACAGACAAGTGGTTGATATAGACAGGTGGTATTTACAGACAAGTGGTGTATATAGACAGGTGATCTTTACAGACAAGTGGTCAATATACACAGGTGGTATTTACAGACAAGTGGTTTATATAGACAGGTGGTATTTACAAACTAGTGGTCAATATAGACAGGTGGTATTTACAGACAAGGGTTCTATCTAGGCAGGTGGTATTTACAGACTAGTGGTCTATGTAGACAGATAGTATTTACAGACAAGTGGTCCATATAGACAGGTGGTATTTACAGATAAGAGGTGTATATAGACAGGTGGTCTTTACAGACAGATAGTCAATATAGACAGGTGGTATTTACAGACAAGTGGTCAATATAGACACGTGGTCTTTACAGACAAGTGGTCTATATAGACAGATGGTATTTACAGACAAGTGGTCAATATAGACAGGTGGTCTTTACAGTGTGGTCAATATAGACAGGTGGTCTTTACAGACATATGGCCAATATACACAGGTGATATTTGCGGACAAGTGGTATATATAGACAGGTGGTATTACAAACAAGTGGTCAATATAGACAGGTGGTCTTTACAGACAAGTGGTCTATATAGACAGGTAGTATTTACAGACAAGTGGTCCAAACAGACAGGTGATATTTACAGATAAGAGGTGTATATAGACAGGTGGTCTTTACAGACAGGTGGTCAATATAGACAAGTGGTATTTACAGACAAATGGTCTATATAGACAGGTAGTATTTACAGACAGGTGGTCCATATAGACAGGTGGTATTTACAAACAGGCAGTCTATCAAGACGGGGTATTAATAGACATGTGGTCTATATAGACAGGTTACTGCAAACTGCATTGGTTGGAGTGGAGCTCTGAAAAGATACAGAGAGAGTTTCAATGAAGCAGTCAATCTCTCTATTACAAACAAATCATCTCACCCAGGACATTGCTTGAAGTGGGGTCGATAGAAGATATGGTGGGTGTGATGGCCGAGTCAAGCGTGAACACGTTATCAAGGGTTACCGACTCGCCATTCTCCAAAGACACAATCACTGCAGTGCTTGTCACGCTGTCCGCAGTCTGGAAGAAAAGACACCATTTATGAGATGTGGTCAAAAGGTTTTTATCACAATATCATTTGGCCAAAATTACAAAATTATTCTCAAACATGAGGCCAGTTTTGAAGGGTTAATTCATTAATAATTTCAAGAGGATTGCATAATTGTTTTTATAAGGGAAGCCCCAAAGGAAATAGACCAATTAGAATGTAAAACTGCCGGAGATTACAATTCTGCAATACATGAAGCAGCCATTTTGCATATACATATAGCTTAAAAACGATTGTGGTCAATCAGTCAGTGGTAAGTGTTGTTAAATGCATGATATGCCCCTGAAATTATCCCTCCATATAATTGAAGATGCAAAATTAGACAGAAGTAGGATCAACTGAAATTGGCTACAAGTGCACACTTTGAACTTCAAATGGATTATACTATATATAGTATAGTTGGATGGTTTTAACACCTGTGAAATTGCCCAAGAATGAAAGATATTTAAACTTGCTTCAAGACATGCCCAATAGACAAATTCGTAGTTACACCATGGTAGGAAAATCCACGGAGTGAAATATGACTACAGTTCAGATTGGGATTTGTTCAAGAGGCTGTGTTGGATGATGGATGTAAAGACATTTTACAGTGAACTTGCTTATCGCAACGCTTACCTCAGGCTGGACCTGGCATATGAGAGTGTCATAGGCCACGGAATATATCTTGCAGTCTCTGCCTGCCACCATCACACTCATGTTGTCACCAAAACCATAGCCTGTGATGGTGACATTGGTCCCTCCTGGGCAGAAGAACAAGCAATCAATACATTCATAAAGAGAAGCCTCAATTTCCACGATTAACGATAAAATTCCTTGAACAAACACAATATTTTTTGCAGATCTAAAGCCCCTTAAGCAAACATGCAATGGTTATAGGTAGACATAAATGACTGCCTCAACTTTATTTTAGACTAATTCCAATAGCACTATAGTGAACATTAAACCCATTGCTAAATTACCTTGCTTTATGAAACCTGGTCTAGTAAGGATGTAAAAATGTTCCATAGAATGTGGCTTAATTGTGTCCTATAAGGTATTTATTTTTTTTCATAGCCTGTTGTCTATTGTCTGAACAACAGATTGTGTGGGAGTCGTGCTGCTTAATATCTAAGTGGAAAAAAAAAACAGCCCGCTCATTTAAAGAACAGGTCAACAGGTGGACAATTGATTTCAACAGAAAGTGCTTTTAAATCATTCAAAATTATGGTTGTATTACATTGTGATCTTACAATAATAGAGATTAGTTTTCTCTTTAGATCAAGCAGATGATTATTTTATTTTTTCATAGAAAAGCAACAGAGAAACTTCCTTTACTGAATGTATTGCTATGTGATACAAGTCCATTTATCACTCCTATGCCTAAAATCAAATTATCTACTTTTATGACCACTTTCCAGAAGCCCACTTGCTCTGAAGATTATAAACAAACAAACCAATGAGCTGTACTGCAACTTGTAATACACTTTGAGTATATGCATCCACCTTTGTTTAGTATTTAGCAACAATAACAGTTGATCCCAAAGAAAAACTGACACTAAACAACATATCTCTCCAAATGAAAACCTTACCTGCAGTACTCCCAGCTGAAGGACTTACATTAGTCATATCAAAGTTATAGGTGAAAGTCGCATCGTCTGCAAGAGTGAATGACACAGGACACGTAATATAGCGTTAGGAGAAGACATAACTGACTGTTGTCAGATATCTTTGATATCTACACTAATGTAATCCTGAGATCTTTCTTAAAGGCTTGAATCACACCTTACGAATATGCGACATGCTGATCATATTGTGTAGCCTGCATTTCAGACAATTGACCATTTCCAATTCGAACTACCACAAACATATATTTTAGTCAGGTATTAAAGTAAAACTACAAGAACAAGATTGTAGTAACAAGATCGTAGACAACAACGTAGTAAGCACATTTTTTTTTTTTACTTCAGCTAGACATTTTTGTAATCAAAACTCAACCCTCTCAGTACCAAACATTCAAAGTCCCATGTCGATTACAACACAATTAATTGCCTATGGGACTAAGGGTTTTCACCTAAGATAATAAATGTCCAAAACCCTGGAAGCCAAGCTTTACACTGTGCTGATTTTAGAAAAATATAACTTTAAAAACTCAAATACAACAACTTTAAAACTCATTTTGTCACAAATAATGCCCATAAATCCCATTGAACAGCATTTCATCTGGCATAGGTAGGGTTATTAAAAGTTGCTTATCGTAAAGGTACCACTGACAGAGTAAAGAACTGGCACCAGTCTTGACCCGATCAAGTTATCCATTAGGATAGAAACGTATCTATGATGCATGCAAACTTTATGTCTGGTGGCAATGCACAATGATATTTCACTTTTCATGATTTCACACATTCACATATATACACATCATGGTAGTTCAGCATACAAGGTTTAAACATACATGTAGTAGACCTCTAAAAAAGCCAGTCAGATGATTCGGACCTACCATTTGTGGCCAAACCACTTCCTGTGATGTGAACCTTGACCTCAAACTTTCCAGCCGACGACTGTCCGACATCGCAGACGATCAGATCGGCTGTCGCACTCGTGACATCACACTCCACTCCATTGATGGTGACAGTGATGTTTGCAGATTCAGTATTGAAGAAGGTCCCAGATATGTCAATAGATGTGCTTTCATCAGCTGAACCTATGGGACATAGTATTGTTCTCTATTTAATATTCAGACGTTTAAAAGGTTTGATCAATTGATTCCCCATAATCTCAAAAAAGCTATGAAACTTTTTCCATTTTGACCCCTAGTACAAAACTGAAGTCATCGCAATCTAATTTGACATTTTTTCATGACATATTAGTCTAAGAATTTATCGAAAATCATTCGCACTGGATTAAGTTTACCTGAACCATTTAACAATTGTTAAAGCTGTGATACTATCCTGAGCTGGGTGAGATAGCTATCACAGTAGTTAGAAATCACTATTATCACACTGTGATAATAACCTGAGCTTGGGGAGGTAGATGTTACAGTTGGAGTCACTACTGCCACTACTGTGATACGTTGACACTTACCTGAGCTTGGGGAGATAGACGTAACAATAGGAGTGTCCTCCTCACTGTACACAAAGGAACAGTCCCCAGCACAAAAAGCTGCCAACCCACTTGCAGCAAGAGTGACCTGAAGGAGGAAGGGTTTTATAATAAGAAAGAGTCAGGCACAATTGTAAAATACCACAGGGAAGTGGGATGAAAGCAAACATACACTCTAACTTGAAGCAAACTTGAACATTCGCATGCCAATTTCACTGGTACGCAAGAGCTGCACTGCCCATTGTTTTCTTTATGCATCTATAATGCATGAAGACAATTAAAGGTCTGCACACTGAGATACACAACCAAGATATAGAGTTTATACCACTGCTACACAGCTCTATGAGGCATATATAGTTGTCCATGAAGACTTCTGTCAATCTGATTAGTCATTAGCGGAATGCTCATTACATTTAGACAATCTGTTGATCTGATTTTCTACACAAAATCAACCTGTTCCAGGAGATTTGTTCCCCTTTAAATATGTTTAAACAGAACATAATTGTTCAGTTATTCCAGATGTAGGACTTGTCGTTGGGTTTACCTGAGGTACAGAGTGTTGCGTCCTAAGAAACTCTCCTGGAATTGGTGCCAGCAGGACGCGTCCATCTACCTCCTTGCTGGTCGCTAGGGTCAAGTTGGTTTGACCGTTGCTAAGGGAGTGTTTGACCTGCCAGGTTGGTGACAGACAGCGGGAGTTGGGAAAGGATAGTATTCAGGTTATAAGCTGGGTTAAAACGTAAGCACATCAATTCAAAAGAAGGTGGATTCAAATGACTTATTGGTAGCTGCTGCAGAATTACATAGTCATTCACAATTTAAAAAAAGATGAATATTCTTACACATACACACAAATAATCCAGGGGCCAGTATCACAAAGAGTAAATTGCAATCAATTGCACAGTTGTCATCTACTGCAACTCACTTCATTTCAAAACCATCACTGCTATCTATTGCAAGCTCTAGCCCATTCATATTTAGGCAATCGATAGAATAGTTGCAATAGATCTACACAAGCTCCGATCAATATTGATCGTAAGTTACGATCAACTTCTATCGCAACTTCTATGTGATTGGGATTTACGATTGATACCAATTGTACAATCAATCATTTGTGAAATAGGGCCCTCAGGAATAACACTGCAAAAGCCAAACTTCCATTGCAGTAGCTTGTCAGAATTAGACGTTGCCTGTCAGAATGAATTCCTCTTTTTGCTGGCAGTGGCGTATGATATTGAGGGGCCTTGTGCCAGAGGCATCTCTGAGCCAAGAGAGGAAAGTCAGTCTCTATCGTCCTCTTGACCTATGTCCCTGAACAGCACCAGTGAGGGAGACTTTCTCAGGGGCATTCTTGCGAAGTATGTGACCTGAGTAACTTTTCTGTCTTGTGGCAGTTAATTGAAGTAATTTTCGGGATATCTCTGCTCTTTCTAGGACATCTTCATTTGTAATATGATCAGTCTATGATACACTCATCATCCTATGGAGAAACCATAGTTCCGTGGCTTCCAAACGCTGTTGCATGGATTTACTTATAGTCCAGCACTCCGATCCATAAAGCCAAACTTACGACGGTTATCTCCGACTGTGTGCCCCCAATCTCTGTGAATTCCACCTCCCAGGAATAGCTGGAGCAGTCTCCCGACCGTGTCACCTGGACAAAGCCAGTCTTGAGGTCCGTCTCCAGACGCTCCTTAAGCTGGCTGGCGGTCACTGCGGCGGGTATGTCTGGGCGTTTGCAGAGGAGT